>JAQQZS010000015.1:18167883-18185383 GCA_030068045.1 Platyallabes tihoni | reverse complement strand
GGCTAAATCAAAGTTCTGCCTGGTTTGTAAAATTTTGGGAAATGCTCATTTTCTTTTTGCTCAAATGTGTACGTATGTTGATCAACTGTAACATGGAAAGCTCATTTCCGACACAGCTCATTTGCATGTAGTAATCCACATAAATCTCCAAAGAAGTTAATGTACACAGACGACTGGGAGAATAAAATGAATGATGAGGGGAAAGCCTTAAGGGCAGAAATGAAAATTATTTTTGACTCACTTCCAAAAATGGCAATTAGCATAATTAATAATATATATATAAAATATTTAATTAAATAATTAATAACATGCACTTAAGCTATTGTCAGCTGAGTCAATTGTTTATGGCTGATGGGTTTATATAAATTTTGCACTCATGATGCTGTAGCCGGTCCCATAAGTAAGAGCAGCAATCCAAAAGAGGGAGCTACTGTAATTTACCAATTAATAATGCCTCCAATCACTGCACTTCTACATCTAATATACGTCTCACTGTTGCTCAGCAAATGTTATTTTTTATGAACTTTTTATATTAAAAATGTCATCTAACTGCCTCATTATCTCAGGCTCTATGCATATAACAGTGCTTTGAAAAGCATTGTTGATGGCCATCTTTTCAGCATTCCTTCTTTCTTAACCTTATTATAAAGAACACAAGTCAGGAAAGCCTCCCATTTTGATTAATGTTCTCTGCCATCTTTTGCCCAACTAAAAGGATAATGATGGCTACAAACATACAAAATGCTGATTTATAGCTGCCCTGACAAAATGCAGCTTTGAATAAGAATTATTGTTAATTTAAATACTGGTCCATTAGCATTAGGGAGATTGCTCCGACTGTCACTGTAGGCTGAAGCCACTGTAGCCAGAAAGAATGGATGACTCACTGGGTTCTAAAATTTCAGCAGTACTCCATGCACCTATTACTGTTGATACCTCAATGTGCCACAGAGGGGTACATCTGGTCTGTGTGCCCCCCTCCACGACACAAATGGTGTCACACAAAGCATTTTACTTTAAGTATCACAAGGAAAACAGATGGCTACATAGTAATTTGGATGAACACAGGACTGCATTTAAACCTTTGAATTTGAACCTTGGGTATATCTATGCACTGTTTTTTTAAGCATTTATTTGATAGATATCATATAAACTATACAAAGGGTAACATATCTCTAGTTGATATTCTCCTCTTCCTGCCCATATAGTAGATGTCCAGTGTTACATTATAGGGGCTGTGGTGGCTCAAATAATTATAGCTCTAGGTTACTGATAACAACGTCAGGTTTTAAAGAGCTAGCACCGCCAAGTTGCCACTGTTGAGCCCTTGAGCAAGGCCCTTAACCCTGCCTGCTTTTGGTTGCTGTATCCTGGCTAAACATGCACTGTGACCGCAGCCTCCTCACTGTATATGCAAAAAACAATAGGGTCACTAAAATATTAATCTTAATTCTGTCTATATTCTATTTGGCAATGATTTGGCAAGTAGAAATTCTGACTGTCCATACAAGCTTCAGAGCACCTAATTTAATTCTAGCCCTTGCACATCATGAATTTATTTTTTACACTGCTGAAGATAAAACAACTTCATAGTTAACCAATTTGAGAATATGTCCACACAGTTAAACATACATGTATGTAGCATTAGTCTAATTATCCAGCTATTGTTGGGACCATCCACCCAACGTTAATTCTGCATGATTCTTGTAATTATAATGGTAGACATTCTGGCTGCTTTATTTAGCTAATGAAGAATGCTTCCATTGTATTCTGACTATTGTGACATTTATAAAATCCTCTTTGCAATTACAATCATGATAATACAGGGCTGTGAGTAGCAAACAAAGAAAAAGATCCCTTGCTTGCTGAATTTAGTGTGCAATGACCTGTAGTTTTAGTGCAGTAAATGTTAAACCTTAATTTGCTAGCGTTTTAGATGCATTTGGAAGAATTTGACTTCAGAAAGAAGGATTTCCAGAAAGACAATTCACCAATGATTGTAAAAAGTGGATTCAGTATACTGAGGTCACAGGGATGTCTTTACTTTTAACATGCTATGGTTCAGTGTATATTTATTAAGGCAAAGAAGAAAAAGATTTTCACTGCTATGAAGTGGAAAAGTTGGTTTCCACAGGCAGGATTTCAGATGACAGTCAGCATACAGAGAGAGATGACAAGTCTGATCCTGCCTGCATTCCTGAACTCACTGTCCTGCCAGCCAAGTCATGGAACATTCCTTTGTGAGGGATGATACTGTATGAGGAAACATATGAGTACGACTTGAGGCTGAACATAAGAGTAGTCATGGTTTCAATGAGATTGATCTAAAAATCTGCATTATACTTAGATGAATCTTTCACAGAGAATCTTAAAGCAAATAATATTCAAAAAGTAATGTTAAATGTAAAACCCAACACATCCCCTTATCAAATAAATAGGGAACTCTAATCTGGTGGTCACCTAAAGAAAAACTTCATATTCCATGGTCTGACTGGCACTTATTATAGCAATATTTTTTTTTCTTTGAAAATCTTGCACACTTTGATAGTAAGACCTGAAACATGCTCTTTCATTTTCATGGGCATGGCCATCACAATCAGATCAGCTAAAGTGCTGTTTGAAGCACTGCGAAGTTTCAAAAGTATGTAAAAATAATTTGGCTTCCAAGTAAAACAGTGGGAGAAAGTGCTTTCAGAAGTTTAAAAAGGAGTCTTGTGAGATTCTGAATGCAACTTTAAACATTAAGAAACATGACTTTTGTTGACACTGAGTAAATCATAAACAACGACTAAAGAAATGTGTCTAGTCGGATTCATCTCTTACAGGCGTCGTGTGAACGGGAGTGACTTTGATGCTGATTTCCATTTGATGATGCTTTCTATTTGATGATGCGTCTCCATCAAAGTCAGCTCACAACTCAGATTCCTTCCTCTCCTTTTGGACTGTGAAATATATGACACATTTCTTACATTTTTCACTGATATGTGGAATATTGAGAATACGTAGCTGTTATTTACCTCTAACCATACTTTGAATGATTCTGAAAATGAGAATTACTATTTTATTCAAACTCTAATACCTTTTTTCAAATTGTACAATTTAAAAACTATGGGAAATATTAAAATAATTTTTATTTCATAGCAATTTTGACTAAAGACATTGTCACACAGCAGCTTTCCAGAAATCCCAGTGTAGAGTTTGATCCCTAGTGAGCAAGCCAGAGGAGAGCATGACAAGAAACACCCCCTGAGATTACATGGGGAAGAAAATAAGGTGGAGAATGAACAGACAGCAAAAAAAAAAAAGTGCATATCAGTTTTAATGCCTGTTATCTACTGCATATTGCACTGTGCAAAGTGTTGAATCTGTTAAAATGATTCAGTGATTAAGAGAGGACCTACCACTATATTTCCTATTCAAATGTTCTATCGTTTACTTTTGAATTTTCCCTGTAGCTGCTATAGGGAGTGGCACTTACTGCCATGGGAGAGTTACAGTTTCTCACGCAGCCATCACCTTCCCTAGCATGTTTTGTCTGAAGATCAGGTTGCCAATCTACAGACAGTTGAGCTCAAATTAGTTCCCAGTGACCTTTTTTCACTTGACTCTTCCAGACATTGTTTAAATATAGGCACTCTTCAGGCCTCAATCAGAGTCCTGTCATTCCAGTGGGAATCTACAAAAAAAAAAGATTTTCTGAAGAAAAAAGGAGCCTGTCACTCAACAGAATGTTAAATAGTGCTAGATAGGTCATTACTACCTTCATAAATGTTTAAAGCACTGATAAAAATAAATGTCCCAGACACCATGAAAGATGTCCTTCAGGAACATATTATAATGGACAAAAATGAGAGTTTGGCATGTATATATATATATATATATATATTTTTTTTTTTTTTTTAGAATATTTTCTTGTTAAGATCTTTACAACATATGAAGCATATGCTTATAAGCAAATATATATCAATTTAATAAGAAGAAGTTACTATAATGGAGGCACGCTGGTGTAGTGGTTAGCACTGTGGCCTTGCACCTCCAGGGTCAAGAGTTTGATTCCCGCCTTGGGTGTGTGTATGCCTTGTGATGTCCACAGAATATCCACCTTGTATCCTAGGTCTCCTGTACAAGATGAGTTAAATAATGCTTATTATAATGTAGTATTTATTATTATAAATTATACAATGAAATAATAAATTTGTCAATGTTTCTCCTCTAATAGTACAGGCATGAGTTGTACTATGCTAACGAGACCACCTGCTTACAGAACAGGTCAATTATTTATTTATTTATTTATTTATTTAATCTAATAGTGTCCAATATACACCAATTTGGAAATAATGTTTTCATTTTGAGACTATGTCAGGTCCCTCTCTCTCTGTGTCTCCTCCTCCTCAATGTCATCTGCAAACCTGGGAATACAGGAAAAACATGAATGAGTGTGACCTGGGAATACTGCTTTTAATGGATTTCATATGAACAGTACACAGAGGTCTGTGGAAATTAGGAATTATCTTAACTGATACTTCACCCAAGCTTATCCAAGTTACAGTAACTTTGTGATATTTAATTTTTTCTTGTGGAGTCACAGTGGCACTGTATTTGTCTCTTTTGTGCACTTTCACTACATTACACCAACATTGTGATGTGTCAGTACTCCATGTCATTATAATAGTTTAAACATAGGCTAATTGTTCAATAAGTAATCATCACAAGTCAAATAAGTGTTGAAATGAAGTTGGAGTAAATGTGAGAAGAGTTCCCATTATGCAATTATTGTTGGTAAAATGTCAGATATTTGCTTGCTATTAATGCTAAGGTGAGCGCCACCTAAGAAGTGGAAACCAATATTATATTAGTTATGTTATATTAGAAATATTAGTATTATTAGAGGCTCAGTCAAAAGTCTGAAGACAAATAAAGATGAGAGAGTTGAAAGATAGAGAAATACTAGACAGTGGGGGAGAGGTGAGTGGTGCAGAAGGAGGATCCAATGTTAGCATAAGCATCTGTGATAGGATGTAGGTCAAACACAAGCTGCAGGTGTACCAGCGAATGGTGAAATAGAAGCAAAAACAGAACATCTGGCTGGGACCTAGAGTGGCTAAGAACCCGAAATATAGCCTTTGATTGTCTTATACTATGGTAAGTTCCAGTTTGTTTATCTCATATATTTAAACAAGGTTTTTAATGGAAATGTGTTACATTTACTTATTTGTTATATTTACATGTTTTGATAAGCAATAATTATGGAAATAGGTCAAGTACATTTTCTTTCATAACTGATATAATCTTGATTTGTAAGAATGTTCTGTCGCATGTGCCATCAGATGAACAGGTTAAATCTAAATGATCGACAGTTCCACCAAATGCGCATCCTGGGTGTATTCTCTGCATTGGGTCCACAAGCAGCCAAGAACCCAGACCAAGAAGTTCCTGTGTGAGGAAACACTTTTGAAGGAATGCCTTTTTGAAAAACTAACTAACTGTTTGAAAAAAAATTACTTCTATGAGTAGTTTTACTGCACCGTACTTTTAACTTTTACTTGAGTATATTTGTCAAGAAGAACCGACACTCTTACTCCGCTACATTCAGTTTCACTCTACTCGGTTCTTTTCTAACCATTTATTCTACACATGCAGCCGATAGATCTACCGCATGACTGTTTCACCAACCAGACGCAGCAACAGTAATCACATGACTCTGTTTGATCAATCAGGTCTTCAGCCGGTGTCCAATAAATTCATCCTACCTATGAATTCGTCCTACATATGCTCACTGCGCATGCACAAAAAAAAGTTTCCTCTAATTTTGCGGGACGGCCATAAATCCATGCTGCTACTAGTGGGATCTTTCGGTTAGTGTACAATCTTGCTGTGGGTATAGAATACTCAATAAAAAGAATAAAAAGAACAACTTCATACTGCAGTGTCTTGATTGAACAGGCCTCCAGAACTGGCTGAAAATGAGTACTTTAGAGTCTTGAAAGTACAATTCAACAATTACACAAAAAATCAGAACTGCATAACCTTGACATTTAAAACCTATAATCAACATAATCTTGCCCATTTCATTTACTTTGTTTTTAAGTTCTGTTAAATACATTTACCACTGTGTATGTTCATGTACTGTTCCCTTAAAACATGCTACTGTGTGTGTGTGTGTGTGTGTGTGTGTGTGTGTGTGTGTGTGTGTGTGTGTGTGGTCACATAGCTCTGTAACGTGGAGGAGAATGCTTTTATTAGAAAAGATATAATAGCTGAAATAGCTGAGCATATTAACAGTACAAACCTTGTCAGCGAAGTATGTAGGAGGAAAAATCTTCATTAATCAGCAAACATGTATTAAGTATATTGATTTATCTCAATAGAAAGAGAACCCATTGTCATTTGGTTGACACCGTGCATAAATCCCTTCCATAACTATGTGCTACTGTATACTGTATGTATGCAGTTGTGTAACAGGAAATTGATTTTAGTTAACAGGAAGTTGACGTTACCAACTGTTCACTGATGCAAAACTGAGTACGTATATTATTATAAAATATTAAATTCACATGGATAAGGTCAATATATAGTACATTTTAGACAGAGTGCAAGCAGGACTAGCTATGACAACACAGCTAACAGTTAGGGCAGAAGGAAACAAAGATACAATATGAAGATGCCCTAGGCTGACGGCAGCCACTCACCCCACCGTTAACAATCCTGAGTGAACTTATGAGAGTGAGAGATGACAGCATCAAAAGCATCCTAAAGGTAATAAAAGCATTAACTAGTTTTTCTGCATTGTGCAGAGATTTTTTTCCCCTCATATTTCTAAGATGAAAGAAGGCTGTCCAAATAAAATTATCAATATAAAGCTTCAAATAAAGGGAAATAATAATGGCAAGGTGTTTTACTGTTGCAGCTGATTAAACAGAACGATTATCCAGAGTTACTATGTAATCAGAAAGCTTAGTTCTTGCTTTTTGTGGTCCTAGCTGGTGTCTCTTATCTAGCTTTGCTGAAATACAGTATATAACTGTGTGTCATCAGCATAACAGTGGACACTAAAACCAGTTTTATAATAATTTTAACCTAAAGGTAATAACATACATGAAGAGAAAAGCGGTGGGCCTAACATGAAACCTTGTCTTATTATGTGTGGACAAGTCACCATTTAAATTAAATAAGACCTGAGCCAATAGATTGACCTGATTCCCTTAACTTCTACAACATTTTCCAATCTATTAAGGGTAGGTTAGAATGCTATGATCAGTGGAGTCAAAAGGTCAAGCAACTCAAGCAAAGAAGCACACAGGCCAGTAGTAGGTAATTTACCACTTAACCATTGCTGTCCTGGCTGATGCATTTGAGCAAAACTGCTGTGTTGCTTTCATGCCATTTGAAATGTTACCAATTTAATGTGATGCCTTTAGGTGCATGTGGGATTCTTATACCAGGGTGGTAGATATTCTTCTTAATTATTTTTCTTCTAAGAGCTACAATATCTGGAGTATTAGCTGTAGAGATTAACCAGATACCATGTACCCAGATGAGATTAAATTTCTTCGACATATCCTGTAGCCTTTACGCACACAGGCTCATCCAACACAAATACAGTTGTATTCTAATCAGAACCATCATATGACTCCAGTTACTACAAAGTATGTGATAAGGACTTTCCCATTATATGCAGAACCCTAGGCTTTTGAATTCAGGAGGCTTAAACACAGCTAGGGGCAGGCCTCATCTAGTGCTGGCAATGGGTGGAGCAACTTTGGCACATAGAAAGTGTAGTCCATAAATACACTCACAAAAATTTCCTTTTACAAACATATCCATTTTCTATGCAGACAATCACATTTCTATTATGCATGTATGCACACGGCAGAAGCTGTGGTCCTGTAGCACAGAGCCAAAAAGGCCTACAGCACATTAGAGTGAAAAGAAAGTCCAAACCATTATGCACTCATTTACCAACAAGTTTACTTTCTTCACAGATACATTTTTTCTGCTGCTTCATGTACTGAGTGAGTGACAAGATATTTTTTTATGCAGATAGCAACTTAAAAAGAAAAATCTTAAAACAGAAACAAGAATCTAAATCAGAGTTTACTGATGGCTTAAGGTGCTGTAGTCAGTAGTGTGGTACTAATGCTCTGACTGAGCCAAAGCAAGACAAAGGAAAAGAAGCGTTGAGATGATGGCCTGCTGGGACACCAGCCCTCCACTATCATTACCCAGCTTTTAATTACATCATGTCTGAGGAAGGGGCAGAAAAATACTGGTTTCGTATGTATCGAAAACAAGACCCCAATGATAAGATGCACATGATTCTTAGAAGAGACATCTGTGGGAAAATATATAAAAACCCTTTAGGGTTTTACACATTTTATATTATACACTCATCTTAAAATCCTTTTTTTTTCACACAACACTCCACAATGACAAAATAAAAATGTCTTTGGAGTGGTTTGTTCATTAATATAAAAGAGAATGTCTGAAATATCCCATTTACATATGTATTTACTGTAGACCCACCACTTAGTACTTGGTTAAGACACCTGAGAAACCAATGACAGCCTCAAATCTGCTTGTGAACGATGCTACAAGCTTGGCATGCATTTTGTTTGGGAGTTTCTTTCATTTTTCTAGGCAAAATCATTCAAGCTCCACCAGGTTGGATGGGCAACATCGATGCACAGCCATTTTAAAGTCTATCTCTTTCTCTATTGGACTCAGGTCCAGACTCTGGCTGGGCCACACTAGGACTTTTACAGAGGTGTTCTAAACCCACTCCTGCAATTTCTTGATTTATGCTTTGGGTCATTTACATTGAAATGTAAAATGTGACCCCTAGCTTGAGATCCTACACACTCTGGAGAAGGTTTTCATGCAGAATAGATTATTCACTATCGCTATCACATATTAGGTGCATAAATTTTACCTCTTTACTGACTAGTCTCTTAGTCCCAGTTGCAGCAAAACATCCACAGTATGGTGCTGCCATCACCATGTTTGACTGTACGGATGGTTTAAATAATGTTATATGCAGTGCCTGATGTCTTGATTAAAAATCTGAGAGTTCTTTAGGGGCTTTTTTGGCAAACACTCAGCAGGCTGTCATGTGCCTTTTAATGAGAAGTAATTTCTGTCTGATTGGCGTTTAACTGGGGGGAGCACAAATATTTGTGGTGGCTCTTAGAGAAATTTGGGTTCACTCCCAATATCAAAGTGTTGTACAGTGACCTTGAGAGTGTACTGAACATTAACAGTGGGTTATGTGGACCTTTTACACCATACTTAATGGGATAGTAGTTAGAGCTGTTCTGTGTCCAGAGAACCATTATTATACAAGGTAAGAAGGAATGAACAGAGAGACATTGCTATTGCTACATGTCTCGGATCATTGTCTACTGTTATGAAAAGTGAATCTTTGTAATAATGTACTGTATGTACAGCACTGTGAAAAGTCTTGAGCCACCACTCAGTTCTTTATATTTTTCCTCCAAAGAGCCAGACATTATTGTATTTTAATGTAGTCTTGAGGAAAATTCTTCAGGTAACCAGTTTCAGAGGAATGTTTTTGTTTGATAAGTCACACAGTGACATACTGTATGAATCCTTCAAGCATAAAAAAATCTAAGGCATGCCTCAGTGAGAAACGGTCTAGCTGCCGCTGAGCATGGCCCTGTGAGGTGTGGGGGATAGGTGTGGTGACTGAGGACTGTTCCACTCGATGACTATGACCTTGGACATGACTTATGCATGCAATTTTTCTGTGATGGCTTATGACTGCAGTCACTCAATAGTTGTATAGGACTAAAATCACCACAGATATGTTTGTACAGAAGCTACCATTAATAAATTTAAAATGGCTTATTTCAAAAATGTAATACAAAGAATGAACCTTGCTTGTAAATAATCTAGCAGCATCAACATTGTGGCATATACTAGCCTGCATTAATCCCAATTGTAAACTATTCATGGATCTGCAGGCCATGTTCGTGGACTTTTTCTGATTTCATTGGATACCACAGAGCATTTTATACCCACTCAAGGAAAATAGTGCACACAGACTCATTCAGTTAAGCATTTTTTTTTTGCAGAAGCTCCTCAAGAGGACCTCGTATGGAGAGCACATGTGTGAAGGGAGAAATGTTTGTCACTTCGCTGGCTCTTCGAGGAACCCTTTTAATGACCGTGGGTAAAATAAGTGTTGAGATGCTTTTGATAGCTGATTGCAGTTTGCTGCTAACTGGTTACTTGTATTATGTGTTCCCAAGTCACACATCTTAAAATGTTACACCAATTTTGTGATGCCCATTCTCCCTTTCACAAAGATCTCCTTTCACACTGTGGATATCACTCTGACATCCTCCACTGCTGGCTTAAAGGTGCAACAACAATTGGAACAACAATTCCAACAAAATGGAACTAATTCCATCTACATCCCTTTCACACAGAACGGCAAGTCATAATAAAGGTGTAACATTCTCATATAAAAGTAGCTTCTGTCTTTCTTACTCTAAAATGTACTTGCATACACAAACACATTCTGCATCCTTCATTTCCATAGAGGAAAATGTCTCATTGTTATTCTAGTGGTGACACCTCAAATCTGCGCTAAAATAGGGAATAAAATATTTATGCTGTAAAATTATGGCACTCTTCATTGTCAATTTACCTGGACATAAAAGTGCATTAGATGAATCGTGCATTCCAGCACAGGCAAGTCAGAACAGACTGGGGCAATGAGGCATCATATTCCCATTAGCTACAAGAGAATGAGAAAGAGTTAGAGAGAGAAAAAGGGAGGGGGAAAGTGTGGAGCAGAAATTAAGCTTTTCGCACTATGGGTGCACACAAAGATTATCTTACATCTTTCATTCCGAACATATGTAATGTCTCACAGCTATCAAAGCTATTGCACTTTAGAAACCTCAAAGCATAGCCTGGGACATGAAGATTGCTGTCTTTCTAACTAATAACCCGTATATGGACCTGTTTGCTGTTACTTATCAGCTTCTTGTGCTTGTTTTGGTCACATAAAAAGCATGAGTCCTCCTAAAGATGAATTAGAATATGTAGCATACAACTAAGAAACTAGATGATTAGTTATAATTGATACAGATATAATATTCATTTAGTTTTTAAATGTTCTATTATGTGTCCTGGTATGCAGAGAAGGAACACATTCCTGGGCATGTGGAGGCAGATTTGCTGCCTGTAGGCTGGTGCGACTGTAACCCAGCACCTCCTTAGCTTCAGCATGTGGGGGTGGGGATGGAAAACATCCCATTTTAGATATAAAAGTCAGCACAAAGCCAGCAATGAAGGGCACCTACCTTATTTTATTGACAAACAGGTCAGATAATTCTATAAACCTGCATCTTCTCCTTAACAAATAGCACAGAAGTTTATGCGTGCCATAGACTGAGCCAATCTACCAGAGGTTACACAGCACTGTTGGTTTAAAAACACCTAGCTTTTAGGTTTCTACTCGGGCATGGCTCCACAGGACCTCTGACAGTGTGCTCTGGTGTCTGACACCATGGCATCAGGACATGACAAACATTTAGACTGACACTTTTTCCTTCTCTGGGTGAAACTAGAGGTAAATTTTCGATTATTATTTGGAATAAACAAGACATCTTGAGTTCTGTAAACAAAAATTAGTCTGTTGTGAGGATAAAATAATTGTCTACATGTTTTTGTTTGCATTGTGGTTTGCATGAGAGCAGACAAGCAAATTGTATCCTACAGAATCTACCAGCATTGATCAAGTGATATATTTTTGCATTACATATTTTACTATATAATTAACTGTTTCCATTCATGAAAAGAAACAAACAGCTTCTACAGGGGTCCATCCGATCCAAACACAACTTGGCACAGGTTTTGATGCCTTCCCTGATGCAACCCTTCCATTGTTATCTGGGCTTGGAATCGGCACTGCATCCAGTGGCTGGGGTTTGGGCAGTGGGTGGGAATGGAACACAGGCCTTCCACACTGTAGGTGAGAAAGCTACCATCAAGCAACCATTGCCCAAAAATAATTGTATAGTGTTATTAAAGAAACATTACTAATATACTGTAGATACCCTCAAATGTCCACCATTGTTTTCTACTGATAGAGAGCCCTTTGAATGTATCTGGTGTCCTTTATATTTTTTCACCCTGTCCCTCAGACAACTTGAGTCCACCACTGTTTCTTATCTATGCCAATTAGCTTCTGAGGTGGGTTTAGCTAAACAGTATTATTATTATTCAGCTAGTTTTACTAGCCCAAAAAAATAACCAACACAAAAAAAGCTAATTGTTCAGTTATGTAATAGCATAAGTATTTTTTAATTGACAAGACAATAATTTTTTTAAGGTTAAATTTCACCCTCATAGTAGAATAAAACAATCAATAATACACAGAGGAATAATGGGTAAGACCTAAATGCAAGTGAATTTGTTATCTTTACAAAAGAGATATGCACCAGGTTGTGTTTACTGTTTGTGGAGACACTGTGTAGTTAACAGTGACTGTTTATACAGGTGAGGCCACTGTCCATTCATTCACCCCCTTTTTAAGGTAGCCAATGTCCTCTTATAGGAGGACTAGTGTAGGGTTAAAAAGCAGCGATGTCAGTAGGTTTTTAATAAATTCCACCTTTCAAACTCAATCTAAATAAGAAAGTGTCATTTCCTGTACCTGCTCAGGTGTATGACCTATCAGCGTTGATTCATGTGTGATTTTTTTTCCTTCTCTTTTTTAACAACAGCAACCACATTCAGGTTAATACACAAAACTGGCAGGGCCACTCTACTGTACAGAACCAAAGTTTTTTTCTTTATATTATTGCATTTGCGTTTTTTTAACAGGTATTCATTCACCAGTAAATACAAATTTATAACTCATTTATTGGTGCCCTATAAATAAATCCATATGAGACATGGATGGATTTAAAAGAAATACCCTCAAATATTGTTAGGTGTTAGGGGAACTGTAGTTCTCAGTGATTCAGCAATTCTGCAGGAGCTGCATCCCAGCCATCTCCATTTCCCCATTCACACCCCCTCAAAAAACTACCCTCCCCACATACACACACATGGGGACACACAAACACAAAAGCACAACCTGTTTCTCCTTTAATCCATTGTCTTGACTCAGATTGTTTTACTGAAATCCTGAGCAGGGTTGGGTTACTTGACACTTGTTCAGACTTGTGTACTGAGTGAAATAAAGGAAACTGTTTTATCTATAGACTTTGCACTAACTTTAATGTAACAATGCACAGGCACTGTTACAAAAAAGGCCACATTAACCTAAAAGATGGCCAGATGTTTGGGATAAAACAGCATCTTTGGTAATTAATACTTGAGCAGTCTTAATAAACCCCTGTATTGTGCAGTAACCATGCATTCTTTATAAACTGCAAAATGCATTACTAAATGCATTAATAAACTCTTCATCTGCACACATGCTCATAGGTGTTTAGGTGTCATCTATATGTTTGTTAATACATTTGCTGCAACATTAAAAAACTTTTTTTTAATTCAGTTGTATTTAAAAAGTCATAGAGCACTGGGTGTGGTTGCTCTTCATGGTGGTGATGGGAGTGGTTTGTTTCAAAACGTATGTTCCTATTGGTCTGATGAAAGAAGTAAAGCAGCATTACCTGAGGCAGGTAGGCAAATAAAGAGAGACATTCAACTTGTTGCTCATCTACCCTTCTTTATGTCCTGCAGAGACACACAACATTTACTTTCATGAGGGTTCTGTTGCTTTTTTGGGAAGTGGTTTTGGGAGTAGTTTTGATATGTGCCATATTTCCTGCTTCAGATCTGGATCTAAACAAAAAGGTGAGTTGCTTGCTAAAATATATGAGCTATCATAGTAGATTTCTTTTTTTTTTCTTTTTATAAAAGTTTTATAGAACACTTTAATAAACTGTGAAGATTATTAATTGATGTGATGCCAACTTCATGGAGTTAGTTAACTCTTTAAATTCTGACCTTATTATTGATCTTAAGGCATATTATAGTATAAAGTAAGTGCTGCACAAATTTCAACAAATACAGTGGAAGTAATTAGTCTGTGGTATTTTTCAACAGAGAAAGACCTGGAGTTTAAACCCTTAAAGAAAGTACCTTAACATGGCTTCATAGGTGTGGGCCTTTGTATGCCTGTGCACACATTGTTTGTGTGTGTGTGTGTGTGTGTGTGTGTGTGTGTGTGTGTGTGTAGTAGTAGTAGTAGTAGTAGTAGTAGTAGTAGGTAAATGGAAATGTTGGATTTCATTTTACAGGAGTGCTGAAACGTTTCTCATGTAAAACAGGCAGTAGAGAATATGCCAGGGGGCACAGCGAGAAAGACAGGCCTGGGCTCGCTGTAGGGAGAGGCCAGGATGCAGATTGCATTCTTTCCCAAACTCTTTCAGAACACATTGAACAAATTCTACTATAAACCTTAAATATTGCACCAGCCTGACTGCTTGTATTATTTTGCTATTAAATAGCTTGATCAGTAGAATTTGGTATGCTCTGGTATGTTAAATACTCTTTTCCCTTATTTTGTTCTTTATTTATTTACATCAGAATGTGGCTTTTGTTTTAACAGGGTGTCTTGAGTTGCAGTGTGATGAACTGCATTTACAAAAAGTTTCAATTGTGCAGTTTTCTATGAATTCTATCCTTCATTCCACCGGAGTCTGTGTCTCTAAGCAATCAGATTTCAGTGGTGTGAAGCGTAGAAGGCATGGAGTTTCTACAAGCAGAAAAAAATATCAGCCTAAACTGTACAACAGAGAAGAAGAAGTGTGTTGAAGAGTATCACCAAGAACTTATGTCTTCATAATCAATGAATCAAACCTCTAAGCTAAGTGACTTCAGTTTTGGATTTACAGTACAGTCAGCTTGTATCCTTAGATCATTATTCACCGCCTTTACTCTTTAGTATGTGTCTGTATGTGGGCGTATATATTTAGTTTCAGTTGCTGCTTGGAGCACTTGGAGTATGCTAAACAGTTTAAATTTATTCCTCCTCTGACCTTGCGCCCCCCATCTTTGTGCAGAGAGGTTTTAAGTCCACAACTTCCTCACTTTTAACCTCCCTGTAAAAGCAGTTTGTCTTGCATGTGACCTTTAGCACATCGAATAAATATTAGACACTATCTTGCTTTTTTCTGTTTGCGGGCCAAAAATCTCATATGTGGCACACATAAAGACACGCACACACACACACACACGTGCGCGCACACACGCACACACACGCACACACACACACACACACACACACATACACATGTTTACTTTCAAGATGATGCAAATAAACTCTGTACAGACTCTGTTAAATGTTCCCATCTGGTCTATTTATTGGGTTTAATCCTTATAATTAATTATAGTTGCTACATGCATTGTTCAACTCTATTCTTTACTCATAATTAATCCATTGTTATTTTGCCCCCTTAGAACACAATACATTTTGAGACAATGTTTCACAATGTGTCATGTTTTCTTTTTATTATCAAAAAAATAAAAAGTTCAAAGAAAAAGACATAATGTATTTCAACGACTATCCCTGCCTATAAAGTATTCATATTAGTGTGTGGGAAGTTTCAGCCAGTTGTGTGCCCTGGGCACATTTTGTGTGTGTTTAATTTAGTTCAATCAATTCTCCCTGTGGATTTCATGCTCATTTATTTTCAAAACAAAATGCAAATGAACTGATTTTAGTGGTGTTGTCTTTACAAAATACAAATGCATGGTATTGCTCCTTGATATCACTAAATCATGGCTGAATGCATAGAACTACTATGCATATATAGTAGCTACTGTATACAGTTAACATACAAATAGAGAGCTGAACCATTTGCATTCTATTGGTGGCAGAGTATGGTCTGATTTCTGATTATGTATCTCTTTCTATTCTCCTATTTGAACATCAACTTTATATTCTCACTGTATTTGTATTGCTCAGTATGTTTTTAGCTACACTACCTAGCAAATTTTTTTGGTGTTAATGATGTCCCAAATGATTCCATTTGGGTACTTGCCAATACCAATACTGATGCCAGTACCTGGTGTTGTCCCAGAGCTCAATGTGAACAGAATTTTTGAGAATGCTCCACATCTGCAGCACATCATTAATATACCTGCTATTGCCTTGCTAGTGTTTGAATCCTGAAACTGATTGTAAATTAAAATCTTCATTAATCCTTTTGATGTTCTTTCACACATTTAATCCACTTAATCATCTGTTTTGTTTTTTAGGGTAAGGAAAATTTACATTTTATTACATGCAACTGTGCTTTCTGGAAAAGCCATCAACAGTAAATACATTGTATTAGGCAGGAAATCACTTCATTTGTGGGATCTTCGGCATCTTTCAGTACCATAGCAACCGCTCATAAACAACAATGGTAATGCCCAAAACAATGTGCATATTCAAAAAAAAAAGACATTGATTTGCCACTTGTTGACATTTAACTTAGAGAGGACAAAACACAAGCTGACCTCATTTCTGCTCCCAGAGTTCACTCTCATGGTATTTTTTCTTGTTGTTTCCGGTTGTTCCTTTTTTATGACCAGAAACATAGTTTCACTTCATTCTCTCAAGGTATTATCATTGACCAAGCTTTGACGAGAGGGGACAGAGGAGCTCTGAGTAGTCTGTGCACATAGGGAGCGTCTGGTTCTGCTGTAAAGTGGTATTGGTGGAACAGTATTAGAACAATTTTACAAGTATGAGTATACCTGGTATACATCCTTATACCCTAATATTTAGTTTAATAGCATTTAGCTTTGATTACAGCACACATTGTGATGGCACACAATTTGTGCCAATTCCCAATATGAATCATGAATTGAATTTGCCCATGCCATCAGAGAAGAAAAAAAGTTGATTCATGGTATAACCTGGTCATTCAGTACATTCAGGTTGTCAGCACACTTCAGACAAACAGTAAGGTATCTTTTGAAAAGAGCCTTTTAAAAAAAGAAGAAGAAGAAGAAGAAGAATACTAGACATGAAAAGCCAGCTTTAAAAGACCAGGAAGTTAAAGGAGAGTGGGGTATATGGGTGACAGTGGTGCAACTTACAGGATGCCAACCAAAGGTACAGAGCAGTACTAAGGGGGAGCATGTTTGGTTGTCTCTTTTCTTTTAAGTGAGGCTGGAAAATCAGCCTTAAGGGAGTAAGATGAGAGAGAATGAGACCTACAGTTGGTGGTATAATCTGCTATATTAGCGATTAAATTATTACTTATCTAGTTACAATAGCTTGTTGCACAGTGCACTGCAACTAACAAGACAAACGCCGTTTCCCATGCAGTGTTTTATTTGTGACGACTTGGCATAACGTTAACTTAACATTAACGGCCACAATTAACATATTGTTTAGCTGTGCATTTACTAAATGAGCACTGCGCTACGTCCGAACTGACACCACTGTATTGTTTTGTATAATCAATATCCATTCTGTTCTAAGTGTCTTAATTAATTTTAAATACAATTTTAAACCTTTTTT
>JAQQZS010000015.1:18153289-18167783 GCA_030068045.1 Platyallabes tihoni | reverse complement strand
TTACGCCCATGGTTGGTGGTAATGTAACCTTCTGGATTCCAACCTCCATTTAGGAAGACGAAGGAGGAAGAAGAAGAGACCTTTCACACAGGCTCTTCCTTAAACAGAGTCTGGTCTAACTTACTCAGTCATCCCCAGAGAAAGAAAGCGCATTGCATCATGAATCTGGAACACAGAGACTGTTAAAAATTCAAATCAAAACATGATAGGTTTTGCTAAAATGATAACCACTGCACTATTCCTCAATTTGCTCCTCCTAAGCTCAAGCTTTAGTGAAGATACAGGTGAGAAATGTAACTTAATACAAATGATAAAGCTAATAAGAACTTTTATTAAAAGGAAGATGTTTTAAATGTGAGGAACGATGCATGTTGGGTCCTGTTATTTCTAAGAAAGTAATCAGTAACAGTCCATAAGTTATGTGCCCCTTATACACAGCGAATTACTAATGTAAACTTTTTCATATATAATTTTACATGTATTACAATTCTTCATTTAATGTTGTGGAATGTACATGAGACATAATTCCTGTTGTTGTTGTTGTTGTTGTTGTTTTCTCTCCTCATATAAACAGCTATAACCGTCATTCCTTCCATATTCTTTCTTTCCTTATTTCTTTCATGCTTGTGAAGTTAATGAGACAAAACACTCATAGAATATGTAACATGATTATCAGTTAAAAGTTGATGATTATCAATGATCAATTTATTAATTAAACATTTAAAGTTTTTAGTCTGTTGATGCGAAGCGTCCTCCATACTAGTCTCTGTGTCAGTTGTTACCATAGAAAAAACTGAATGCGACTGAATTCGCGCATTTAAACTGATTTTACTAACATGTCCGTCAGATCTGCTGTAGAAAAATAATTAATATCTTCAAACCAATCAGATTCAGTTATTACGTGCTGTAGTGTTTAACTAACACATTAGGAGAAGGCAGTACCATCAGTCTTCTCATAACAAGAACCAGAGTGCAACCTATGGGAGATGAAATATTACAGTGATTTGTACAGTATGAGTGAGTGCGTGGATTCGAGGAAATGCCCCTCCTCTCTCTCTCTCTCTCTCTCAGCCTGTCTCCCACAACAGAGAGCAGAGAACGCGCTTCTCATTGGTCGGGACTCAGTGCGGAAGCGGTCGGGGGGCGGGACTGCGTGCGCGAGAAAAAGAATTTAACGTTCAAGTTTAGAATACTGCTAACATTTGCACAAGCGGTTTTCTTTCACTCATTTGCGCGTCGCATTTTCACGTATGTCACTCACTCAAAAACACTCACACGAAATGTCACTAAATAAACCACTGAATTTATAATACTGTGAATATCCACTGATCAGTGATAACATTATGACCCACCTAATATTGAGTAGGTACCCCTTTTGCCACCATAACATAATGGCCTATGTGTTCTGACACCTGTCTATGGAAACCAGCAACATTTTCCTCAATTTGATCTACACTAATGCTTCTATTGGATCAGACTACACGGGCCAGCCTTCACTCTCCGTGTGCATCAGTGAGCCTTGGCGACCCATGACCCTTTCCCCAGTTCACAGGTTTTCCTGTCTTTAATTACTTTTGGTATGTCCTGACCAACGTATGCCTGGGAACATCCCACAAGGGCTGTAATTTTGGGTTTGCTCTGACCCAGTCCTCCAGCCGTTACAATTTGGCCCTTCAGTGTGATATATAGGCAGCAAGTGAATCTTTTTTTTTTCTTGAAGTGACTTTGACATGGTCCATATTATGAAAACCTGTGCCAAGTTGTGTGCAGATGGTCCGCTGAGGCAACACCTTGATGGGAGCAGCCGAAAGACTAACAACATGCCGTTGTTAACTTTTACAAATATCTTACAAACTCAAACAGCTTATATACATACATACAGTACCAGTCAAAAGTTTGGATGAAAGTTTGTTTTTATTTTCTACATTCTAGAACAATACTGTGTTTTTTTTTTAAACTATTGTGTATGGCATTAGGTAATTAGGTTACAACAGTAAGAACAGTTAGCTTTTATTTTAAGACACAAAGTTCAGCTATTATATTGCTGGAATATTTCTTGAAAAAACAGTATTGTCAAGTGCATTTGCAAAAGCACCATGATGAAACTGGCTCTCATAAAGACCTTCCCAGGAAAGCAAGACCAAAACTTACCTCTCGTGCAGTTTAAGTTACCAGCCTCAAAAATCACCAAATAACATCATCTCAGATTAGAGATGATATGAAGGCTTTACAGGGCATAAGTAGCACAAACATTGACATACATATCAACTGTTCAAAGGAGATTATTGCATATTTTGGATACTTTAAGTATTGTTTTACACTGTAGAAAGAAATAAAAATCTGAAAAGACTATGGAATTAGAATTTTTGTGAAACTTTCGGCTTTCAACTTTTGTATACTATAAAATAAGAAAATAATGTATGAGGTGTGTTAAAATTAAACCGGGACTTGGGTGAAATTTCTCATGAATGAAGGCATAAAACTAACTGTAGTCCCTCAAAATAAAAAATAATTAAAGAAAGAAACAATACCTTTCACCACTACACCCTCCACACCCTGTCCTGTCCCTTATTTCTGTTTCACAGATTTGGCAACCCTAGTCTGTAGTATACAGTAGTTCTTGCTATAGTCAATAACTGAGGTACAAAGGTACAAAGTTGGTGAAGACAATCACCAATTCTCTTCAATGGTTTCAGTGGAGGAGGACTTGGGATCCCATCAGCTGCAGCGACTGGTAGATCTGTTGACAGTCCATGAGTGTGAAGAGCTACTTATGACTCTCTCCAACCCAAAGGAAGACATCGACGGTCAGCTCTTTTCTGAAAACATGAACCAATTCCTACTGCCGTCCCGGACCTTAAGAGACACAGGTATAGAAATTCAGTCCCTAATTTTAACAGAAATTTCTTCACAAACACAGAATCCACAAATCAGAGGTCTGGATTATAGAATGAAATGTTGCTTATATCCTAATAGCAAAAAAGACATATTATTAGCTGGTTTCCCTGGAGACTTAATGCAATGTGTGTTCATCACTTGAAATACGCCAGAGTGCTGTATGTCAGGTTGTTAGCATTAAAATATTCCACAAACTCCTCCAACAGGGTGATTCTGTTAACGTGCCCACACAGCGTTTATCATTAAAGCAAGAGACAAAAACATAATCATGTAACTGTGGGAGTGGGAGTCATATGAATATTACACTGACAGCTCTTAATATGCCAGGCTCTGTACTGCAACTATCTGAGCATTATAATGTGTATGTGTGTTTGTGTGTGTCTTAGATAAAGTGTACCACTGTCATCCAACTCTAATATATTGGCTCAAGAGTCATGGTGAGCAAATGTACTACGACAGGCTGTCTCGCGCTCTTCAAAGGATCGGAAGGACTGACATTGCAATAGGTTATCTGTGCACATGCTCACATTCTCTCTCTCTCTGTCTCACGCACACTCCATATATCAGTGTATATACAATGCAAAATACCCACACATAGAATATATGGTGAGTATATACTTACCATATTTGGACCATATTTTGCCTTCAGAACTGCCTAAATTCTTTGTGCCATATGATCAGCAAGATGCTGGATGGAAACGTTCCTTAGATATTTTGGTCCATATTGACATGATCACCTAACGCAGATTTATTGACTGCACAACCATGATGCAAATCTTCTGTTCCACCACATCCCAAAGGTGCTCTTTTGCTTTGAGGTCTGGTGACTCTGAACTCACTGAACTCATGAAACAGTTTGAGATGATTTTAGCTTTTTGACATGGTACGTTATGCTGTAGTAAAAAAAAAAAAAAAAAAAAAGGGATAGACCTGGTCAGCAAGAGTACTCAGATAGGCATTTAAATGATGCTCAATTGGAACTAATGGGCCCAAAGTGTGCCAAGAAAATATCCCTATCCCTATAAAAATGGGCAAGCATAAGAAATTGTGTACCTTTGACAAGAGCAACTCCAAACCTGGGAGTTCCCAGTCTACACTGGTCAGGACCTACCAAAAGTGATTCAAGAAAGGAAAATTAGTGAATCAGCAAGAGGATCTGTCTGGCCCATGTTGTAGAATAGATAGAAGACCTACTCTAGAACTAGAAGAAGAGTTACTATAGCTCAATTGTTAAAAAGGTTACATGCATCGCTGTTTGGGTGGGAAAAGTAGGGGACCTACTCAACATTAGGTGGGTGGTCATATACATATACAGTATATTAAGTTACTCTGCTTTAAACCTTACAAACATGTTGACACTTCAAAGTTCTCTTTGTTATTTTGCCTTACAAACTGTAAAATGTATGAATGCATTGTGGTATTTATAAGCCCTTACTGTATGAGACAGCGTGCCATTGTCTGACAGTTTTCCATCCAGCATGCATATGACTCCACAGCTGAGTAGCTATGAGAAGGTGTAAATGATCTGAGAGCAGGTTTGCTGAAGCTGACAAATTTTTCAACATCTTCCATCTGGACATACATCGTCCTTTGTTAAAGGGACAGAGAATTAGAGAGAGAGAGAGAGAGAGAGAGAGAGAGAGAGAGAGAGAATGACAAGAATGACAAGTCCAAAGATACTTCTGTGAAAGCATGGCTCAGACAGAAAATTATTTTCTTGTATACTGTAGAAGTAGGATTTGTGTCCCATTCTGCAATTACACAAATTTGAATTGTCAGAATGTAAATAGTGGGACACATAAAATCTATAGGTCAACTGCATTCCCTTATGCTGCAGAGTTTGAATCTGAGTGTGGTTCATTAGACTTTCAAGATTTATAAGCCTGGCACAGAGTGTTTATCTCATTGGAAACTATTCAACATATTTCAGCAATTGCATATGCCAGTGTATGAACATGAAATAAATAGTAAAACAACTGTTTAGGCTGAAGGCATTCTTTGACTGTAAAAATCATAATGCCTATTTGTATATACTGTATACAATTAATAAATGTAAAATAATTTTTATATTTGTAAGTATTAAATATTAATAAAAGTTTAATTCCACAATACAATAGAATAACAATAAAGTAGTAACTCAGCTTGTTGTGCTTTTGTGCCTTAATCTTGAAGAGATGGGGAAGAACATTAACCAGGACAAGACTCTGGCGATGCAGCGTTATGTTGAGGAATACCATGAGCAGGTCAACAAAATGTCATTTCATTTAATACACCCTTCAGCTGAGAAAGCAAATCCCAGAGAAACACATCATTCTGCAAAACAAGGTAAGGAATGATTTCAGCATATTACATCATTAATGGTTTTGAATATTGCCAAGTTTATAGGGGACATTTCAACATTGGTCTTTATTATTGGTCAAAAAAAATATTTATCAAAATCTAGTGCATTTGAAGAAACTACAATGTTTGCATAAATATATATGCAGAGACTCACTAATGTAAACTTTGATGTGAACCTGTATCATGCAAATGGGATAGGAGTCCTGAAGGGCAAGGTACCTAAATAATAGCCAAAGTCAACTTTAAGTAAAAAGACTCAGCCTTAAATAAATAATGTAAATGGAAGCTGTGCTATGAACCTACCAGATGACTGGCATTGTCACAACATTTGCACATGGTATATAGAAAACCAGCATTACTGAAACTTAACTGAAACTTGTCTATCTGGTAAGAATTTGTAGATTGGTCTATGAAAACTTTTATACACAACTTTACCAAAAATGTAAAATAAATGAAGCAGAATGTTTCACTAACAATTCAAATCAATTCAATTCACTTATTGGTAGAGAGCACTTTTAACAATTGTCATGTCACAAAGCAGCTTTACACAATCAAAAGAATTATGGAAGTTTGTATGAAATGTGAATGTGTATGAATCAAAATGATAAGATTGTCCCTGATGAGCAAGCCAAAGGCGTCGGCGACAGTGGCAAGGAAAAACTCCCTGAGATGACAATAGGAAGAAACCTTGAGAGGGACCAGACTCAACAGGAAGCCCATCCTCATTTAGATGATAAATGATAGCAGGGATTGATCTGCAGTCATACTGTGTGTTAGGCGACTGGCAGTTGAATATAAAAGTTGATGTCTTTAAGTTAATATGGAGTCCAGTTTGTTGTTGGAGGCTCAGGTAGACTTTCCCAGTCAATGGAAAGATGCATGAACAACCAAACTACAACTACTACTATAATAATAATAATAATAATAATATGTGATGGTTGAGCTACACTGTTTATAAATCCTGACTGGCTGGTTGTATTAATATTTGAGAAGCTAAAAAGTAAGAAGGAATATAGACACTGATCTTTTAAATCAGTGGAAGATGGAGATGGAAAATCCTATACTAGACGAGGAGTTCTCTCCACCATAAACTGTCTTTTTAAATCCCAAGATTTTCAGCTGTGAGTATTCATGGGAGGTCTTTGCTTCTGGATCTTACCTTGCAGTTACACGGCTGGAATGAAGCCTTGAAAGACGGCATGTACAATGTTTGGAACATGTGAATAGGTTTTTTTTTTGTCTTGACACCCCATCAGTGCATACCTGTCTCTCTTACCAAGTACACAGATAAGAATTTCAGGTCCTCTGTGATTCATTATCAAAAGTCATTGCAGCAGTGATGTATGTACATCAGAACTACTTATTTAAGAGTCCTGTGTTTGGAGTTTTGTGCTGATGCTTTGGCAATATAGGTCATAGATTGCAACCTAAACATTGCGACATTGAACTCAGAAGGCAGAGATGTCTTACCAACCAAACTTTTACCAACCAAAATGTTGTAGACCAAGCAATAAGTCAGTCCCAGCAGGCAATCTAACTAGGATTACATGGTTGACAAGACTGCCATTCCAAACAACTAAACTGGAGGTTCAGTGTGGGGCAGTGGCTAATATGAGAAGGGACAAAACACTGCAATATCAATTAATAATAACCTACTGTTCTGCATCAGGTCTGTGTGCATGGAGTTCTGTGTGCATGTTCTTCATGTCCTTGGTGGGTTACCTCTGGGTTCTCCGGTTTCTTCCCACAGTCTATGTGAATGTTAAACGGAGGTCCTACCACAGTCATACAAATTGGAATAAATACAATGGTCACCATTGGCCTGCATTGTCCCTAGTTAGACTACAGAGGTTGCTTGATGGATGTATGGAATAACCTATTGCAATTCAATTGCTTACTTCTATTTACATATACAGTACAATATACATTTTATCTTTGTGGATAAATTCTGGTGAGTTTAGATCCTTTTTCAGGAACACTGGGCATAAGGGAGTAAAATGTTGGGATTCAAATTCAGTGCAATGCATCATTTACATACACATTCACACCTATGGGCAATATCTCTAAGCCAGTCCACCTGCTGGCATGTTTTTTGGGTGGTTGAAGGTGTTTTATTCCCTAATTAAAAAAAAAAAAGAAAGAAAGAAATGCGTTCTAAAGCCTGCTAGGTTAAGCAGTGTTTGAAGCAAGGCAAATCCTGTAAAACATGTCATAAATTTGTTTTATTAAAAGTTTTATAAATTAACTGCAGAATACTGTTTTTGTTCAGCTTCTAGTTGCATTTGTTGAACATCAGCAAAAAACAATTGAATTATTGTTATCACTAACAGTTGTAATTGTGTTCCAATTTCTTTGTTTAATTTGTGTTGCTATTGTTGTTTTACAGTAAGGAGCTTGTCTTGGAAGAATCTGGACCTGGTGGTGGAGCGGCAACCAATGCCACCCTATCAGCGCAACATGCTGGATGGTGTGTGGCCTTTGTTTTATGGCCTTGTCCTTGGAGTTGGTGGTGCACTGCTCTTAGGTGTACCTTTATTGTTCTTTATCTTACATCTTTCAGTATGTGATCTCTCTGGTCAAGCTTAATCCAACAACAATTGCAGCATCAGCAACACAACATACAGTATTGTTCCTTTTAGCTTGATGTTGAGCAAGTATTAGAGAAGATTCCACTAAAATGGTCCAAGGCAGAAGCTACAGTACATGATTGTTAAAGAGAGTATATATTCAGAACATTCATTTTAAGCAGTATTGTACTTTAATTGATTTTAATATGGTATTTTGCATGTTTTCCAAGGTTAGTACAAGGCTAATGGCTAATGTTCATAACTTATGTACACTATATCAATATTATCTGACATTAATCAGAATGCAAATGTGTGATTCTACTATTTGGAATCTGAATTGTCAATTAAGTTATAGTTTCACATTAAACATGTTTCAAATAATTTTAAATAATTCATTTTATGAATTAAAAATACAGTTTAGCAGATTTTGTCAGTATTAACTCAGCTGGGAAGCTGTCTGATCTAGAGCTAAAGGTATTTATGATGTATTCTTCCACTGCAATAGTTTTCAGCAATATTATAGACAGGAAATGTCATTGTGCTGGGGATCTCTTGCCAATCTTCGGGACAGCTGTGTACGAATGCACCACCTCTGGATGAAGACAGGCTATATGTTGCCACTAACCATTTTCAGTGTGCCTGCCTTGTGTGGAGGAAAAACTAATTATCTAGCCTAGCTTGTTGTCCCCTGAGTGTACCCATAACCCCTGAAGCAATGCACTGGGCTAATAACAATGACAATGATAACAGACAATGCAACCTGCACAACAGCACTCAAAGTGACACAAAAGATTGGTCAGTAAGAGAAAACTATGCTGAGAACAGACTATGCTGAGGATGGCTCATTATAATCAGCTGAGCACTTTATTATCAAATTAGCAATGTAACTGTGCAAAATTATTTAAATAGTCCAAACATCAACAAATAGTTTAAATATTCTCTCTGTCTTTCCCTTTTTCTTTTTCGTTTGCTCTCTCTCTCTCTCTCTCTCTGATTTCTATTTCTTCTATAATTGAACTAATTACTTCATTATACAAATCTAGCCTAATGTGCTCCTGAACCAGGCAGAACAGATTAATAATGGTGCTAAGCAGCAATTAGTGACAATTAGTTCATAAATCAACATCTAAACAAATTACAGTGTGGTGGAGGTGGGAACTGAACATTCAGATGACTGGTAGGCCAAGAGGGCATGGTTTGGAACATGTTTGTCCTGTCTTGTGGAGGGCACCACCAATGAGACCTGCTGTTTGGAATTTAGGCTAATCACCACATGCAGAGAATGCAGACACTACAACGCCCTGATTTACACTTTGTTTACAAAATTAGTGAATTTTAAATCCAGGCGGGACAGTAGTCCTGATCATCATGATCACAAAGGAATACATGCTGGCTACAACACATTTCGTACTGCCTGAATTTCTTTATACTGTGTATGAGTCCAGTGTGACTGGAAAATAATTATTCATATTTACTGTAATTCTGTAAAATTGCTTTGCAATAGTATCCATTGTTAAAAGCACTATAAAAATAAAATTTAATTCAATTTAATTTAATAAAATATCTACAACTCACTAATGCTTAAATGTATTAAGCATGTTTTCTAGAAGGGGGTAAATTTCATGCTGCTTTAAATAAAGATTGATGGGGAGCATTACATCTTTCAAGTGTGCCAACACTGATGAAACAACAGCATTCCGTTTGTATTATTATATTCTTTACAGAATGATAATAGAGTAGGCAACATTTGCCCGATTTGCTCTTGAGCCCTTGTTTGAGTTTGAGATCATTTTTACAACGAATTGCACATGAGGGTTAAAGCAGAATGCAGCCCATTATATCACAAAAGGCACAGATGGGTTTCTGTCATCCACACAACAAAAACAGATGGATGTCTGTTTAATGGACATTTCCCTGTCTACACATTACCAGGAGAATGTCCATGCCTTCAGACTAATTAGTAAAACTAAAGTTTTTTGTTTGTTTGTTTATTTGTTTGTTTTTTATTGTTATTTTTGTACATGAGACAGTTCAGATACAGGTATACACAATATGTGCTTCAGCAGGGGTCTGTTCATCTGACACTTACAGATGTGTTCTAAGGCTTGAGTGACATGCACACCTCAGATGCAAGTTCATTGATGACGTTTTCCAGTCCATGCTGATGAATTCTAATTCTTACTTATCAGGCTTGCATTACAACACAAGCACATGTTAATCTAACAGACAAACTATCTCTCTCTCTCTCTCTCTCTCTCTCTCTCTCCATCTTCTCTGTGGTCCAACAGGGAAGTGGGTCCAACTTGGAGTGGGTGAGTCAGGCCCAGATTGACAGCATGAAAACTAGAAGTAGTACTGTAGCATGCTAGATGTGCCAAAGAATGATGAGAAAGTTTTGTGTTGTTAGTTGTCTATAATTTTTGCTGTTTCTATTTATCTGTCTTTTAGTCTGGAGGCTCACACAGACATGCATCACACAACAACATTTTATCAAAGTATTATCCTAGCTTGCTTAATCTACTTGCATTATAGATGGGACAAGCAACATCTGAGGTTTTAGCTGTACTGTTTTAATTGCCTATAAGTCAGCCTAAATTCTATCTTTTTTCATTGTCTTCCTGTCTAGTGTTTTTGGTAGAGTAAGAGGAACAATTCATCAAAAAATAAAGAAAAACAAAGATTCAGTGATAAAGCCACAGTGCCATCCTGTGGTGGCAGTTAAAAAATGGAAATATATGAGAAGACACATGAAAGCACTCTGGTATAGGATAATAATTTACTTACTCCTCATCTATACCACTTTATCCTGTATACAGGGTCACGGGGGGGGGGCTGGTACCTATCCCAGGTAACCTAGGGAATGAGTCGAGGTAGAATATTAAAAAGTAATAAAAAACAAGTTGCTATAGATGACACAAAATGTAATTCATAGTAAATATCGTATTAAATATACAATCCAACATTATTATTCGATACCATATAGAGTATTTATTGTTTTTGACCAAATTGAGTAGTAATACAATATATGTACAGTAGGTTCTGGAGAAAATGCACACAGCCTAAGCAGTCTCCTTAAATCAGGGAAATTACATCCCATCTAAAGAGGGGGGAAATGATAAAAACAAATGTGCTGATAGTGTATAGTGACATACTTAAGCTCTTTATTGAATGCATACGGCATATGAAAGGCTCTGCTGCATAGACAATCATCTGTGCTGCTTAATGTGGCAGACAAGCAGTAGCATATGGATCTTGGATGAAATGTATTCAAATGAGACGGATGTGTGGAAGAGTGACAAAGAGGTAGCACAGCATGATACTTAATAGCTTCCTACAGTACCATAAGAAAATAATCAGTAACAGTTAAATATTTATTTAAATACATTATTGCACACACACATACACACACACACACACACACACATTAAAATCATGTCCTGGGGAAAACCATTTTGTTTTGTAGCAGAGTGACAAAAAAGACTCACTCAGTTAAATTATCAGCCTCCTAGTGCATTTTGTAGATGCAAGTATATTTCATTATATATTAAAGTGGTGCAGTAAGTACTGACCTCTCTATTTAGTTTATAATGAGATCTCATGAGGACCACCAACAAGATGGACCATTTTCTTACTGGTCTAGATTATTATTATTATTATTATTATTATTATTATTATTATACATTCATGTCAATTAAAACTTTGAATATGCTTTTGTGTTCAGCTAAGCGTTTAACAACCTTTAAAATTATTTTGTACTTTTATTCTTTATATTTTTTATTTTGAAAATTGTATGTAATTGTTGTGAGGAATAATAATTGTATATGCAGGTCACACTTTCCATTCTGTTGTAATGATTTTAGCAGGAACGAACCCAAATGCAAAGACCAAAGATTAGACTTTCTTATGCTTATTATAAAATGATTAATGCAAATGGTACAGAAAAATTCAAGCAAGTGAGGAATGAGTAGCTAAAATTGTCTTGTGTCTAAGGCTATGAAAGAAGCTATCATGATGTACAATGTTTTATACAAAAACACTAACATACTCAACACTTACACTCAAAAACAATCAACATACTCACTAAAGGAGCGCGAAAAAAATTGCAAAAGAAAGAAATTCTCATTCCAGTTATAAGCTCTTAATTGCCCATTTCACATTGTAACTAATACATATACTGTGCACATTATTTTGTCCGACATAAACAGAATTATAATTGTAATTCCTTTCTCACTGTTCTGTATCTGCTCCTCTTATTTCAATCAGGAAAATCATAATGTACACAGAACACGGAATGTGACAGAACACAGCAGGGAGGGAGGGAGGGAGGTTGTGTTGTACTGCTGAAGATTTGGATTATCATGGACTGTAATGATGATTCCTGTTAACTGTAAGTCAGTTTGTTATTGTAAATGCTTCTACAGTATTTCAATCCAGAGTTAATAATGTAATGCTGAGTAGACTGACATTGGGACAATGTATACATACATGATTGCTGCTATGTAAAGTTTTTTGCTGAAAGTAACAGAAAAAAAAGTGTTTAACTTATCAATACCTTGACTACATTACATTGTTGTTAGTCTTTCGGCTACTCCCTCCCAGATGCCCTCCTATTTTATCCAGGCCTGGGACCGGCACTGCGTCCAGTAACTGGGGTTTGGTCATTGGGTGGGAATTGAACCCAAGCCTTCATGGCAAAAATCCTACCACAGAGGGACCAATGTCCTTTTGACTGCATTACGTTAATATGAAATATTAAAAGACTCCTAGTTTTTGTTCATTGAGCTGCTCTGGCAGCTGTTTTGGAAATGTTATTGCCTGTGACTTATTAGGGCCCAAGCACTATAGGGTGTGCAGGACCCTCTTGTTTTCCTAAGGATTTTTTTTTCCACCTATTTGGGCTTTTTGGTGGTCTTAACATGCTCAAAAACTTATGAAAATTGGCAGACAGGCTGGAATCCGCTGCCATTAGGATGCTTGAGCATTGCATGGCCCAGAGCCCCCACATGAGATTTTGTTGCATAGCTCATATACATTTTCATGGAGGCACACAAAACTCAGTGTACATTTAGAGCTCATTAAGCTGAACAACTTTTGCACTGCATGTCCTGGGCTCAACTCAAAGGGAGTTCAGTTATTTTGGGTCATTCGCAAAAACGCACCCGATTGATTTTGATATACTCCTCCTAGGGAGTTTATACGATCGTCACCAAATCGGGCCGATGTGATCTAAAGACATTGAGGATGCAAAATTTCGGAAGCATTTTTGATATCTCAAATGGGTCAGCCGTGATATTGTCTTAAACTTACACTGAATGATTAATAACTTTCTGTGTGGCATTATATTAAGTGACATTATATTCAGTGACACGTTCAGTGACATTACATGATGCTTTTTTTCCAGCATCTGTGGCCTATTGAACACACACACACACACACACACACACACACACACGCATACACACACGCATACACAAACACACATATCACAATGTTAACACTCTCACACTCACACAGGCAAATGCACGTATACACAAACACACTCATACTCATGTATATCACACAACACACATTTTAACACACACACACACCTACACACACTAACAAGTTACATGTCTCAGACACACATCGCACACATACTAACACACACACATCACTAATGTTAACACAGACTCACACACCACACACATAAACATGCACAAACACATTCATATGTCACACACACACAAACACACACACCTCTCTCCCTCACTCTCACATACATTAACCCTCACATACAAACACACACATACACTCTCACACACACACACACACACACACACACACAAACTAACAGTCGCTAGTGACTCAACAAATATTTAGGGCCCAAACTGACATTAGCCCTGTATAGTGTGTGATGTGTGCAAGTTGTGCTATGCAACCAGGTGGCGATGGCTTTTCCGAGGTCTTAACACACAGGTTGTACGGTGCTCAAATAACACACAGGTTGTACGGTGCCCCCGGGGGGGCGACGGCACAGGGTGCTTGGGCCCGTCATCGTTGCTTGCAATTATATTTGTTTCTTTGCACACAGCACAGAAATCTTCCTTAAGTCATCACTTATGGTTTAAATTAGTACCTTATGTAACTATATATGAGTATTGTTTGTCATATATTCCCATATTAGTCTGCATTAAGCAAATGCTTTTCATATTGAGTGCTGTCATAGGCCCGAGGCTAATACCATAGATTGTTTACAATCTAGATATACAGTAGACAAACTGCAAATTCTTATTCAATTCAAATCAGTTAAATTTTATTTGCATAGTGCTTTTAATAATGGGTATTGTTGCAAAGCAGCTTTACAGATGCAAAAAAAAAAATCTGATTCAAATTTTGATTCTGGTCACAAAGAAAAACAATCAAAAGAAACCTTGAGAAATAAAAACCTACATACAGTAAATACCTTCTATAACTGTAAGATGGTCAAAAGAGCAATAGTGTAATATGCCCTTTTTACAATATAACATTAGTATAACAACATGAATACTAACATCAGTGGGGAAAAAATACTTTCATAACTGATTAACGATTTTGCAAATCAGATAGTACTTACACATGAAATTAATCACTATCTATTACAGTTTTTTCTGATTGCTTAAGCACATTTTTTGTAACTATTGGCTATTTTTGCAAAACTCTACACACAAATA
>JAQQZS010000015.1:18137171-18148888 GCA_030068045.1 Platyallabes tihoni | reverse complement strand
TGGGATAGGCTCCAGGCCCCCCGCGACCCTGATTACAGGATAAAGCGGTATAGAAGATGAATGAATGAATGAATAAAATTTAATTGATTTACTGTAAATATTTGTGATTGTTGTAAGTTGCAAAAGATGCAAGCCATTATTATTCTAACCATGATGATGGTTTCTATGGTGACTATGCGAGTGGCGTCCATGATCATGGTAGTGTGTGTCATTATGATGTCCATGATTATGGTGTCTGTGATGATGATGCCCATGATGTCCATGCCTATGATGTCTGTGGTCATGGTGCCTGGAATGATGATGGCCTTGATGGTTATGCCAATGATGATGCCTGTGATGATGATGTCTGTGTTGATGATGTCTGTGATGATGATGTCTGTGATGACTATGCCCATGGCGATGTCCAGTAATCACATCTTCAAGAATTGCTGCTTCATTTTTGGTGCAGTTGAGGAAAACTGAGTTGAAAAAGTCAATGTCTAACATGACAACCCCCACACCACCAAACCCTTTCTGTAGTAGCCATGACACCTATGAATGTAAAGTTGTGGCATTAATGAGTGAAATATTTATTCCAATGTGATTTGTACCAAAACATTTATAGTTTGTTATTTATTTTTTATCATTTCTCTTATTCAGGGGTTTTATTCTGTATGTCGCTATCGATATACTGTATGTTTATCTTTTCTAAACAGCTAAACACGGCTGATTTTACATTTACATCCACTATTAATAAAGCCATGACTTATTTTGGTTAGTTAAAATTCAAAGTGTTCTCACATTTTCCAAGTGGCTTTCACCACTCTCAAGTTCTGTTAAAGCTTTTAATTCCTTGTGTCCACTTTTGATATCCTTGCATACCTGATGGGAAATATTGAAAGTTCTTAATTATTTATTAGACAAAAATTAATTAGACAAAATTTTCATTATCTTGTGTAAATCATTCCTAAGAAACAATCAATCTGTCAAGATCATCTGTTTAGCTATAATCAGCCCAGGGTTGTCAATTTGCTCAACTTTCTTATCTGGTTTTATGGCCATAGACTTGGCCTGGCTGCTGTTCTGCTGTTGTACAATTTTGGGCACAGCCATCATAAGCTTTTTGGGGTCAGCTAGGTCCTTCCAGTAACTGACTGTGTTGCTCTATGAGTGAAGAGAGAAGACAATAGGATTTAAATAACCAACAGCATTCACGGTCAGTTTTACCATATATATATGGATGGATGGATTTTCAAATAAAATTGTTTCAAAACTTACAATCTGTGGCCCTTCATTATTATAGCTCAATGGCAGCAGGCAGATGAAGTCAGTATACCTTTAAAATAAAATATTTGGTAGGTAAGTAAGTGAATGAGTGGGAAGTGAGGTGAGTGAATGAGTGAGTGAGTGAGTGAGTGAGTGAGTGAGTGAGTGAGTGAGTGAGAAGGAAGAAAGGAAGGAAGGAAGGAAGGAAGGAAGGGGAAGAAAGAAAGAACACCATGATGCTCCATATGGTTGTTAAAACAATCCCATGGTAAAAGTTGCATTGATTTTGATTGATCAAAACCATATACTGATCATAAGAGAGTCAAACCACTCTGTAAAGTCTTAACATAGACTTGGGTTAAGGTCAGGACTGCAGTGGCAAATTCTCGTGTGAAAATGATTATTTATGCGGCCAGAAGCATTGTTTCACAATCTTCCTTCAGGAAATTTGGCCATGCCATCAGAAAAAAAACATTGTTGTTGTTTAAGAAAGTTAGGGCCAAAATAATTGTTATTTATCATTAAATATATTAATGACTGCAGAAATTATCCAATCAAACACTCCTAAGTATTTGTTTTCAAAAAAGTTTGGTTTACTTGTAAGGCCAGTTGATAAATGACCTCAGTTTGAGAAACTCCAACTTACATCAGAAACTGACATTTAAGCAGTCTGACTTTAAACAGTTGCATTTTAAGACATACTTTGGCATATTTTTAGAATAGACTGCACTCACTGTGACAAAGTCTTCTGGTCAATATGAGCACTCAGGTGGTTGCTGTGGTCCAGAATAGATACAAAAACAAGCAATGGCTTGTTAGCAGCTTGGCCTCTAAGTTTCTGCATGAAATAAATAAATACATGGGTGAACATTATGGGTAAACATTTCTTATAACATGACCATCACATTCATATGTTTCTAAGGTGGGAGAGGAATTTAAGTGGCTTACAGAAATCCCTAGGTTTCTAGGGATCAGAATGCAGACTGCACACTTCCACACCATTATTAGTACCTCAGTACCTGACCTAACTAATGCTCTTGTAGACAAATGAGCACAAACCTCTACAGTTTCCTTTTAAACTCTAGTAGAAAGCCTTTAGTTATTATAGCAGTTTAGAAGTATACCTTGCTATGTTATAACCTTGTATGATCTATAACTCTTTTAACCACATAAAAAAAATTTCATGTTCATTACCTTAATGAAACTTGTGAGAGGTTCTGTGTTTCTGAGTGTTTCATCAATCTCATTTTCCAAACATGCAAATTCCACTCCATCGTAATTGTTCTCCATCACATATTTCAGCAATGAGGTAATAAAGTTATCGAAAGTTATCTGCTGCTGGGACAACGCTTCCAACCTACACATAAGCAATTTGTCGTATTATGTAAAACTATTGTCGTACTATGTAAAGTGTTGTTCAGAAAGTTTAAAAAAAAAAAAAAAGCAGTTTCATAAATTGTGCAACACTACCTTGACTGCTTCACCCCAACCCCAAGCAACATCCTTAGAGCAGGATTCCTGCATAAAGATGTGTATTATTCAATTTATTTTCTTCTGGCCTGGAAAAATTAATGAATTAATAAATAACTAATGCCTATTTCACTGTACTGACCTATCTTTCAAGTTTTTCAGCATGGAGTTAAAAGGATCCACACCCAGGGACAAAGTTTTGAAACTTAAGTCATCACCAATATAAGCAGTGGAGTAAATGACATAAGTGCACAAAAAAGGATCAACAAGGAAAAGCATGTGTTGTGTGGATGCATCCACATAACAGGCCACCGGGAAGTCACTCATAGCAGCACAGGCTTGAGGAAAAAAAACATTAAAAAAACATAAATATGCAAAACATATACATATTGTGAATTCTGAAATAAGTTAACATTCATGGAAATATTTATTGCATGTACTTTATGGCTAATGTACAGGATGTGAATTTAACTTACACGTCTCTGATCTTATGTGTAAAATCTCATTACAGTGCTTCTTTGCTAACCTCTTAGCATTTTGTTATTCAGGTAAATGGACTGTGCAGTGCTTCTATTACACTTCACCAATACACCTAATATTATATTAATCATTAATTAATTGATCCATTAATTCATTTGTTTATTAATTCATATTTAGTAGCTGCTTTACACTGGGCGTGAGTCAGGAACACATCCTGAATAGGATAACAGTTTATAGCTAGGCTATTAACACACTCATTCACAAATTGGGGCAATTTTGCTTCACCATTCACCTACTGGTATGTTTGGGAGAACACCCTCAGTCACTGGCAGAATGCCTGATATTCTACACTGACTGCAACCCAAGCTCAGCATTAAACAAGTAACATTGTCAAATGGCAACTTATCACCATTTCACTTTACAATGTAGAAAGAAATAAAAATCAGGAACAATCATGGAGTTAGAAAGTGACCCCAAACTTTTGAACGGTAGTGTGTATGTATATATATATATATATATATATATATATATAGAGAGAGAGAGAGAGAGAGAGAGAGAGAGAGTGCACGATTGGTGTTAAGACTCACCTGCTAAAATCACCAAAAGTCCAAACACTGGAGGCATGGAAATGGAAGAATGAAAAGGAAAGAAAAAAGAATAAATGGATCTATATTGCTCTGCAGACACCAACAAAAACACAAAAGAAAAGAAAACCCATATCCCATAAGATAAAGCAAGACAAATAAAGGCTTATTTAACACCAGAACTCTGTTTTGCACTCTGTAGCTATTTTATTTCCAATGCAATTGACTGTTTTTTATGCAACTATGCAATACAACTGAATTTAATATTTTATATAATATATACATATGTCTATCACAGAGAGCACAGTATACTTACCTATAATAATCTTCATTGCTTGGCTCTGCTTTGGATTGGATACTCAGTACTACTGACCAAACTTGCAGAGCAAACTTGCTGATAAAGTAGCACCAAAAACACCACATCCTGTACAAGCACATACATATGCCTATCTGATCTATCATTCACACAGACACACTTCCTGTTTAGACTACATTTTTAGTTTGTGCAAATCACTTCCCTATTACTGAATTTGTCAAGTAATGAATAATATTCACATAACAATGAATTAGTTTATGAATTAAAATTTTGTCAATATAGTAATGAATGCCAGTAAGCCATTAAGAAGGCATTAGCTTGATAACCATGCACTGTGTAAGTAATTTGGTTTGTTTAGTATGTAATAAATAATGAACCTTCCATGTTGTACAACCATCCATGTTGTGTGCAATCTAGCAACTTCACAGAAAAATGTATGTGATTTTATGCCTTATTTTTCAAAAAAGTTATATTCATTAAGGCTATACATATATTGGCCCAATACAATTAAGATTACCTTATAATCTCAATCTGTTCCATTTTAAAAAATCATGTCAGCTCACCACAGCTAAAGCAATGCCCTAGTTTTACTCTTCATGTTATTTTTTTCCTCTTTCATCTGTGATAAAAACATAAAAACAGTTCAGTAGAAACCCACTGAAGTCACAAAACCACACTCGCAGCACACTGTGCACCTGAAAGTACATATCAAAGTGTGCAATTTAATGTTAATTTTACAGCAAAAAAATATATAAATTTATATATATACATTTATAACATTTATGTTTATGTACAATATAAAACGTACTTGTTCATGTTTTAGGTAAAGTCTCATAGGTAATAAGTGGGCTAGTATTGTAACATTAATGTGCATACTGACACAGACAACAGGGTGAAATTTTCATGTTGTTTTTCTTCTCTTGGCTGCACCCGTTAGGGCTCACCACAATGGGTCAATTTGATTTGGTGTTGTGCCAGATACTCTTCCTGAGAAAACCCTCACATGGTATCAAGTCTTGGGACTAGCACTTAGTGCACTACAGTAGCTTGTACAACCTCAGTGGCTGGGTTTGGTGCCACGGTTTTCATGCTTAACAGAAAACAGAATTTCACTGGAAATAGAAAGACCACACAGATTAGTTTAATTATAAATAATCTGTTTAATTAATGGCTGTCACATGTGATCTTATTATAGTATTTTGCGCTAGAAACCCTCTTTAATTTCACCATAAGTATGTAATCATAAATGTTTTCACAAATTAATTCATACATGTAAGTGAACCCATTCAGTCAGGCAAATAATCTGTCACTTGAAGTTATCATACATGCTTAGATATTAAAATTTATACTAGATATTTAGAAGGTATTATTTAAGGTATATAATATCCAGAGGTGTAAAGAGTACCTGAAAACCATACTTCAGTAAAAGTACAGATACATTACTGTAAAAATGACTCCATTACAAGTTACAAGTCACCAATTCCAATAAGACTTGAGTAAAAGTCTTAAAGTATCCGATTTTAAAAGAACTTAAGTATTTTACTCGTACTGAATGTAGGCTCAAAGAACACCAAGAAATGTGAAAAACAAGAAACCGTTTATTTATGAGGTTTTATTTCCTAATATAGAAATGAAATTGAACACTTCAATATTTCAAAATGGCAGAACAAAAGTCAATCTCAGTCAAACTCAAATGTCCAAAAAAGGCACAAGTAAAAGATTTTTTTTCCCTCAAAAAAAAAGAAGGTATTTTCAGTCTACAATGGACAAAAATAATAAAAATAATAATAATAATTCAGAGCGGACTTTGATTTGATTTACCTCTCAGTCTCAGAGGGGGGCAATATTTTTATTCAACTTAAACAAAAGCTGGTTCTCAAAGTTCTTGGATAAAGATGCCGACTTGTCACGCACAATCACACTGTAATGAGTAACGTTAGTGTCCGTTCAAATGTACTGGAATAAAGAGTACATAAATTCAATCAAAAATGTAGTCGAGTAGAGAGTAAAAGTTGCTTATATTTTTGATACGCAGTAAAAGTACAAAGTAGCCAAAAAAATACTTAAGTACAGTAATGAAGTCCATTTACTCAAATACTTTACACCGCTGATAATATCCAAAGACAAAGTAGCACTAGAGGGAGCCATTGCTCAGCCAGGCCTAAATCAGATATTAAGGTGTTGAGCGACCACAAGTGACCTGACCAGCTTCAATGTGTCTTGGCAAAAATTCATTGCATCTCAGAGAGATGAGTGTCATTCTTATGACAAATATTCCCTCTCTGGTGTTTAAATGACAATGGTGGAGAGTAGTATCTCCCTGAATGCCATCAGTCAAGAAGCCCTTTATTCATTGTTCTGAGATCTGAAGACGCAGTCTCCTGCACATTAGCTTATTACCTGCATTTTCCTGAGGTAAACTGTGTGTGCTAGGAAAGGGACATTAAATGTACAGTAAAGGGCGTAGTCCAGGATTAGGGTAGGGAACATGTGCTCTGCAGTGTGGATACAAATCCTGGCAGAACAATGACTTCCACAGCATAGCAGAGCCATTACTATTGTGCTAAATCATTTTTGCCCTGGTTACGCACTCGTACTGGCTCGTTAATGGCAAGCACTCGTGAAATAAGGGCAGTGGTGGCTCAGTGTTAAGGCTCTGAGTTATTGATCAGAATGTTCAACCAGCTTTGCCAGGTTGCTTCTATTGGGCCCTTGAGCAAGGCCCTTAACCCTGTTAGCTCCAGGGGCGCAGTGAAATGGCTGACCGTGCCTACTAACAAGGTAATATTACTAAGTTATGCAACCTTTATACAATATTATTATTACTATTATTACAATAAATGTCATTGGAGTGATACACAGTAGTATATCAACAAAAATGACTTTAATAACATTCTAATCACTTAGTGTACATCTAAACATTATAGAATAGCAGTTTACTGTTTAATTATATGCAAATGGTGACGCAACAGACTGCATTGGCATATTTGCTTGCCTTAGCCATGCAGTGTGACAAATAAGTAGATTATGAGCTTTTCCTTTTTTTTTTACTTCCTGATAGAAGATTCCCAAGCGTTAACCTATGGTGCACAATACCATATAAAATGCACAATACCATCTCCTGATGTAAAACACTTTGACACTTATAAATGACTCTTGTTCTTAAAAGTTGAATCTTTAATCTTAAACATGTAAATAATAAGACAGTTTTTATAAATTTAAGATACATTATAAAAAAATATTTAGCATGACAAATTGCATTATCATTTCATAAACCACAGTCATATACAGTCTGCGGTGTGTATGTGTTCAGGATTATGATTTATTATTTTTTTTACCTGAAGGCACTACACAAGATCTTGCAAAACTAATCAATCATGGTTTGTGTATACAGCAGTTTATTGAAGAAACCAAGATACCATGTGACACTGCTGTCAAGGCAAACAGTATTCTTCTGTACTTTCAAAAAAGCTCCTGTGGGAAAAAATTTAACATTATATCTATAATTGTTAGCAACAAACATTAATTACAATTTTAGCATTAGGTCTTCCTTTTACCTGCTCCAGATCCTGTTCCTCTTCTTCTAGACCAAATGCCAGCTTTGCCCTTTCCCTGTCTTCCTGCTTAAATAAACACACATGTACAGTATGCACAGTAAAACAAGCTGAAACCACTGAAACAGCTTAACACACAATACTACTTAAATATGAGTCAAATAAGGATGACGAATGAAATTCTTTCATTTATGTTTGACCAAACATGTCTGCAGAATGTTGTCGCTCCATGTGATAAGATACCAAAGATAAGACATAGATATCACCGTAAACAAACTTCCTTGTCCTTGTACTTGCTCTTGTGAATTACCTCTTCCATAGTTACAGGAGTCAGTGACTTGTGCTGAGCAAACAGGACTGCGTCATGGACTGACAAGAACATGTGACTAGGGGTAATACTGCTCTCCTCAAATACTCCTCCAGCCTCAAGCTCTTCAAATACCTGAGCTAAAAACAAAACACACACACACACACAAAAGAGCGAATGGGTCAGTGTTAAATGTACAATACCCATGACCTTTTACCTAATTACCTAATACTTTGTTAAATCACACAATTGCACTTCCATCATTACAAGATTTTTTTTTTTTTTTTATAGATAGATTTTTGATTTTAGATAGAAAGATTTTATGTCCAATGCAGTTTGTCACCTAAAAAATGAAAAATGTTTCAAGTGGAAAAAGTCTTTAAGCCTGTCACTGTTACGGTAGGTCTATTGTAGGTCTATTGTAAAATATTCAATTTTTCATTATTATTATGAGGGCCATTTAAGTCAAACCAGGACTTTTGATCATACAAAATAACAGAACATTTCTGTATAAACTGCTGCTGCACTAATACACTTATTCCAGCGTTTCACTAGTGCTTGGATACCACCAAGTTAGAAAGTTCTCTCAATACACCAGAGTCATGATCAGACTGCCTTTTTCACGGCTAAAATGCTAGCCTCCCAAGAACTCCTTTAATGCCCCTAACATGTGGAAATGGTTTGGAACAGAGTCATGCCACAAGGGATATGGCAATAACCCCAAGCCAAGTTGCAACTGGAAGTACAAGTGGTGATTGTGATTGATTGTGCAGTTCCCACTAACAGATGTGTCTCAGTGGATCAGATATTTCATTTTCTGTATGTTTATGGAACGACTGCAGTGGGCTTCACACCACCTCAGCTCAGCTGGCATGGACCTAGAATGGATTCTAGTTTGTATAACTTGATGTTGATGTTACATCAAATCTGAACAGATGCTTCCAAGGAAAGGATAGGAATAAAAGTAAAAACTTAAAGTGTGAGGTGGAACAAGCAGTTAGCATGGTCAAATGGTCAAAAATATGCTTACATTTAAATAGGCAACATATGTATCTATATATTTTTATCTGAAACCATAACTAAAACACCACTGCATATAATTTATATGCATTATATATATAAGCATTTTCAGCATCTTTATAATGCCCCTGAGTGATTTGAATAAATAAATAAATAAATAAATAACATTCACCTTGAACATTTGCCAGGTATAGGCTAATCCCCAGCATGCTGTAAGTGTTGCTCATCTGCAAGAAAAGAATATATAAATAACATTAAAACATTAAGACACTATAAAATACTAAATATACAGTATATATAATGATGCTATTTTAGCCATTTTAGCTGCATTATTTATTACTTATGTTACTAAAACACTGTGGCTTTCTTGATTGGGATTGGTTAGAAGGTGCTAATTATTTTCTCATTAGAAAATCGTCTGGAGAAAGGACTTTGCAGTTTCTTTGTTATTATTATTATTATTATTATTATTATTATTACTTATTAACTTAAAAAGATACCCAGTCCAGGATGTACCCCGCAACCTTGTTTGCAGGATAAAACGGTAATAGACATTGAGTGTGAGTGACTTCAAAAAAGGACAACGTAAAGGCTGGTAAGGGAATGACTGTTTATAGCTTCTATAATGTATTTGTGCTGTGTGAAAGTCTTAGGCACATGCAATTAACTGCAAGGATGCCTTGGATAAAATATTTTACATTCAGAAAATAATATTAAGGCAGTAAACAGAAATGAATGGGTCAATAATTGTTATGGAAACTCTTTGATTAAAATATAGTCTCGGGAACAAGAAAATTAGCTGCTTAGTTTTACTGAACATTCTGCAGAACCAGCCAAAGCCCTTCGCACCCGCTTCTTTTTCCTGCATGCAAAACCCAGAAGTTTTAATTTTTTTGTCTGAAAAGTAGTCTTTTACAAAATATGCTGCTTTCTTTTCTCGTCTACATATTTTCTTGAATCAGAAATGTTTTTTGAACTGACTTAATAATGGAAAAAAAGTAAAATAAATAAATAAATATGTATAACAAATTTTGTATGAAAAAAAAAAAAAACACAGGGTGCCTAAGACTCTTACATAGTACTGGATGTTATAAAAAGAACAAACGTGTTGCTTATTCACAAATCAAAACAGAACTTATGAAACATTTTGTTCTATAATTTGAGTAAATATGCTGTTTTTTATGTTAGCTTTAATACATTTTGAGCTTTAAAATGAAGTGTTTAAAAAAAATAACTTTAGGTCAACCATGCCAGTAAATATTTTCCTTCAACAGCATATGATGTCATGTTTTCTTCTTGACCTTGGTAAGAACTTTAATGCCCATCAGATCAATGAAACAGACGCCCCCCAGGTCCAAGATAAGTGTATGAAAAGGGACAGGTTGCATCTCCATCACGACAGGAGGGGAGCTGACAGGCTCAGGTTCTGGAAGCTGGTTAGTGGCATTCGTGATATCACAGTATGGATTGATGTAACTTGTGGGCATATTATCACTGCCTACACCACTGGTGTAGAAGTCACTCTGCAGATCAATTTGTGAAATAGTCTGAAAGTGAAATAGAGGCAGATAAAGATCGTTTACCTAACATTTAAAATGATATTACAATTAGTTTTTTTTGACATTTTAGAACTACACTTGAACCTGATGTCTGCATATATCACTTCATACATCTACATTTATAAAGTTTTAACTGAAATATTACTGCATCTTTGTTAGGAAATGCAAAAAAAGAGTCTGCACCTGTGTCCTCATGGTAACTAGTGAGCTCACTTTCCTTTTTCTTGCAGCTGCTTTCTCTTGACTCTGCTTGGATTCTATTTCCTGCTTTTCCTTCTCTTGTTGTTTTTTCAGAAACTTTTTTCTGGCAAGAAGCACCTTGCCTGGATCAAGACCAGTCTGTCAACCAGCAACAAATACAAATAGAGAAAAGATCCTAACTAACTTTGCAACCTGGGCAAAACTATGACATACAAAAATACAGTATAAAGACATTAATTAAATGGAATGCACATATTTAACAATGTGACAACTGAGATTTGTTGAGATCCAATCCACACATTTACTATGCGTGGTTTTCTTTGATTGACCTACTTTTTTGATAACTTTGCGTCGAAAAATCTCTGCATTGGCAAAGTAAAGAGGTGAGCAGTAACTCACTATTTTCACACCTTCAGTGGTTTTCACCTGAATAAAAATACAGCATATACATTCACCAATATTATATCATTATTTCAGTGACAGTGAAAAGAGTGTAAGAATTCGCAAATACTGAACAGAAAGTTCTGAGACTTTACCTTATTGTAGACTTTAGGGTTTTTGTACAAGTCTGTATCCAAGGCTTGAGCCACTTCTGAGCCATTACGACTAAAAGTAGCAGTCACCAAAAACATCATGTAAAATAACACATATGAATAGTACATCATTTGAGTGTATTAAGGTCATTCCATTCATGTTTCACTTACAACTGTGTCTGGAAAATGACTACCAGAATGGAGAAGCTCACCCCAATGGCAACACCATAAGGCAGACTGAGGAAGAAGGTTGCCAGGAAAGATACAACCCATACACACTGTAGTGAAAATTAAAATACATGTATGACAGCAAACAGTAAGAAAATGATAAATATGTCTGTTTTATATATATATATATATATATATATATATATGTAAAGCACACACACACACATATATATATATATATATATATATATATACATACACACTACCGTTCAAAAGTTTT
>JAQQZS010000015.1:18061172-18077070 GCA_030068045.1 Platyallabes tihoni | reverse complement strand
TAATGCAGATCAAACATAATACACCTGTCCATAAATAAAAAGGAATATTTAGACCTTTATGCAAACTATATTTCACTCAAATACACAGATTAAAACGAGGAAAGAATGGTGATGTGGACAAATGTAAGGAGGAAGGAAACGGAGACATCAGTTTTCATTATTTTACAAAATCTGAATATATTCAGTAAATGTATGAATTATACTCAAAATATCAAATCAGACTATGAAGCCTGATTTAATTGGTACCATCTAACATTTTATTTTCTATTTATTTTATGTTTTGCTGACAAAATAAATTTTAGGCAGAGACGTCTGCTCGGTCTTGTTAATTTGTTTTAAAACCCCCAATACAGCCAATTCTCCCATCAGCGAAACCGGTTTCATAAGTTCACACCTACCGTGAATGAAAGGTGAAAAGAGGCATTACAGTAACTGTGGGGTCTGCAGGTGTTCGGCTCGGAGCACGCTGTCGCGTTGTATTCAGCGAATAGACTATATATATTAATTGTTTATCAGCGTTTATCAGCCTTTTGATCAACGGCACTCACTTTCACTTTGCAAAAGGCAGTGTTTATTGTTTACTGTATATTTAAAGTGCATACACACACTCATCATGAAAGATCTTTTTTTTTTAACCTGAAACTCTATGAGGCGCGGGAATGAATGGCGCATTGCCCAAGTGCAAGTTTATCTTGGATACGATAATGTTTATCTTAAAGTTTATCTTGCGCTTCTAATGTTAATCAACATTAAAATATTTAGCCTATAACATGAATGTTGCATAAAGTAGCCTGTAGTCATGATTATACAATTTCTTTATATACAAACATTATGACTTCACTGTCTATTATATTATCATATATTCTATATAGAGTGCATTTTAAAGCCTTTACAGATTTTTTTTTTCAACCAATCACAGTCCTTGAATTGCTGCATCATCCCTAGCAACGGGGTCAACCACACTTCCTCACTAAGATAAAGGTTTTTGTATTTTCCTTACTCATAGTTGCTCTGAGAAGTTTCCTAAATCACTTTTAGTCTAGGACTCCCAGCTAGGACTTTTTAAGCTAAGATAGAAGTTTTGTGAACATGGGCCCTGGAGTGCGTCCAACAGTCTTGAAGGAGTTTCCAAAGGTGTTGAGTACTAATTGGCTGCTTTGTTCTCCAGTCCAACTCCTCCCAAACCATCTCAATTGGACTTAGATGGGGTGATTATGGAGTCCAATTAATCTAGCATTTCATCACTCTCCTTCTTGGACAAATAGCTCTTACATAAATGTTCCCACTAAGTGCACCAACATTTCTTGGCCAAGGCAAGTCTTTTCTGCTTGTTGTTCTTCTAAAGTATTGTTTCTTAGTGCCATTTCAACCATGAAGGGCTGACTCATGCTGTCTCCTTTGAACAGTGTATGTTGAAAAATGTCTGCCACTTGAAATCAGAGAAACATTTATGTGGCCTTTATTCTAAGGGGCTGTAAATTATCGGTTTCTGAAGCTGGCCATTTAAATAAACGTATCCTCTACTGCAGAGGTAGTTCTTGGAACAATCCAGTTTCATCAGTGCATTTGATGATTTTTGGCAACTGCACTTGGGGAGACAAAGTTAAAAGTTAAAGACTTAAAGTTCTTGAGAATTTTTGGATTGCCTGACCTTCATTTCTTAAAGTAATGATAGACTATCTTTTTTCTTTACTTAACTGAGTGTTTCTTGCCATAGTATGGATTTGTATAATAGTTGTAGCAGCACTAATAGGGCAATTGACACTACCTCTGAACAAGACAACTAATGGTCTAAAGCACATTAAGAAGGCAAGAAATGTCACAACTTAGCTCTTTACAAGACACAGCTGTGAAGTGTCACCAGTCCAGGTGACTAGCTTGTGAATTGGATGAGAGAATGCCATAATTGTGTCAAGCTGTCATCAAAGCTAAATGTAGCTACATTGGATGATTTAAAATATAAAACATTCTGGATTGTTCAACAATTTTTTGTTTACTACATAATTCTGTACATGTTCTTTCATAGTTCGAATGTCTTCAGTATTAATGTACAATTTATTATTGAAAATATATATTTTTTTTAAAGTAATCACTGAGGAAATAGGTGTGTTCAAATATTTTACTGGTACTACATACAGTACCACTACCTCCAGTTCAAAAGTTAGTATCCCGGCCCCAGGAGATGCAGTGCTAACCACTACACCACCGTGCCACCTATTATATACTGTACTATTATATATACAGTATAAATATATTATTTCAGGATAGTAGTGGGTGAAGCCAGTTATTATCACATAAATTTGAGAGCTCTTTTTAAATTAAAATCATTACAGAAATTACTCAAATGTTACTGATCTAAAGTTGAAATACCTTTGAATGATTGGTCTGATAATGTGCACACAACTGACAAACAGGTTTAAATGGCTATTAGGGGTAAGTTTCCACACCTGTGACTTATCTGAGTGTAATTAGTTTTACTTTGCATAAATAGCTCTTACTCGGTTTTTCCAGAGTTGTGCTGACTTGGATGAATACTGAGTTATGGGGAAGCTTAAAGAAGAGATAGTTAAACTTTAAAAAATAGAAGAAGAATATTAGAGGTTTAAAAATTACTCTAGCCTCCAAATTTCTAGTGTTCAAATTCTAATAAAGATGTGCAAAAAATATATATGCAGTTGTTATTAATAGTGTCAATTGTTTTATGGATGAATTAAATTTCTTTCTTCAATTTTTTTTTCAGTTGAATCAAAAATTTGATTGGTTTGCCACTCATGAGGAGCCAACTTGGAAGTACCATCAAATCAGAGCTCAAGACACAGGTTAAACTCATACACATTTCCTTAACCATTGTTACATGATTTTATACTGCCTGGTCAAAAAAAAAACACTGTTTAAATTTATATAAGCAAATACTTATGCTTGAGAGCTTTTCCTTGGATAATTGCTGCAGTGGTTAATGTTATAGCTAAAAGAATACTTTCAGCTTTGAGTAGCTTTACATTTCCCAGACAAAGCCTGTTTGAATCCTTGTGCTTGTAAAAAATGTAACTGTGTTTTAAAAGAATTGATTGTGTTTACATCAAGCAAAGAAAACAACCAAGAAGCCTGCTTAAATTACTAGAATTAAGTTAAGAAACAGCCACCGCATTTTTAGAACCTGCAGTGATCGTGGTGAACTGTCAACTTTAGTGAAGTAATGTGGTCAGAAAAGACATGAATGTCTGTGATCAGAGATCATTAATGCTTAGTAGTTTTATAAAAGTTGTCATTAAGGATGGCTGTTGAAATCACAAGAGCATTTTTACATTCACAGTGTGATGAGAACAAGATTTTGACTAAACAACTGTGTGGCCGTAAGAAAAACACTTCTTAGGTGTCAGTATTTGCTAGGGAGCATAATGATTGGGATTTAGAGGAAAACAAACAATGGGAAACAAAATGGAAGCTGGGATCAGAGTGCAGGGTCAGCCATAACACAGAGACCCCTGACTTAATACTCATGATTAAGTCCGCTATTACCCTATTCCTGAGCGATACATTGGGATGCACCCATCATGCATCATGCCCACTTTACAAGCCACTGGAGGTAGTGGTATTATCTGATGTTCCTTCGGGTGGTCAGGTGTAAACATTTTGTGGCAATAAAATTAAGTCAGCTGATGACCTGAATGTACTGAATGACCGGATTATCACATCATTGGAATTTTCTTCCCTGATGGCATAATCCAGGACAGCTGAGCGAAGATTCCTCAGACTCAAATTGTGAGAGTGGTTCTGGGTGTGCATAATTTTTTCACATGATTTGGTAATGACACAGACCTGACCTTAACTGCCTCAAGTCTTTGAGGTGTGCTGGAGAAAAGTTGACCGAATAGCTCGACTTCATCAACAAAAGCTCTACTCTGGATAGAAATGACATTGCATTGTTGTTGAAATAATGTCACCGTAATCAAAGCTTAGGAAGATGCAACAAAATATTAGAGTATACAACTTTATTTAAACAAGGCAGAGTAAAGTTTTATTTATCATTAAATTAGTAAATTTTTAATTAAGTAATTTGTCAGAATGTCAGTATAAAACAGAATGTAAAATTCTATAATTATTGGGATATCTCAGTAATAGATATTTTTAACATATTTGCAGTTTTGTATGAGATTTTCAAACCGGAACATAAAGCCATAACACTGATGCTGCCTGTGAACTGCTCAGTGCAGGACATTATGGATGTTTTGATGGACTCAGGTGCAGACCATGTGGTGGTGAAAATGAACTCTTCAGGAGGTATGTAATGTACAGTTTGATATTGCACAATAGGGATGTTTAAAACTAGAGTGCAGTGACGATGTAGACAAATACAGACGTGTCTTATCAATGCACTACCACACACACACACAAGAACAGAAATATGACTAGTAATATAAGATGCAATAATGAGCCAAATGGTTTTCCCCAAGAGTTGTATAAACTTGTATGGTTGTATTTTTTTAGAGAGAGTTCAGCTCAAGCTGGATGCTACAGCCGTTTTCACGTCTCTGGGGCTGAATGAGCGGCTCTTCTTGTGCACTGCTTCTCAAGTAGAGCAGCTGGTGAGTGTCTCTTGCCTATAAAACACTTAAATGTGCACTTATGCAAGAAAAACTACTGACACCAATCAAGATGATTGCTGATACAGATATTTTTCTGATGCTTTAGTTAAGTATTAGTTAACATAAATAAAACATGCAATTCCGTGTTAACCATCAGTAACTAATACATTTTAACTGTTTGTGTATTATTTTTTAAAATCCAAATACAGTGGTACCTCGGCATGCAAATTTAATCTATTCCAGAAGTTCTTAAGGCGAAATTTCGTATTGCGACATGCATTTTCCCGTAGGATATAATGTAAATGCATTTAATTTGTTTCAGCCACCCAAAATTATTACCAATATTACCAATTTCCAACAATAATAATTATATTTTTGCATATAAAGCAGTCAAAACATTTAGAAAATACATGTACATGAAGTAAAATCTACATATAATAAAACTGTAAAGTTGGTGTGTCCGTACATCGAAGACATTTGCTTAAAAAATTATTTGGCTGAACGTAAGATGAGTAATAGAACACATCAAGATGGTATTTGGAATTTTGTCTGTCTGTTTGTTTGTACACATGTGTAGTTTTCACATGTATTTGGCAGAGCTTGAGGTAAAACATCGGCTTTGTTCCATCGCAATCGGCACACGGCAAGAGAAAACATGTTACTCACTCACTCATCTTCTATACCGCTTTATCCTATATTCAGAGACGCAGGGACCTGGAGCCTATCCCAGGAGGTTTAGGGCACAAGGTGGGGTACACCCTGGACAGGTGCCAATCTGGGTACACACACATACACTCACATACTCATTCACACACTACGGGCAATTTGGGAACGCCAATTAGCCTAATCTACATGTCTTTGGACTGTGGGAGGAAACCAGTGTACCCACCAAGCACGGGGAGAACATGCAAACTCCACACACACAGAGACAAGAATCGAGCCTGGCCAGGAATCGAACCCGGACCCTGGAGGTGCAAGGCAACAGAGCTAACCACTACACCACCATAAAACATGCTACTTTGAAATTTAAATTAAAATTTCCCTTATCGTAAAAATGCTTTAAATAAATAAATAAATTTAAATGTGCTTATGAGTGTGCATTTAAATTCCATGCAAATGAAGTTACATGAACATCTAGTATGAAATAAATAGATATTAAACCTCACTTAACCTGATTATTTTTTTTCCTCTTAGCACTAGCTGCTTAAAAAACAAAACTGAAAGTGGCTCTCTTTTCTTCTCGCTACCGCCCTTGCTAACATTCTTGTGACCCATGGTGAAGACCCATGTCTTCACAAAAAAAAAAAAAACACCAAAAAATATGTAAACTTGCTTTGCTTGGCTTTTCACTGACAGAAGCATGCATGGCCATGCATGAGGTAAAGGCAATCAAAGCGAGTTTCAGTATTATTTTGAATGGCTTACATGCAACGCAACTTAGCCGGCATTCAGTATGGCTCGGTTCGTTTTCTCGTATGCTTAAAATGCTTTGTATGTTGATTCCTGCAAAATTTAGGTAAAAGTACCACTGTAATACCATGAGCCATCATTGAGTATGTTTTTAGCTGTTAACTGAAAAAGAAAATGTGAAAGACCAATATTTTCACTTGTGGGGGTTGTATTCAGGAACATTTCTAATTTATGTGGAATTAGCTTTAACTAATAAGCATTAACCAATGTAAGTGTATTTACAGTAGTAATCCATTCGAGGTCTCTCTTATACACAGTATACTGCCTGTCCAAAAAAATGTTATGATGCATCTTCAAGTGATCTCTGTTCATGATCTTTCTTCTGACCACATTTGTTTCGGTGAAATTGTTGGTTCAGCCATATCTTTTCAGGTTTTAAAAATCAATTGAGCAGTTCTTTAGAACCCAATTCTAGTAATTCTAAATCTTCGCAAATGTTTTCTTTGTTTGATTCAGGACAAAAATTTTATCCTATTAAAACAGCAATATATTTTTGGCCAGATAGTGTATATATTCATAGACGTTATGTGTGTAGATTAGTTTGGCTATTAGTGCTGATGGATATAGGGCCATTGGAAACTGACTCCAATAGCTTTTCCGCTGCGTGTTTTGACAGACCCCCCTGAAAGAGCAGCTTGGTCCAGAGAAGAGTACTGTCGACTTCCTGGAGCAGATTGGCTCTAAGGAGATTGCTAGCCACCTGACCAACTACGACTGGGAACTCTTCATGGCCATGCAAGAGGTAAAGGCTTCTCAGCATGTACTGTATCTTGCCATGTTACCTGAATCAAGACCACTCATAAACACTTCTGCATCTCAGGATCAGACTCTTATTAGCTCATACAGTGTTTGCCCCACTGTATATACATAATATAATAAAAGAAATAAGAATAAGGCATAGCAAAAGAGATAGTATATCTGTTCAAAGACAGAAACTTTTTAAGTCAGAAAGAAAAATACAGGAGAAAAGTTTGTTTGCTGTCTCACTTGTGGTTTGCATTGCTGTGACTGAAGTATAATTTAATTATTCATGAAAAAAACAGCATTCTGTGATGGTTTCAAAATTCTTAGGCTGAAGGTATGTAATGTCTCTTTCAACAACACAAAAGGACAAAGAAACAATTTAGTTTCTCTTCTAAAGGTGTGAGATTTGAAAGAAACTGACTTTTTCTATGGCATATCATTTATGCCTCTATCATTTTCAGTTTTGTGAACTCATTTCTTGTCACTGTTCTGTTACAGGCAGAGCTTGTCTACTACATTTTTGGCCGGAACAAATTTCCAGGAGCAACCACAGCTAACCTGGAGCGATTTGTGCGACATTTCAACAAAGTGCAGTACTGGGTAGTGACTGAACTCTGCTTATGTGAAGACCTAGTGAAAAGATCCATAATGCTCAAAAAGTTCATTAAAATATCAGCTGTGTGAGTGTTACTGCAACTGAAATTTGTGTTCAGAATAAATTTGCACAAGTCACTATCTGGTGATAAATCCAGTGTTTAATTATTTGTGGTAGAATTATGTTTGATTTATTTTTCTGTAACAGCATGCTTTATTGTGTGCATATGTATATTAGGGAATCGCCAGGAACCGGCTGATACATGACAATACCTAGGTGGCGATTCAATTTGTAATTCCATCCTGTTAGTATCATAATCTTGATGCGATATAATTTTTTTTGTTTAGACTTTGTTATAATTCTAAACAAATTTAGCAAATAATTTGCTCCCAGCATACAGGATGCTGTGCTGCCTACCAGTGTGTAAATAGTTTAGAGCATGCGTAAGTGTAGATTTCTAGAGATTTCTAGAACTGCAACTGTTAAATAATTTTTGTTATTTATATACAGTATGTTTACATTGTAGCTCAAATGTAAACATACTGTATATAAATTAAAAAATAATTATAAAAAGTCGATTTTGGAGTCAGTGTGGTTATTGCCACACAAAAGAATTGCGAAACATCACCGAGTTGATTTATACTCATCTCTAGAGCATATTATACTTTATTTGTACGGAATTTCTACCATGATCATCATAAAATAATCTATTAGTTAAATATTTAAAGCTGATACTGTATTTTGGCTACAGTTTTATTCCCTTCAATTTAATTTTGCTGCCTGACGTCTTTGGAAATCTGGACAGCGTCACCATGAAACACTTAAGGTCAAACATTAACAATAGAGCTCTGGAAGTTAAAACTACCACAGATATGAATTCATTTACACTGATTAGAATGTTTACATTCTACATTTGAGGCAGCGTTGGTGTACAATGACAAATCACATGTTGGCCATCATTCTTCATGAAATTTTAAAATAGCATTCTAGAACTTGGTCACCTACACTGTACTGTATGTCCCAGTCTCATATAGTGATCAAGGCCGTCACAGTTTAAACAGTTTGCTATTAGTTACATTAACATTCAGTTTGTACAGTAATTCATGATAGTTACTCTGATGATTGAAAATTAAACAGACATTTTTGCCCATAAGAGCCATATGCCTTTTTCTCTAGGTTGAAAGAGCTGAAGAACTTGAACTTGTTCTTTGCAGTGATGTTTGGCCTGAGTAACAGTGCAGTGCAGAGGCTCTATAAAACATGGGAGGTGAGTGTGTAACTGATCCATACCCGCTGAACTCATAACAGAAACATTACAAGCTGCTCCCAGGCCTGCTTTTTGGGATTACAGTTTATTTAAGTAAGAGATAACATGAACTAACTTCCTGCCTCATAAATCTTTCCACAACTTTAAATATAACTACAAATGGTTATGCATGTAAAGTTTATTAATGTTTTTTCAGTAATAAATTTAACATTGTTACTGTTAGCAAAGTTAATGGACTATGCAGTAATTAACTTTGCCATGGTAATAATGCTTATTTTCACCTTACCGTTTTGTTGATTATTTCCTTTTAACAGCATACTAGAATACATTGTGTTTTGTTTCTTCCAAGATCCATGAAAATTCATTATAATGCAAGTCATTCTATTTCATGAGTAAGATTAAATTGTTTATGTGGAGTTTAGATGAACCAGGTGTTCTGATGAAGTATAGTCTTTTCTTATGATTCTTGTTTTTAATAGAGATTGCCAAGCAAAACCAAAAGGATCTACTGTGCATATGAGAGGTTACTGGTAAGTGTAGCACTGGGACACCATATGAAGAAATCATACTCCGGATCTCAGCTGCATGGCTCTTTCTTACTCCTGTTGTCCTTGTGTGCAGGATCCATCCCACAATCACAGAGCGTACAGACTGGCAGTGGCCAAACTTAACCCACCATACATTCCGCTTATGCCTCTACTACTGAAAGGTAATGTAAACATCAATAAATTTTATTGATACTAAAACATTAATTACACCACGGTTATCAACCATACAGTCCATGGAAAAAGGACCAACCATAACAGTTGATTTAGTAACAGAAGTGAATACTTAAAATATTTTTTAGTAAATAATTTCCCAAGCTGTATTGATTTTTCTCTGATTTCGATATAATGATCTTGTAATCTGTTATAAATCCGTTCCAGTAACAATATGGTCGAAGGTTTCTGGACACGTCATAGTCGCATCCATACATGGAGCCCACGCTGTTGCCACAAAGTTAGAAGCTTTGTTAAAGGTGTCTTTTTATATGCCGTAGGTACAATCAAACATGTACATGGACACGACAATGCCCATGTGCGCAAAGCGAGGTCCAGAAAAGACAAGGTTTGCCAAGGTTGAAGTGGGAAAACTCGAGCAGCCTGCAAAGAGCACTGAACTTTTATTTATTTATTTATTTTTTTATAAATATTTGTGGGATGAACTGAAATGCTGACTGTGCCTCAGGCCTTCTCATCTGATATCAATGCCTGATCTCCCTAATGCTCTACTGGTTGAATGGGAACAATTCCCCACAGCCATGCTCCAAAATCTAGTAGAAAGCCTGCCAGAAGAATGTGCTAGTTGTTTCACTGATTCAACTCTATTAATCTCTTTCCAGACATGACATTTATCCACGAGGGTAACCGGAATTTCACTGACAATCTGGTTAACTTTGAGAAAATGGTGAGACCCTAGACCTTCCTGAGATTTCATACCATCACTGCTATTATTGGTTTTAAACACTTTCATATTTCTGCCTCAAATCCACAGCGGATGATTGCGAAGACAGTGAAGATTGTTCAGGATTGTAGAAGCCAGCCTTATGGTAATGTTAATCCTCTGTAATGCTTGAGAGCAAAAAATATGTAGATGTTCAACATGTATAAGAAACCTTATTTTGTCACATTTGTACAGTGCCTTCATCACCCCAGAAGGGCTTCACAGAAAGAATGTTCTTGGAGGCCCCTGCTATACGAGTATCTACATGTAAGCTAATCTACAGCAACACTGTACAGTTAACGCTAGAGACCATATTAGCATACATCAATGTTTTATGTTTATTTTATTCTTTGTATCTTTTGTCTTTGCCGTTATTTAGATTCTGAGCAGTCGCTGCCTTTACATAGTGTCACCAGTATACAGCACTACATCCAGAGCCTGAATGTCATTGATAATCAGAAGAAACTGACACAGCTTTCCAGGGCCATAGAACATTAAAACATTGAAACTTGTGCTGTTCCCTTCAAAGGTCCAGCTCCATACTGAACGAGGAAATCATTTCCAGTTTTCAGCCTGTAGAGAAATCCATGACGCCCTGAATCGGGATTGATGATTGGATGTGACTCTTTTATAAAAGTGTTCTCTTACCAGTGCACCAGTGCAGAGCTGTCTCTAATGCCTTACAGTATAACCCTACTCCTTGTGGATGATTTATATATCAGCACTCTTAATCTGTTGTACAGTACCAATCAAAAGTTTTGACAAACTATTCAAATGTTTTTTTTATTTATGTTCTAGCGTTTAGAACAATACTGGATTTTCTAAAACTATCAAATAACATGTAAGGAACTAAGTAATTAAGTAACAATGACGACAGTCAGTTATTTTAAGACATGAATGTCAACTGTTCTTTAATAGTTCTAGCAAAAGTTCACAGCACCTCAGATACGAAGGGTTTACAGAGCATAAGTAGCAGACACATTTCAATATTAACTATTCAAAGGAGATTATGGCAGACTTTGGATGCCTTCAGCATGGTTTTACAGAAAGAAAATGTAAAAAAAAATTAATTTACTAGTATACCTATTAGCTGTTATGAAATATTATATATAAACTGCATAAAGCATAACCTTTGTAAGTACATTTAAAGAAGATATTAAAGGTCAATGGATTGTACAGCCTACATCAACTACTATTTCAGATGTATTGCAACTGTGTAAATTTTATTTTTGTTAAATAAATTATTGAAATACTGCTCATATGAAAAGTAATGTGGCAAATTTATAGGCATGTGTAACCACAAGAAACACAATCATAAAAATTGAAAGATTTATTTTAAATGCAAATTGTAAAATACCATACAAATAATTAATTACTTTAACATCCCTCCAATTATCCCCAATATGGGGTGATGTAATTTTATGTCTGCTTTATAAAAAAGAAAAAAAAAAGAAAAAAACCTCCCTGCAACATCATATATACACCTCATTAGAACGAAAACAAATTGTGGGTACAAGGGTTGGGATAGGGCAAAATATAACCAGTGCTTCCTGCTGCAGAAAAGATATAATATGAAAAGAAACATTTTAATTATGGAGGTATAAATAAATGTCTGAAACTGAGCTAAACATTGCATTGAGAACAAGTAAATGACATCATTTTGAGTCTTAATTCGTAGCAAGGCTTGTTACAGTTTTAAACAATGTGATTAAAAACCACTCAAGCCATTTTTTGCACTCAAGGTACAACAATAACAACAAACACCACAATTACAGCTTTTCAACTCGGTTTCAATTTTTCTCTCTTACATAGAACTGTAACAAATTGTTACAGGATGATAGTGTGATGCTCAGGATAAAAGGCTGAGGTTATCAAACATGAAGCCCTGCCAGCTCATGGCTATGGCTCATGGTGGCTATTTTCTAATTTAAAAAAATGAAAGGGACATTTTCTAATATCTGATTATTAAAATAACAATAGTCAAAAACTCTCCTGAATAATTACTCCACCTCAAAAGGTTGTTGTCTGTATGAAAACATTGTAGTAAAATTAAAAAAAAAAAAAAAGGCAAAAAAAAAATACAGTAAGATGAAAAGGAGAAAACAGTATTGCACTTTACATACAGATCCTAGCATTTCCCTCTGCCCATTCTCTTTCTTTCTTGTAGTTAATAAGAGTCTAACACAGTTGAATGCAGCATCGCTCCGTGAGTGATCACTTCACCACCAGCTTCTGCATTAGCATTAATATGCTATTAAATATCAGGATGGCCAGAACTGAAAATACAACAAAAAACTGGGCCACTAAGAAATCTCTCACACCAATTAAGCCAGACACACATGTATGCACACATCCACATACATACCACAGACAGACAAACACAAACTAAAATAATGTGTCATCCACATTCTGTCCCTGGCTTAGAACGCTGCCTTGGACTGGGATTGTCTTTTACTTGCTTACCATATCTCTTAATATCTACAGACACCCAACAGTACTCATTAGATGGGTGCATTGAATACTACTACACACTTAGGTATAACCTCATTCTAACTGTATACAGTGGGTTTTCTGTACTTTGCACAGATAAAGAATCCATGTACACAGTGAGCCCTTACTGATTGTTTGCTACTTCCTGCTATGCTATGTGTGCCATAGGGCACAAAGTCTGTCCTATGTATCGGCAAAGCACAGCTTTGCTTCAAGGCATTGCATGAGGTTTCAAAGGCTTGATGCACATCCAGTCATGACCCAAATGACTTTATAAGGCAACACTCTTGTTAATTACGTCAGCAGGATGGAACATGTGCACTTGGAATATAACCCTCAATGGATTTCCAAGCCCATTCGAGTGTGGCACACCTGATCTGAGCACTGCTGTACAACTATCACCTGAGACAGACACTAACCCAAGTTTATAGAGTGAGAGGTGGACGAAAGAGAATAGGGGGGGGAAGAAAGCTTTTCCTCTGAAACCCTTTAGTATTCTTCAACTCTATCTTCTAAGATGAGAGACACATAAGTGTTCATAAATTGATCATTCAAAGGACAGCAGAAAGTGAAGGTTGTGGTGATAAAAGCTGTGACCTTATTCTTTGGGAGAAAAAAAAACATACATACATCTGGTTGTGTGTAAAATATAGTACTGAAACTCAAACAGTAAAACAAAGGCTTTTGTAATTATTTGTCATTTAAAAGTAGTGAGCAAAATGTGAACACATTATTTCTAGCACCAAAATATGTTAAACATTTTTTTTTTTTTTTTTAAAGAGAAGAAAAAAATCAAAACACTAAACACTGCATAGATGAGTGCAGAGAAAACAAGATTTGTCCTTCACAATAAGTAAACACTTTCAGTCCGTAGAACCAGGCTCTAAAAATTGCAATAGTGTGTGAGGCTAATACTGGTGAATGCAATCCAAACCCACGGCAAAGCAAGGCAACAAAAATGAAAACAAAAAAAACATTCATTTGGCTTTGAGTCTTTGGGGTCTTTCTGTCCAGTGCAGTGCAGTGCAGTGCAATGGATATCCAGTGGTCTTTCATCCTTACTGAGCAGTCCCAGGCCTGCTTTAAGCTTCAGATGCAGCCTGAGGTTTCAGCTGTGCTTTTTCCATTGCAGTGCCATACGGAGTTCTCTTAAAGAAACCAAGCTAATGGAATAACACAACAGATATATATACATTATTATAATTGTATATTATAAATGTATTTGAATTATCTGTACAGGCCTCTTTAATCATACAGGTGACACAAGGCGTAGTCTTTTATTTTTCTGTATACTGAATATATAGACAATCACAAATAAGGGTTTGTGATCAAAAGATGAATATCAATAATGGATTGGAATTTCTGCTGTCACTTCTAATATTTCTATAGACGTGTTTAACATGAGAGCAGCAGGTTTCTGTGAGAGACAGTCAAAGTTTAATTATTGGTTCTCTACAGTACACCACGTATCCTTTGCATAAGCCTAGAGTCTATCCCAGATGGCATACACGCTGTTCAGGGTGCCAGTTCATTGCAAGGCACACAAGCACACACACAATGGGGAATTTGGAAACACCAGTTAGACTACTTTGCATGTCTTTGGACTGTGGGAGAAAACCCACCAAGCATAGGAAGAACATGCAAGCTCCACACACACTGACCCGAGGCATGAATTAAACCCTCAAACCTGTAGGTGTGAGGACACAGTGCCGCCTAGTCATAAAGTAAATTTACATAAATAACTCTTGATACAATTATTGCATGCATTCAGATAAGGCTTTGACCCAAGGACATCACCACACACATGCCACCTTCTTGTGTGACACTCTTCAGTCGAGTACACCATTTGTAAGCCTTCTCTTCGGGAAGTGAAATGCATGCTCAATTCCTCCCGGTGATTGTCCAGACAATTTGTTGTGTTGGTAGTCATTTGTGTCATTGTCTTGCTAATGATAAAGTTTCTTCCAATTAGATTGGAGACTTTTCTCACTAAATTGGAAAACAATATCTGTAGACAGTTGAAGTCATTCTCCTATTAGTTTCATGAGTTACATCATCAATAAAGGTGACGGAAGCAGGTTCTAATGAGGCCTTGCAAGTCTAATCTTTGTCACTTCCTGCACTACACTTGATTGATTGGCTTGTATGTTCTGGCAGAGTTAAAACTTGTTTTCAGATCTTTGAATTTCTTGTGTTATGGCTGCTATCTGCTCTCAAAAGCTAGAGCGGTGGATTGCAGTATCTGCATTCCAGCCCTGGAGAGGGTGTTGATAATGTTGTTCTGTGTTTTTATTCACAGCTTCTCTATTTAAGCTAACAAAAAAAATGAAAAAGAGCCAAAGCAAAAGTCTGTACACCCTGCATGGCAAATATTCAAATAATTTTGGCCGAATTGTGAAAAAGCCATAGACCTAACAAGCTAATAAAGGTATAAGACCTTGGTAAATAAAAATAATGTTTAGTGTTTAGTTTAATCTTTAACTCCATGACTTTTGGAGATCAGCCCACCTTCTACTCAGTAACTATTTACAGGTTATTTACAAGTTATTAACTCTAAGTTATTGGTCTAGCACTTGTGTAATGGCTCTGATCCTCCCACTTTTCTTAGCTTTAAAAAGGCTTTCTTTTCTAGATGCTAATATCAGACATCAAAGCTTAAATTCTGATTCTCATCTCATCTCAAACCTGAATGTCATCAGTATATATATTTAAAAAAAATAGGTCTATACCATATATTTATTCCATACTTACTTTATACAGAACATAAATAAGCAGAGCCAGCAGCAAAAGACCAGCCAGTATTGCCAGAATGATGATCCACAGAGGAACATCATACGGACTGTCTGGTTTATTCCACAGCACAGGTGTTGTCATCTGAAAGAACATATCAGTTGTGTAAATTACATTAAAAACTTGGTACTTATATTTATTTTTGAATTAATAAAATTTAGCGGATTAATGAGAGTATGATAATTGCATCATAATTACCATTTTAGAGCCGCTTGGCATCTCCCTGGGCAAAATGCCATAAGGCATCTTTTCCACCTTGTAACTAGCTACACACTCCAGATTATAATTCCTATATTTTTTCTGTAATCAAATGTAAAACAGTATTAGAAAGATCTATACATCATTTAGAGGCATTTTAATATATTGCGGTTCAGTGCTGAAAGCAGTCAACTATGACGGAGAGATGGTGATCATTGAGGAGGTGCAGCTCTTTGCGCCTTCTGAGCCAGTCAAGATTCTGCGCCACTCCACCAC
>JAQQZS010000015.1:18039158-18052363 GCA_030068045.1 Platyallabes tihoni | reverse complement strand
TGTTGTTTCATATAGTAGACACTATGTTCAGTTTACGGCTGAGGTAATACACTCTGTATGTCTGCAAAAAAATTAATTAAAAAAAAGAGGAAAAAAAGAAAAAAAAAAAGAAATAATGGAAACTCAAATTATTCGCTCCACAGCCCAAAAAATAAATACATAAAAATAATTAATAGAAAATATAAAGTAAAAATAAAACAAATTATCCTGGACTTTACCTTAAAAAGTAAAGTAAAAAATAAATCCTGACAGTTTATGCGCGCGTGTATATGTTTGTGTATGTGTGTTAAGCTAAAGTACGAGGAGACTCTTACTTTCAGCCCCTCCTGTCTCCGCCCTTCTCATCTTACATAGTAAACCTTTCTCCTCTCTTATTTGAATTTCACACAAACACACACACACATACAGTACATTAACAGAAAGACTGTTTTGTCAGAAAAATTTGCAAGGAACATCGCTAATGACACTCGTGTCAGCGCATACTAATGGAATCACAGCTGTAAAGTAAAACGAACAAATAAACCACTTTACCTTTAAAAAGAATTGCGACAGAGCAGTGTTTCTGTGTAGAGCAGAGTGTGAGTTTGTGTGAAGCACCCACTCTCTGCTTCACGCACGCACACGCACGCACGCACACTAAAGGCGAAACAGAGAGTGTGTGTGAACCGGCACGGTGTCAAATTACACGCGCGCACACAACGACAGAGAAGGAGAAAATGGATCTTTAACCTTCTAATGAGACTTTCTTTTGCTTTACATGCACGCACACACACACACACACACACGTGTTGTAAGAAACAGTACACGCGCACTGTACACACGCGCTTACAAACACACGTGCACGGATCTATATATACCGCGGTTTCACTGTGTATATATAAATAAATTACCTCATTATTGCGGGCAATTCCACTGTAGTCCGCCTCAGAAGGAAGCACTACATAGAGCTCGGATTCATAGGCGCCACCTCCGTCATTCCGCGCGTTAAAAGTCAGGGTTAGTGCATTATCACCTCCCATGTACACTTCTGTCTTGTCACTACAGAAAGAAAAAAATCAAAACATTAATTGCAGTTCTGCTAACGAGGAAAACCTAAACCAAAGTAAAACAAAAATGTAAAGGTGCCTATTCAACAATGTTGGTCAAAGGTTAAGCCAGACAGCATTCAGCTTTCAGAATGCTACGTATGTCCTGAACCATCCTCAAACAGATTCCCAATTAAATCATAATCCAACTTCAAGGAAATCCTTCATCCACAAGGGAAAAATATTTTCCTATGTAGCAATAAAGCCATACAAGCATCAGAACACAGGCTATGGTTGTAAAACAGCACCTCCCAATCCACCCTCCCAAGTCCCCTCCTCTATTCTGTCACTGCCTCTTTCTCTGCTTTTTCTCCACAGCACCAAATGCAACTGAGAAATTCCATACGAGGGCCACACAGACGCTTTCAATTACTGCTTGGCTTTGTAAAGCTGTGTTGAAGCAAAATTCAAAATTTAGGTGCCTCACATGTGAGGGACTGTAAAGCTGTGAGAGCTTCAATAGCTGGGCTCAAAATATTAATCTACTATACATGGCAGGGCATCGTCATTGTGGGCAGTTACAGCTTTAATAAATTTCCACATACTAGTGTCCTATTGTGCCAATATGGCCTTTGTAAGATAATGACAGGAAATAACTTGCAAACAAAGCCACATGGAAACAATTTCATATGAAACGGGTAAATAAAGCTTGGCTGAATATCCTAAACCTGGTGCTCAGAGCCAGCGCTGTTGTAGGTTAAATGGCTTGGCAATGATTATAGACGTGACTAAAAGTTGGCTTTGTTCTCAAGAGGAAACCCACTACACCCACTGCCTCCTTTTCAAAAAATTTAAATGATTAAAAATATTTCTAAATTATAATTCTAATTCTTAATTATTAAATAATCCACTCAAAGATTGATTTCTTGGCTTTAGGGATATCACCTGAACTAATTTAAGCAATATATCATACAAAACTACACACATTACCATACTTTAACTATTGAGAAATAACAGTCACAATACGACAAAATCAAATTACTCCAAATAAATTAAGGTGGGTTGACATAAAATATCATTATTTTGTACAATCAAGCCACATATCCAAAAAACTAAAATAGACCTGAAAGTCCAGAAGCAGAGGGAGACTAAACCAGCTTTGAATTTTCCAGGACCTACTTTTTTTCCCCCACCGGCAGCCAATCCCAGAATGTGAAGCACAGCTCTCCTTCCTGTTTTCATAATGAATACTCTGTCTCTGTGTGTATGTGTGTGTGTGTGTGTGTGTGTGTGTGTGTGTCCCCCCTCAACAATGGGACATGGAAATAAACACTTTTACCATTAATGATGAACCAATTCTCTGCAACACATCAAACACATTTACGAATAAAAACACTTTTGATTTTCTGAATTTGCATGCATATTAGAACATTGCTTTCCATGGGTTTTCCCAGGGACTGCTGACAGTTGTTTACTAACTACATAAATACAAGGTTTGAATCATGCCAAGTAGTCAACAGTGCATGCAGAATGTGTGCTTCCTTTGCTAAATCACTTACCCTTTTACAGAAAGTTTCAGGTCAGGTACACAGATGTTGTCGTCTCCACAGTCCAGTAATATTTGTGCCTGTAAATTCAAAATGACAAGAAAAATAACCCGTAAATGAAGTAAAAAAATTTGAATTCTGAGCCAATAGTGCCTATAAGAGGGAAAAGTCAAATATGATAAAGAAATGGGTAATAAGCTTAATAGCTACAATAGTCTAGCAATATAAAAAAAATAAAAAAATCATACATAAATAACAATAAATCATCAAAACAACAATGATAAAATAATAATAATCATACATTACAACAGATCTGCTATAATGTTGTTCATAGTCTGTACGCTTAATACATAACCAAATCACAGAAAGAGAGATGAGGAATAAACGTAGGCATGTGTCAGACATAACAGACGGCTCAAATGGATTGAACTGTCTCCAGTTAGGGTAATGAACTGCACTTATAACTTATTAATTCACAAAAGGAGCAATTGTGCACCTGCCAGTGTGTGATTTAAGGGGCAAGCACCTGCAAGACAATCTAGAAAATCACCTCCATATAAGCATGAAAATACACAAGACCCTGCTGTCACAAAATGTACATACCACAGAGGCACATATGCACACATACACCCACTAAGATGCCTTTTTCATTGACAGAAAGAGGAAAGGGAATAAAGAACCTTTTGTATGAACTCTAAACATGGAAAGACAGCCCTAGCATAGCTAATTGCTTCAGCATGATGCTGCGAGTCCTGCGTGTATGTGGATTTCGATATGGATAAGAAATAGAAAAGGGAGATTAGAAAGAGTGCAGCACCCTCCCTGTAATCAGACCTCACCGAGATCTAATTAAAGCCATGGAGTTAGGCTGCCTCCTGCACAACTCACTAAAGCTGTATGTTGGCCAGTGCTCAATCTCTCAAGGAAGGAAAATGAAAATGGTAAAATGTTAATTCAACCACACAGCAATAACTGCAATGACGTACCATAAATCAAAGGTAAACAACATTATACATCAACACAAACCTGATTAATATCCAATGGTAAAAATTATCCAATACATAACACTGTACATTTTGGGATACAAGAGTATCACAAAAAATAAATAAAAAACATGCTTTAATTCTTCCTTTATTTTATAAAAATCATGCAAGTTTTTGGTTCTCTTGTTAATACTGAAAAGTAAGAAGGAAATAGAAACACATTAAAAGAAACAGACTCTTTTACAGAAACAAATGCAATGGTCACCTCAGTGAATGAACAGAAAATGCTCTCCTTTAATATTTTCTATATATTCACACACAAGGGATAACCAGGAACATGATTTACTTGAGCTTACTAGGACTCTAAACAAAAAAGCAATTAATAAGATTTGGAAGCCATTGTGTGTTTGTACTAAAGGAATACTTTATAAGCTCTTGGGACTGCCTGTGTAGAGAGCAGAAATTCATGAATTCATTACTCCACTATGGTCCATGTGGAGCAAATTATCAGGAAGAGAAAGTTTACAAAAGAATCACTAGCATGTTCACTCGTACAGCATGTGGTAGAATGGATCAAGATACATAGCTAAGACTGAAAATGGGTCCCAGTAAAGTCTGTCTTGCCCTGGTAGCATTACTTTACATTTAACAATGAATTAATGTAGGGAACACAACAAACTGTAAAACAAGTTTTATTACTGATTTTTATTTTTTTTTTTTTTTTTTAATTCACTCAATATTTGACATCCAGTTTAACGCCAGTCTCTATGACTGATGTCTATATGGCTGCTACATAACTGAAAGCTTGGCTTTACGGTGGTACAGTTTTGACTATATAGAAAAAACTGGGGCAAATACAAAATCCTACCAGATGCTAAGTGGGCTGTGAGAGCCACACCCAAGACCCTATGACTATTGGATCTATGACTAATAGCCCAGTCCACATCAGTCCCATGAACTACTCCTGCTGGCATATCCAAAATCTCTCCCTGGGGTATATGCACTGCAGTTTCTTTCCAGATTCTTTGGAGCACTTCCCAGATGTATGTTTTGAAAATTTGAATGAGAGGAAAACTGGAGTAAAACATGATCTGCCAACGCTTTCAATGTAGATCATATATTTAAACAAGGAGCACAACTATTTGAAAAACTGCAGAAGACAATTATTTGGATCGTAATACTGCTTAAGAGAGCCCATTGTGTGTGATACTATTATCTGTACAATTCTCTATTTAACAACACTAATGGTTAAATAATTTTAAACAAATGAAAATCCCATCTTCAAATAAACACAAAATGAGTGTTTATACCTTCTGCTCAATTAGCTCAGTGGTCTGGTAGTTGAGGATCGGCAAAAGGCCATGTCTGTCTGCAGGAACCTGTGTATCCAGACTGAAGTTGAGGGCAATAAAGATGGAGGAGAGCTTATCCCGAAATTCCTTTTCATCCTGAACCAGAAGAGCAAAGAACAAACAGAGACAGGCTTAGATATAATTACAAAAATCTAAAGAAATCTAAAAGTTTGCAGTGTATTTCTGAAAAGTAGGTAATTATCTACCTTTTTTTTATTTACAGAATTCTGTTGATTTAACTCACCCTCAGGTAGATTTTTGTCTCGTGGCACACCTTGGCTTCATTGAGCACTTTAAGTTTCCTCAGCAGGCTGGCCTGGTGGGTGTCCAAAAACAACGCCCTCCGAACAGCACCTTTTTGCTTATGTTGGTCCAGCTGCACTTCAACATTAAACACTACAACACAAACGCACAGTGATTCTTCTCAGTACAAATTTTATATTTGTTGTTCAAGTAAGCTGCCTTTAAAGGTGACAAGGGAGAAGAAACAATATCTGTAGAAGAAAAAGAAAGTCATTTTTGCAAAATAGAGCAAAACTTTTGCCAGATCTTCAAGGTCATGTTTCAGTTGCTAGGTAGGCACTATATAAAAATAATCCTTATTGTTAAGTAAAAATCTTGATTAAAAATCTTAAAATGGTAAGTAAAAGAGTTTTAGATAGTGAGGTTTAATAATGAATAGATATTAATGAAATAGCATTAATAATAATTTAAGCCGTTATTTGTCACATATACATTACTGCACAGAGAAATTCTTTTCCTCTCATTTTGCAAGTAGGAAACTGAGGTCAAATGAACAAAAACGAAGCATACTTCTGAAATGCACAGATGTAACTAATAAAAGTTCATAGCTATGATGCTTCTTACACTGACCATATATACAATAGTCTCACCTATTTGGTTGAAGGATCTAGTTATTTCACTAAAAGTGATTTTTCTTGGTTCATTCACTCATATGCCGAAAATGCTTTGCATGACTAGGCAAATTTCTGTAAAATTTCAGTTTTTAAGGCAAAGTCTTATTAAAGTTTGAATGCTGTGGTACCACTGTACTTATTTGTTTACCCAGTTCTATATAACTGTGATTATCTAGCAAACTTGTTGGCCAAATATTATTATATAAATGTTAGCTACCAATTTACAGCCTCAAGCACATTGGAGGTCTTTCTTAGTGGGCTAATTAATTAAGTCACAATTTGTCCACCATGGAACGGTCGTGTAGCATAAACGATAGTCATGAATTAAAACACTGAAACAGGGATAAGCAAAAATATAAGTTGGACACACGTTAAGTGAGGATGCGAGGTGGCTGTCAAGCATGAGACGAAAAATAAAGGCGAAAAAATCCTGTCAAAGCATATATGGCTATTTTTGCAACGCATCACTATATGTGCATAATAGGAGGCAGATGTGGACTGTGGCTCACCTAGATTTTCTGGAAGGTGCTTGCCATTGGCTGAAAGGCAGAAGCTCAAGTTGACGCTGCACAAAGTGAAGCAGATGAAAATATTAAAGCTGTGAAGATGGCAACACATCCTCAAATATATTTGCATTAATCAAGCCACATTTGTACATTCACTTTCTCATTGTACAGAGACTGTTCTTAAAGTTTTAATGTTTCATAATTCAGCATCTGGCAAAGAAAACATCACTGCTGAGTGATTAAGTAGAACTGGGCCAAGGCAATTCTCTTCTAGAAAAGAAACATGCCTTTCTTCAGTGAAAAATTCCAGAAAGCCAGGAGAGGATCAGATTGTAATTTAGCATATTATAAGTGCATTTTAAGGTAACTTTCACAAGAACAATCACATGAAAGAGACTTGAACAAAACAAGTTCAGAAAAAGAAAAAAAGGTATTCTTTTTTCTATTTCTGTACAAGTTCAGAAACAGACAAAAGGTATTATAAAGAAGTTTAAAAAGCCAGAATAAACAGCAAAAAGACTGGCCAACAGACAAAGCTATAAATGAGAACAAACATGAGAAAATAGGGGAGGGGGGGGGAAAGACCTCTCGTGACCTAGGCTGCAATAAACAGGAGTGCATTCCCATGTGTACCCCTAAGCATGTGTTTGCTCTGCACAACGTGTATATGTATGCACGGTCCTACACGCATGTGCAGCTTGGCGTGCCCTGATGTTTTCCAGCTGTGTTCCACCACTACACAATATCTGATTCAAAGTCACTGTCAGCTCTCCTAACTCTCTCCCTCTTTCAGTTCCACACTCCTCCCCCACCACAGTCTCAACATTACCAGGCAACAAGCTGTAATCAAGATGTGTATATACACACTTTTTTCCTGTATGAATCAGACAAGGGGAAGGGCAGAAGTCTTAGCACAGGCAAAACGTTGTAGCCCAGAGCAGTTTCCTCTCCCCTTAACAGAAGGAGGAAATCCAGGATGCACATTTCTACGTAGACAACGGAAATGGAAAAGGGGGTTTCTTGCATTTCACCACCTTCCTGTTCATCGTCTGCTGCATGAGAGAATATTGGAAGTCAAATCCATGCTGAATGTTAATGGTGTCGGATTAACAACCTTCCTTCCATAACGCCACAGCATGGGGCCACCCTCACTTACAAAGGCAGATTGTTCCTTTAAATGGTGCCTTTAAAAACACCACCATCATCGTTCTGTAGAGTAACATTATTGTCCTTTGGATTGCTTTAATACCGACACTGATGTGTGAGGTCTAGTTTAAAGAGGTACACGACAAAATGTATACTTACAGGTTATCAAAAAAAATAAATAAATAAAAAAAAAAAACTTACTTATAAGCAAAGCAGACTTTTCTTTTTTTTAACAAGGCGGAGGTGACGAGTAACAAAGCACAAATACTTCGCTACCAGACTTTTTTTTGTGCATTTGTGTTTTATTTTAAGTAAAACGTCTATTTCCTCCACCAATCCTAGTTTACAAAAATGATTGACAGTTATCTGGGCAATGGATCTCGGCCACTTGATCTCTGGCCTGCAGATTCTTCTGGCTCTTTTTTCAAGCTTCTCGAAAAGGTGCACTTGTTAAGGTAAGATTGGAAGTGATTATAGTGACTAACTAGCTAACATACTGAGCAAAACATTTATGAGCATGTATGCATTTAGTATTCTTTTCAAGGCAAATTTTGGCTAGTCCTTTAACCTCTACATTCTGTGTGCTTACAGTATGCCCATGTTTAACTGTAAAGACCAACTTACTTGCATTATACAGGCATGGGAGCAACTAGTTGGTGTAACAACCAAAGTAATGGAAGACGATACCAAAGCTGCTCTCCATTCGTTTAATTAATATCAAATATAGTTGCTATCAACAAGTCATTGCATCATGTCCAGGGATTTTTTCCAATTAGCTTCAGTAACTTAATAATCTCCCAGTTATCACTTTTTCATCTGCCTTTGTGGGAAAAAAACAAAGCACATTTATCTGGGCACTGACAACACAGACTATTAGAAGCTGAAATCTTTCTTTTTCAACAAAATTACTCAATGATTTATTTATGTCATCTGAAAAGCGACAGCTCCCTTGAATTAAAACTATAAGCTGGGAAGGGCGACAACTTTTACTTCTGTTAAAATAAAAAAGGCCTATTTCGCAATTTCCCTCTTGTAATGCCTTCAAGGTTATATTAACTTGTAAAGCATCTGAACATAGCCAATGAAATACATTTATTTATTAATATCAATTTATACTATCATTCTGGTTAAAAAAAAATTATATATGGACATTTTATACGATATTTCTGCAGAAAATTTAAGAAATCTCTACTTGACTTGTACTGTACATTAATGTTATCAACAGCATCAACTTAACTGTGTTTACAATTCTTACAACACTTTTATCAGTAATTTGGTAAAATAGATATCCTAAAAAATCTGTGTCTTTGTGGATTACTTTTGTACTTAAAGTATATTTTAGAGCACATACTTGGCGCTTCTTAGAGTTCTTGTACTTGTACTGCCACCACTGGTCTGAGGATAGTAAAATACCTAATAATTAATTTCACTTTTGAAAAAAAGTCACTTTACAGGGAAGATATATTCTTGTACACTTAAATAATGTAATGTTAAACCAAAGATGATGACGCAAAACCCACTGCCACACAAGATTTCATCAAAGGGAAAAAGTGTGGAAAGTTTTAGACTGGCCAGTACTAGGATTTCACCTCCTGAAGACAAGAAAAAAAGTGGAGAAACCCCCAAAACAAACAACTGAAATAGTAGAAGCTTGGAACAGCAGCAGGGGAAACAGTTTGATGTCCATGGCTTGATGCACTTATTGCAAGCAAACTCATGTTTCAAGTCTGCCTCACTATTGCAATACTTTCACCACACAAAGATATGGTAATGAAATTTTTAATTAGAGTATCACATACCAAGAAACATGAGTGGTTTGGTTTCCACTGCTGATGGTGCAGGTTCTCTCCTCAGGATTAATCATTGTTGGGTACACAATTAAGGAGGCACTTGTGTTAACAATTGGGCGGGATCTGCAGAATAAAACAGCATTTATTTTTTTCTATTTATCTAATGTGTACTAACTTTAATTTGACTACACATAACCTGATACCTGGCTTACCTGTACAGAACTGCTTTGTCAGCTCCAAAAGCACCAACAATGAGATCTATATTGAACAAAGGGCAGGAGAGAGACAAGATCCATCCATTTCCATCTTTTACATTTACACCACCAAAAAACAAAGCTCAAATATTGTGATCAATCCAGCTCTCACCTGGGTAGCCATTGTGATCCAAGTCTTTTCCTCCTTTCATGGTATAGCCAAAACTTGCAGGAGGAGAAGGAGGGGTGACTGATGACCACTGACCAGCAATCACTTGAGAGGGCTTCTCCCGGAGTCCCTTTGCATACCCATTGTAAATGAAAACCAATCCTTGTTCATCTTTTCCACCAAATGGACTACTAATAGCAACATCTAATAGATCAGAGATAAAGAGCATATTACAAATAAAATGTAGGAATGCAAAAAGATAGCCCTTATGTAGAAGATTAACTGGAGAAAAATAACTAAAGGATACAGACAGGAACAAAGAACAATATGAACAAAGCTCTGGCACTGACCATTAAAGCCATCCTGGTTTAGATCTCCCAGTGGTGTTATCGAGCTGCCAAAGCGACTGAAAATTTGAGTGCCAGTGAGGTGAGGTAGCTGTGGTGCAAGCTCCAGTGGACCCGTCTGTAGATACACATACACCCGCCCTAATTCCTCCAACCTCCCATCAGAGTCATGCTTCATGAACATGGGAGCACCAACCAACAAATCTGTTCGTCTGGAAGTGAGAAGATTAAAATGAAAATAAAAAGCAACCAATACACACACATTAATACATATTTACACACACATTAATACACAATGATATAAATAAACAAATACAATCAAACCTAAATGGCATATAGAAGTGTTAAAATCACTAACCCATCATTGTTGAGATCTGTAGCAGCCACAGCATAGCCAAAGTAGGAGCCCATCTGTAGGAGATTCGAGGAAATTACTCATTCACACTAAATTGAAATTTCACTTCTTTTAAAGCAAGAGTAATGTAATGTTTTTTCTTCCTTATTTTCTGAAAATGACTAATGAAATTACAAACACCAAGATAATACTTTAGCTATATGATATATATAGTATTCTTACAAGCTGTAACATCATTTCAACTACAGCATTAGTGTAATATATATAATAATTTGTAATAATGAATAAGTAATGAATAACTTGTGTATAATTTAATATGTTTTTTTGACTAGAGCTCAACTCGATACTCAGAAACTTGGGGTTGGCTCCTTAAATATGTCCAAGGGTGATTTCATATTTAATTCTTTTAAAACAAACAAGACTCAACGCTCTTAAAGTGGACCAACAGAAAAAAAAACAAGTTGTTTTTGTGTGCATAGTGTTGGTTCATTTGAAAGAGGAATCGGGTCTCTTTCTAGTCCGCTTTGGCTCGGATACAGCCTCAGTCCTTTTTCTGGTCATGTTATATACAACAACTATAGCCCCAAAAAATTTAACCTTACAATGCTTTTTATTCAGAAAAGAAGCCCCACTGTTTTACAGGCCAGGCTTGACATTAATATGGCAGAATTGCTCATCTATATTTCAGAATCCCAGTGCGAAAGCACGTCACGTGTCTACAATCCCAATGTGGTCTCAGTTCAGTTAATTTCAGATAGATCAGAGTTTGAGCCCTCACATACGCAATAAATGCTGACTAATCACTCTTGGTTCATTTTGAGGACTGAAAGGAACCATGTGTGAGAACATCCTTAAAGTGGACCAAAAAGTAGACTAACATAAAAGGCACTCTGTTGTTTGCATGTTCACATTACAAGTTTATTTGAAAGAGGACTCTGTATGCTTGCTGGTCCACTTCAGGTCTGATGTGGCTTTAGTCCCCTTTCTACTTACAGTATAGCTACTCTCAAGCACTCAGACATTTACTGCTTTTAAGGGCCAACAGCGAGGATTCCATTAATTTGTTTGTTGGAGCATCCCAGTAAATGTAATCTGTCTATGTCAAGCCTATATGGCTAAGTAAAATCGTCAAACTATAAAGCAAACCTGAAGCACTTTGCAGAAGTTTAGCAAACAGCAAAGTGATCTTTAAGTGAACCAACCTCAGGAAGTGATTTCAGTTTGGTTCTGTTGGAGCGATCTAAGGCTATTTCCACATACGGTCCTTTTTAAATGAACCAAACTTGGTCCTCTTAAAATGGACCAAAAATAAGAAGACTTTTTAAGTCTTGTAAGACTTGTAAAGATATTGTAAGTATATGGGCAAAATGGCTAACTAATCGCTTGTATTGTGAGCTGAAAAGGACCAAGTGTAAAAACATTTCAAACTCAAGGAGTAACATCAAATCAAAATGGCTTTGCACTCCTAACAAAGAAAATGGAAATTGTGTGACTATGTGAATGGACTGTGTATATAAACTACTAAAGATATTAAATCCAATACAAGCCAGAAACAATCCTTATTTCATTATTATAAATGCATAATAATATTAAAGGTTTTTCAGTCACCACACAGTAAAAGTTGTAAGGATGTCACCAGGGTTTGACTCACCTGTTCACCAATAAAGGTTTTCATGGTCTCCAAAGAGCCATTAAGAATAGACACCTGAGGAAAAGTATGTTATTGTAACTGTTTGTTATTTATTTATTTATTTATTTTTTTACTATAATCAGGCTTACTTTCAAACCCCTACCTCAAAAACAAAAATAAGCATAATGTAAACAAAATTCATGTTATGTAAAAGTAATCCTGACATGTTACCTGGCCATGCAGAAGTACACCTCTAGGAACTCCTGTCACAAAATCTGATAAACAGAGAATAGACAGAATGAAACAAGAAAAAAATGGGTATTAAAGGTGAGAAAAATACTTGCATAATCAGTACATTAAATACTATAAGCATAAAAAAGGTTATTTAGACAGAATATAGAGCAACTAATACATTATTGGTATGTTATCTTTGGGCATTTCTCTGGATTTTTATTATTTTTTTTTACACTTTCTTTTTTTTTTTTTTTTTAAAAACAGTGAGAGGACAGCATGTCACAACTTGTGCAATTGTTCGGAAAGTGTTTCTCTCAGTGCTTTAACCAAGCAGTACCCATGCAGAATTGAGTTTCCCTTCTTTTCTCTGTGCTGGAATACCCCGGTGTTAAAACTAAATATAATTGGTCAAATTTACAAAATTGTTCTGAAAATCTCACTTTACTCATTTCTTCACTTCACTTCAAATTACTCAAAACAAATTGTGTTAAAAATTCAAATCACAAAATTTAAATATAGTTTAAAGAGCAGTTAAGAGAAGAGTTGTGAAGAGTAAAAAAAATGAGAATCAGATTACAGTCTACAGTGATTTTAATCGGTGCAATTATCTGGATTACATTGGAGCTATTTAGCGTGTGTTAATGTTTGCTTGCTGGCAAAACCTAACTACATTATTACAGCTTTATCTTCTTGTTCTCTTTACTCCACTCCATAGTTATTACTTTATTTATCTTCTCATTGCAGTTGTGGTATGAGCATGATGATGAAAAATTCAACTCTAAAATCTTTAAATATTATAATTTACAGAAATTAAGTATTTGAGATTTTAATTTCTGAAGCTCTGAACACTATTTAGCTCATGTGAACTGTGAGTAGGGCTGCACAATATTAGGAAAATATGCAATATGCGATTTGTTGAATATTGCGATAACAATATTTCTTGCGATATAACATTTCCCTAGAGAAATGCATTTTTTATTATTATTATTGCCTATTTTTTAAAAATCATT
>JAQQZS010000015.1:17968446-17987266 GCA_030068045.1 Platyallabes tihoni | reverse complement strand
TCTAAGAATTTTCTTAGAATTTTGTCAATAGGAGCAACTTTTAGGCTTAAGAAGCTTTGTGAATACGGGCCCAGATCACAAATTAATGCAGAAAACCATGAAGTTCCAAAACATTCACATACTTTTGCTTGACATCCTGTGTGTTGGCAAAAGTATTCAATCACCCATCCAAATCATTGAATTCAGGTGTTCCAATAACTTTCATGGTTAAAATCAAGCACCTAGGCACGCAGTCCGCTTCTACAAACATTTGTGAAAGAATGGGTTGCTCTCAAGAGCTCTGTGAATTTCAGGATGCCATCTGCTCAATAAGTCCAGTCATAAAATGTCTTTGATACTAAATATTCCACAGTCAACTGTTAATGATTTTATAACAAAGTGGAAGTGATTGGAAACAACAGCAACTCAGCCACGAAGTGTGGGGATGGCCCCTCTCTGTTCCAACATTACTGCACACTAGTGCACAAAGCAAGGTCCATAAAGATATGGTGAAGCGAGTTTGGTGTGGAAGAACTTGACTGACCTTACCTGACCTCAACCTGATAGGACACTTTTGGAATAAATTAGAGCGGAAACTGTGAGCCAGGCCTTCTCATCTAACATAAGTGTCTGACCTCACAAATGCAGTTCTGAAAGAATACTCAAAATTTCCCATAAACATACTCCTAAACCTTGTGGAAAGCCTTCCCAGAAGAGTTGAAGCTGTTATATTGTAGCTGCATAGCGTGGGCCAACATCATATTAAACCCTATGAATTAAGAATTGGATGTTACTCAAGTTCATATGCTTGTGAAGGCAGTATAGTGTATGTATATATACTCTTCTGTATGTGTTTGCACTAGTGGAGAGTAGCAAGTAAGTAATGGTTGTGCAAGTCAACTTAACTAAAAAGGCGTCATCAATATATCAATATTGCTTTCGCAACCGTTCAGGATCAAGGTTCTAGTACATATTCTGCATGTGAGTTTTCTTTTTTTAACCAGCTATGTCACTCTGTCTCTCTGGTAATGGCCAGACAAAGAAATATGCATAAGTAGACTGGAGGTAATAAAACTGGTGTGAGATCATCACAACCTGCCTCCTGTTTGTTCACAGCTGACATTCGACTCTGCCACACTGGAACAAGAGAAAACTTACATATATAAGAGTTCGGTAATATATTGTATCTCACCAAACAAGAAACAAAAATGTGTTTATAGAATATTATTTTATAATCATCTGATCATAAAAGAAATCCCTCTGTACTTGACATACATTTTCAGCAGAGGTGAGGCACTGTTTGAGAAGAAGGTTTAAAACGGACCCTTCTCTGATGGGTCCTCTGACGTGGACATGCAAGGGGTTCCAGTGGTGTATCTGTCCAGGTGTTAAAGCATTGGGGTTCTACTTCCTTTTCTTTGGGAGAATTCTCAGAAACTCATTGAAAGAGTTATAGGTCATAGGTCCAGATACCAGTAACCCAAGTAAGTGTTGTCAGTGAGTTGGTTGATCAACTGAGCAATCTTTTTTTTTCTCAGACACTTGACTGGAGACAGCACTGAAGCATGAAACCATTATATGAAACAGGATGAAATGCAGAATAAGGCCTTGCAGGGCCCAACCTTTTCCTTTTTGCATATATTGCATTGTGTGCTATTTCCATTTATCTAACAGAGTCATACTTTTCCTCTCTTAAGCCAGGCAGACACTGTCTGTGATATGTACATGTTAACACACACTAAATATTTTAATCAGATTTCCTGCACAATCTGTAAATTAAATAACCAGAATTATAACCGCAATGGTAAACACTAAAGCAGAATCAGAGTGAGGATAACAATAAATGTAGGAGAGTTTGTTTTGGCTATTTGGTGGCCATGTTTGCAAGCTGGTCTGGGTTTTACCTGCATATTTTCAGCAGTGTGTTAAACTGTGAAAATGCTACTTTTCCATATTTGACCTTTACCTTTATCTCCTCTCAACATTTCATTGTTAATTCTCTCTCTATGCAATACAGGGAAGCATAAAATCCAGTTCAACATTTGGAGGGAGGCTAGACAGAGAACAACTACAGGCAACAGTTATGAACAGTACTGTACATGTAAACCCAATCAGTCCTGCAAAACACTAATAACTGCATCTAGCCATGAACTGGTGTCAAATGAAAACATACGCTTTTCGTGACCTAATATGGGTTCCCTTTTCAAATAAGTTATGGGCAACATGGGTCGTTGACTGTTTATTTACAGTAGCCTTTATTTTTAACAGAGAGCAATTGAAAGTAATTCTAGGATACTGGCTTATCTTTTGAGAACAATAGCATTATTCCTCTGGCTACAAAACAGCAGGAAGTAGCAGTTGAGTAAAGTGCCACAATGCTTCTGTAACCTAAAGATCTCCCTGCTTTCAGGACATGGCATTGTGAAAAAAAGTGAATGTTTCATGATTAGATAATATTTGTGAACAGTAAAGGAGAGATAAAGTTGACCGGCTTTTAAATATGGTCTGTATGTGTCACCATATCACACGTCATGTAGCACACCAAAGCTGCATAACTGTGAGGGCTATTTCTCAGCTATTCAACCCTTCCTGTCCTTTTCTTAACATTGTGCTGCCCGCCCAAAAGCTGGAAAATCCAAAGGAACACAGATAGCATTATAACTGACGAGGTATAGCAATACCGGAGAACTCCAAGGAAATGCCTTGGCATTATGAAGACAGACGGAGTAAACGTGGAGTGATGGTATACTTGCTTGCTTTAAAACATGTTAAAGACATATTCGTGAGTAATGGAAGTGGAAGATTAAAACAGCAGTACAGAAGCAGTTCGGCTGACAATCTATAGTATGTATCACTACTACACATTGACTCAAATAATGAAAGTTGAGGTTTCATCATTTGTGTTCATGTTCATTTATTGAGAAATGCTAGGGAGGATTCTGACCTTCTTACCCAATCCCAACAGCATGGGAGTCACCTTGCCAAGGTATGAACATACAATTCTCTTTTGCAACTTTTTCGCTATGACACAATCCTCCTGGGAAAATCAGTGCTCTAAAAACAATTACCAGTCCCTGGAACGGACATTTTTTCCCCAAAAAAGTGCAGCTACACTGCATGACAAAGTACTGACTCCTTTCCTGATAAAATACACCAGGAAACTGTCATTAAAATGCCTCTTTAGTGAGAAGAACAATTAAATAGAGACAATTATTTGTGCTTTTGTGTGAAAATCACTTTGAAGCTCATGGACTACACAGATATGATTTGATTATGAGCAAAAGGTGTGCTAATGTTAATGTTTAATGCTTGTCCAGTTTTGGGGTTATTAAAATGTAACTTTAAAATGTATTTATTAGCCCTGCTTTATACTATTATAACAGCCTCAATATAAAAATGTTCCTTGTAAACAATCTGGCAAAACAACAGTAATAATAATAATAATAATAATAATGTTTTTTTTTTTTTTTTTGCCTGAGATCTTGTCTGGATGACAAGAAAGAGTCGAACCCTCTATGTAAAGTCTTCCCCAACATATCCCAAAGACTGTCAATTAGGTTAAGATCACCTAAACTACAGTATGCCTGTGTCATCAAGAAAAATCTATTGATGGCCTCTCAGTATGTTCAGGTTGTCAAATTACTTCTTTTTACTGTCACATAACGTTGCAGAGTCTTGACCTGAGCTACTGAAGCAACCTCAGATATCACTGCCTCCAGAGGCTTGTATAGTGGAAACTATGCATTATGGTTGCATCCCTTTATGTGCTTCCTGTCTTGCCCTGATGCATCATCACTCTGCAATAGGGTCAATCTGGACTCATTAGACCGCATGACCCTTTTCCATTGTATAAAGTCTTTATGCTCCGTCTTTTTTACTGATTAGCCTCATTAACAAGTAGTTTTCTGATGGCTACACAGCTGTTCAGTCCTAAGCTTGTTGAATTATCTTCATGTTATCCATGTGGAAATGTTATTCATTTCACTATTAAACATAGCTATGTTTTCAACATTTGATATTTTACAATGCATTATTTTTTGCCCCCAAAAGCAGTATGCCACAAAGTTCTTGATTCAGCATTATCCTTCTTCCTTTCTATACTTATTTCCTTAGTTGTTTTCTTTGCTTGATGCAGGACAATAATTTGAAACGACAGGATATGTCTTCTGTCATGCTGATTTAAAAAATTATTTATTGCGTCAGTTAGAGTTGAATGAGTGCTGTCAGATGAAACACGAGTCATTACAGCAATATTCCAATTAAAACTATTTGCTTATTAGAATTTGAATGGTGACTTTGTTGTTCTTCAGTAGATAAAAGAGTATGTGGAGCAGTATTTCTCATAGTTATTCATTACTAATTACTAATAGGAGTGTAAATGTGAAAAGTGCAAATTAAGAATAGAGTGAAATGAAAGTAAATTTTTAAAATACATTTTAATACAATTTTACTATTTTTACTACTATTTATACTGTTTACTATACCATTGTGACCATGTGTGTGTGTGCATGTACTGTAAGCATTTTTTGTGTCAAGGTGTAGTGACTGTTCTTTAGTAACTGTACTGCAACATCGGTCCCCGTTAATGCCTGTTAAAGATGCTGTAGCAGTGCAGGAGGTTAATCCATTTAACAACACAATGTCACATTTCCACAAAAGCAAGCGTCATTAGAGAGATTGCAGTTTCCAGAGTCTCTTATTCTCTGTCAGAAAGCAGTGATTCTGTTATTGTGTGTGTGTGTGTGTGTGTGTGTGTGAAAGTTGTCCTACACAGTACAGTAGCTCCCCTTTTCTTCGTCTACTGTCTCTGGTCTCAATCACTACAGCTACAGTTCTTTTTAAAGATCAAGTGCAGGTTAATTGGTTTTATTTTTACTTTTTTATTTTTTATTTATCATTTATTTACTATTTCAGAGGATTTCGCTGCTTCACCATAGTGCTTCAACACAGCAAATTACAATACTCTCTCTTGTCTTGTGCATTCATGAGTCTTGGAATTTATGTCAGAATGGCAGTTTTTTTTAATTTACTTTATTAGAGAAATTTGTTTAATATCAAATACCTTAATTACTATATCCATAAGTGGCATGATTAAAAACCTTTGATACAACCCAAAATGGGATCTTCTTATATTAATATCCAAGAGGGGAGATACATCAGGCAGGAAAAGTGAGCAAGCAAAACAGTAGGTTTTCTGGGATGTTCCTGGCTGCTTAGTACCTACGAAAGTAGTCCAAGGAGGAACAACCAGTGAATTGGTGACACACTTCTGGGAAGCCAGGGCTCATTAATCTGCATGGGAAGCAACAGCTAGCCTGTTTGCATGGGGCTGAGTAGTCACAGACTGGTTGCATGCTGACCGATGTCCACTTTGTCCATGTGACTTTATTGTTACAGCTGATTGATGTAGACATACTGTAAAGCAACAGAAGACCACACCAGATGCCAATCCTGTTAGCTAAGAACAGGAAACCAAGGCTGTTAAATGTTGTCTGGTCTGATGAGTCTCAATTTCTGGTGTGACGTTCAGCATACAGTAAATAACATGAGAGCCTGGATCCATCCTGCCTTGTATCAACTGTTCAGGCTGGTGGTGCTGCAATTCTGTGCAGGATATTTCCTTTCCTACTCTTTGGGCCCCATAGTACAAGATAAGTCTAATTTAAAAGTCACAGCCTACCTGAGGATTGTTGCTGACCATATCTATTCCTTCATGTTCTGCATGATGCCATTTAACAAGGCTAAAATCTCAAACTGGTTTCTTAACCATGATAGAATTTACACTCAAATGCCCGAAAGTCTCCTGGGATAGGCTCCAGGTCCCCTGCGACCCTGATCAAGGATAAAGCGGTATAGAAGATGAATGAATGAATGAATGAATGTCCTCAATCACCAGACCCCAGTACAAGAAAACACCTTTGCTTTCTGAGGTGGTGGAACAGGAGGTTCCCGTCTTGGATGCGCAGGAACTACAGACGCTATTATGTCAATATGGACCAAAATGTTTCCAGCACTTTGTTGAACCTATGCCTTGTACTAACAAGGTACACTTAATTAATTGGTCGGTGAGTGTATATGGCCTCAGAATATATGAGGTATACGAAAAGTACACTCATTTTCACAATATCCATTTTTGATACGCATTGTATATTACATAGACACATTTTCTGCACATTAAAGTACACAAGATATTGCTGCCCTCTAGTGCCAAATTATAATTACAACTAAATATACATTAACACTAAGCATTGTGCGTTATCAGTGGTAGCTCCATATATCTTCTTTTTTTAGTACAACAGGGTTGCTTAATTTCCGAGCTGTAAGTGCCAGTCACTACAATTTAATTTCTACTGCAACACCTGCGAGACCGTGACCTGCAATACTCTCACTGTGACAGGACATCATTCCTTCTGTGTTTTTATGCTGTGTTATGACTAAGGTTTACAAGACAGCCTGCAAATTACAAAGATGTCCTGATGGTAGCAAGAGCATGTCCAATCCCCAACCTGGTGCCACTCATGAAAATATAAAGCTTTACATTACCAATGTAACAATGACCATTGCTAAAAGCACCATATAAATAAAATTGAAGTGAATGTGATGAGCTCTACACACCCTTCTGACTCTATAAAATAAATAAATAAGCAGCTTTATGAATATTTTTTTTAAAGGGGGAAAAATGATTAGCCCAACAAAATACATAGAGTAATGAATAAAGAAAGTTGAAATTCATTTCACTTTATTTCTTCACATTTTCATATAAAATGGATATTGTCCTGTTCCTTAAGCAACAATAAGCAATTAGTCTTGCAGCTATTAAGTCCGACCTCATTCAGTTTCGTTTATCGAGCATCTTTAGAACGCATCAGCAGACACACATGCTCACGTGCACTCATACATACACACGCACACTGGATTACATTTAATGCAGTGGTCCCAGAACAAAGCAAGCCTAAAAGAGGAAGGCAGGAACAACAGCAACATAAAGGAAAATCTTTTCACATCTTCACACATAAATAATGTTTCCCCTCTAGGCCATGTTTGAGACCACTGGTGTAGTTAATTTTACATCAAGAAACATATCAAACAAAAACACACACATACCATACTGACCCCACTAGTCCCCCTCTCTGCCCACTTCTCCCCATCCATCCCCCAGTGCACTGTGGTTTGGCCTGTAGCAGTTCATCACCTCTCAATCTTCAGTGTAATTCATCAATTTGAGGCTTATAATTCTGCTACAAGAGGAATCGCATAGGCGTGTGACACTTCAGCATGATTGTACACAGAAGGACTCTAAACATTGAATCAGTCACAGATACAAGACAGGATATACAGTAAAAGGACAAAACAACAACAAAAATAAAACCATTTCAGTTTCATTTTCAGTTACATTGTGACAGTATAAAGCAAATATACTTTCTCTTATGATTAGTCATTTGCAAAATGGTTATTATTGCAGTTCTTGCCTAAAATGTAATGTTTAACTCAATACAGTGTTGAGAAGCTGCTGTGAGATGAAGCAACAGTTCTATATGATCCCAAAGGTGATGATCTTCAGTCAAGTTACTCAACAGAGAGTACCGAGTGGTAAATTGAAATAAAGACTTACTATTAATTATCCATGCATAGCTCTATGGATAATTAAAGTAGAATAAATACACTGAGCAATTTGTACGATTAATCCTCCTGCACACAAAAAGTTTTGCAGTGCTGACTAAAGTGTAGTGTAGTTTTCAAAGCTCGATGATTATCTGTTTGTGACCAGGAAATGTATTCTTTACACAGCATTTGTACGAATATGTAAACCTAACACAAGAGCACCTTTTTAAACATGATCCATCATATAAACATAAGGTTGAATATACATTCACACAAATATATGCCAAAAAAATAAAAAATAAAACACGCACACACTGTCTAGTGTATCACACATTCTCCTTCTCTGTATAGTGTATACACACTTTTTAAAATGCATTTATAATTTAACACCTTAATCTAATGTTAAATGCACCAGTATTCATATTACCAGCTAAGGTATGTTTTTTCCTTAATTAGGGCAAAAAAATAATTGATACTGTATAAAATCTTGCTTGACCATTATCTATTTTTAAAAGCACAATACGAATAAAATTTAGTTGACATTTTTTCTGCCACTGTCATGAAGTGGCAACAACATGACAAGGCATAAGAAACTTATATTATTGTGATGAGTTTTGTTTTACCCTTCTCTGCTTAAACACCTACAGTACATTTCGCTCACTTACCCAAAAATAAACATTCAATGCTGGGCTATGGACCCATTTCTGTTTCCCAGCTAACTGTCACAACAAACAGTCAAAGTTGCCACACAGACCGTTATTCTACGTTTCTGGGTTAAGCAGAAAGGGTTTATGATGACCAATGACTGAAAATCAGTGTTTGCACTGGCACGATGACTTCAGAAGGTAAAAACCAAAACATTATGGATTATTTTATGCTAAATCACTATGCTTGAAACTAACCCTCAGAGCTTAGAGTTAATGTGAAGTGATGTCAAAGGCAATTAGGCTACGTACACATTACAAGCCAGATTGTTCAATTCCAATTTTTTTTGGTCGGGTCAGATTTACATAATCATGATGGTTCAAATTTATAATAGAAGTCACTTCTATTGGACTCTGATTTGGATGCATCTGCCCTCTGAAATAGCATGTTTAGAGGGTGGCAAGTTGTAGCTGTATTTTTTGAGGCGCAAAAAAAAAAAAAAAAAAAAAATCTAGATGCTTAGCTTTAGCTGTTGTAGTGACTATTACTGGCAGTGCTATAAAATCCCCACACTGCCAGTGCTTGTGCACTAGTGCCCTACAGGCCAAAATTCATATTGTCAATTCAGGAAACCAAGGCTACAATTCAGGCTGGCAAATGTGAACATAGGCTTACTTTCTATGACACAGTTTGTTTGGTTTTAAAATTTTTTTTAAAAAAAAAGTGTATTGAGTGATATTTATTTATAATAGCCAAGCTGTGAATGCACAGCCTTTATCTATAAATATTTACTATGATTTAAATCTGAAGGATTTGGACTTTGAAGTTCAAGACTTTCAGAATTTAATTACAGAATCTTCCTTAGCTACTGTCTCCACTTTACTGCCTCTAAGCTCAAGGGTCACTGTTCAATCCTGAGCTTGGGTTATTGTCAAAAACATGCATAAAGGTGAAAAATTCCCCCAAGATGTGAATGTGCGCATGCAGCTAGTGCATTTCGATGTGCTACAAAGGGGTGTATTTCCACTTCAAGCCTAGCATTGCTCAATGGGCTCCTCATGAGGATACAGTAATTACTGAAAGTGAGAGCATTAGCTACTTAAAAGAAGCAGCAACCTTGTTGGGAAAGACTTTGCATCACAACCTAAACTTACAAGGTACCAAGCTATAAATCACTGTTTTAGTTATATGTGGAAAAGGGTGGTATTGCAGATTCTTCCTTCCTTAATTTGTTTTCTATACAGTAGTAATATTTAATCAATTTCAGAACATTCACTCATTTGGCACCAGTTCATACCTTTGCTCCAAGATCTGCGATCGGTTCCATCAAAAGCATCCATCCCATAAATTACACTATATTCCCAAAGGTTTGTGGGCTTTTAAAACATTCCTTTCCAAATTTAGTCTCTCTTTGCTATTATAGTACCCTCCGCTCTTCTAGGAAGGCTTTCTAACTGATTTTGAAGCATGGTTGTGTGAATGTTTCCCATTCAGTCACAAGGCATTCATGCCAGGCAAGGAGGCCTAGGGTGCATTTATCATAGCTATTCATCCCAAATGTATTTCAGTTGGGTTGTGGTCATAGCTCTGTGCAGACCACTCAAGTTCTTCCCCTCCAGTCTTGGGAAGCCATTTCTTCACGGACTTGGCTTGGTCATAGAGAATTGTGTAGCAATATTGTAAGTCAATTTTGTTTTTGAAGACCCACATATTGGTACGTTTGTCAGGTGTTCAAAACCCTTTTACTATATAACGCAATGCCTGTGCAAAATAATTGCACATTTTTTAAACCAGGTTGCTAAAAATCCTTAAAATGTGCATGATTCTCCATCTCCTCCCCCACTTGCTCTCAACAACTAGTACAGTACATCAAAAGTGTCTTTGCAGAGTCTGTTTATAAAGATCAATGCTATCAGCAGCCACTGTTCAGCTTCCCTACTGAAATCCTACCAACACCCATGGAGCATTTCAAGCTACTGTGTTATGATTAATAGTCTGAATGAACCAGTGGGTTAATTCACTGAAAAATCAAGGCATTAGCAAAGCTGCAAGGACCTGCCTGGACCATTCTATTTTCTCCTAGACATAAAGGCCACAATTTCCACCAGTACCAAATACTGAATTGATACTGCAACAGAAAAACTATGCAATCCAAGGTTCGAGTTTTCCTCTCTGCTTTATGCTTTTGTTTTAATGTTATATTATTTATGAATAATTTATTATTCTATTGTTTTTTCAATATAATTTTGAAAATCCTACATCAAATATAGTGCATGCTTATTTCTAAATACAAACCAATGTCAGTAACTTAACATCTCTCTCAGTTGGTTGTCTTGATCTTCACTACAAATCTTGTGCAAAATATCTGCAGCATTGCAAGGCTTTAAACCTCTGGAGGAAGTTTTATTGCCTCTTCCTCCCCCAGTGGGCAAGTATATTGAAAATCTGTGCGATTTGCCCCATGTTCTGAGGTGCGGTTACCCTCTTCAGCCTCTTTAATTATCTCTGGACATGAAGGTTGCTCAGAAGTAGAGCTCTCAGCATGATCCTGCCTGCAGGTTTGGGATTTGTGACAGTAGCTCCTGGCATCTCCTTCTACTTGTCCTGCCTGGGGCTCTTCACCTTTTCTGGGCTCCTCTTCTTGCTTGTCATGTGTCTTACATGTTGCTGTCTCCACATGGTCTATCTGATAATAAAGGACAGAACCTGGCACATTGTGAGCATCCTCCTGGTTCTCCTTGATGCATAGCAGAGTTGCTCCTCCTGGAAATGTGTCCTGAAAGAACATTTGGTCTACCTCAACCATACTCTCAACCTCCTCCTGGCTGCTTAGCTCCTCATGCAAAAGACACAGTTTTGAACTAGGAGTCTGCACCTCTTCTTGGAGTGCCTCCTCCTCCTGCTCCCTTCGCCTTTCCTGCTCTTCTGCACTCTGCAGGTGGAGCACAGCTGTCTCATTCTCATGCTCCAGGCTATGACAGTGCTCCTCTAGGAGCTCCTGCTCACTTGAGGGCTCAGTTTTTACCTCTAATCCCGAGCGGGCACATGAAGGACCAGGGTTCAGCTCGGTTTCCTTCCCACATTCTTCTCCAGGTTTGGAGCCTAGTACATGCCTCTTCTCCCGATCTAGCTTCATAATTGTGTGCAAAAAGTGAGTGCGAACACGGACAGGGTTGAACTCAATCCGTCCTGCTGCATTATGGCAGCCATCTCGAGAACAGCCACATGGGAATGACATGCGATCCACCTGAGATAGAGAGAGAGAATAGAGTGGAAAACTAAGAGCGTTGTTCTGCCTTATTTTATTTCAGTTATAAATGCTACAAGACACATTGACATTAAAGTCCCCAAAAAAGTATTAATAGAGTTAGAGCAGAGAACACTTTCAATATTGTATCTGCTTTATGTAATATAACAAGCTGGTTAGTGTAATGAATCTATATACAGTGGAGCAAAAAAGTATTTAGTCAGCCACCAATTGTGCAAGTTCTTCCACTTAAAAATATGAGAGAGGGGCCTGTAATTTTCATCATAGGTATACCTCAACTATGAGAGACAAAATAAGAAAAGTTCCTCGGTAAAATAAGTATTTGGTCACCTACAAACAAGCAAGATTTCTGGCTCTCACAGACCTGCAACTTCTTTAAAAGGCTCCTCTGTCCTCCACTCGGTACCTGTATTAACGGCATCTGTTTGAACTTTATCAGTATAAAAGACACCTTTCCACAAACTCAGTCATACTTCAAACTCCACTATGGCCAAGACCAAAGAGCTGTCAAAGGGCACCAGAAACAAAATTGTAGACCTGCAACCAGGCTGGGAAGACTGAATCTGCAATAGGCAAGCAGCTTGGTGTAAAGAAATCAACTGGTGGAGCAATTGTTATAAAATGGAAGACATACTGTACAAGACCACTGATAATCTCCCTCGATCTGGGGTTCCACACAAGATCTCACCCGTGGGGTCAAAATGAAGAATTGAGCAAAAATCCCACCTAGTGAATGACCTGCAGAGAGCTGGGACCAAAGTAACAAAAGATACCATCAGTAACACACTGCGCCGCCAGGGACTCAAATCCTGCCGTGCCAGACGTGTCCCCCTGCTTAAGCAAGCACATGTCCAGGCCTGTCTGAAGTCTGCTAGAGAGCATTTGGATGATCCAGAAGAGGATTGAGAGAATGTCATATGGTCAGATGAAACCAAAATAGAGCTTTTTGGTAAAGACTCAACTTGTCGTTTGAAGGAGAAAGAATGCCGAGTTGCATGGGGGTGGAAACATCATGCTTTGGGGCTGTTTTTCTGCAAAGGGACCAGGACGACTGATCCGTGTAAAGGATAGAATGAATGGGGCCATGTATCGTGAGATTTTGAGTGAAAACCTCCTTCCACCAGCAAGGGTATTGAAGATGAAACATGGCTGGGTCTTTCAGCATGACAATGATCCCAAACACACCGCCCGGGCAACAAAGGAGTGGCTTCATAAGAAGCATTTCAAGGTCCTGGGGTGGCCTAGCCAGTCTCCAGATCTCAACCCCATAGAAAATCTTTGGAGGGAGTTAAAAGTCTGTGTAGTCCAGCGACAGCCCCAAGATATCATTGCACTAGAGGAGATCTGCATGGAGGAATGGGCCAAAATACCAGCAACAGTGTGTGAAAACCTTGTGAAGACTTACAGAAACGTTTGACCACTGCCAACAAAGGGTATATAACAAAGTATTGAGATGAAATTTTGTTTTTGACCAAATACTTATTTTTCACCATAATTTGCAAATAATGAATATTATTCTAATTTACTGAGATTTTTTTTTAACATAACCATAAACTAGAGTTAAACTTAGCTGTCAGATGCCATAGTACCTCTATCTGGCACTGTACTAATGAAGAAGGTTTTCAGATAGATGGATAGATAGATAGATAGATAGATAGATAGAGAGAGAGAGAGAGAGAGAGAGAGAGAGATCTAAAATCATTGTTTGCTTTTTTTTTTTTTGCTTTGTGAAGACAAGCCCTGCCCAGGACCATATCCAGGGAAGTGTTTGGACTCTGATATTCCAGTGAAACCTCTGAGGCAGCATTATTTTAGGTCAATATAAGGACACACAAGTACATTATACTATGTTTGAACAAAGTTATCTTTTTCTGAGGTCATCTTGATAGTCCAATGGTGTCCAGTGATCATAAACAAAAAACTATTGCAGGCTTGTTTGCTGTCCAATATATCGAAGACTGAAGAGCTAGCAATCTAATATCTATGAATGTTCTGAACAATAGTCTGCAGAATCAAACTGCTCCTTTCACAGTTAAGAGCTCTTAGTTACTAAAACACAGACATTCGTCATGATTCAAAAGTTTGACACACTTGCCCGACTGTCAGTCATTCCAAATTGATGCATCCATTGGTTCAACATTTTCTACCATTTCTCAAGCTAAAATGTGTAGCTTCTACACAAGACATAAATTATAAATTTACTAAAAAATATAAATCACTAAATAAATAAAAAAATAAATAAAAATTCAGTTCATAACCACCCCCCCCAGCCCCCCCTCCCCCGCTTGAATTTCTCCCTAATTTAGTCGTAACCAATTCGTACCTGCACTCCCATTAAGGGAAACAGAAGAATAACAGGTTTTTTCCGAGCAACGTGAATCCACCAACCGAACTGCGAGCTCACGCGACACGACGTGATGCACTCAGAGGACAGCACTATCCGCTCCTTCCACTTGGGTGAGCTTAAAGATGCCCGTGATTGGCTGTACAGCCATGACTGATGTGAGAGCGCCGGATGACAGGGTGAGAACTTTACCACTGTGCCACTCAGGGGGCTTCAGTTCATAATTAAATCAGTTTTAGTTGAATCGTAAAGGCAACAACTATAACAGGATTATTTTGTTTCTCTGCACCAGAGACAAAAATATTTAAAGATCGAGTAAGTGAAAGTTTTAGAAATTCCAAAATATGGTTCTTCTTATAGTGCCTATGTTTTAAGAAGAATGAAGGAATCCTCTGGAAGAAACAGGAAGATAATGTCATGTAGAATGTTAAACAATTTTAATAATTTTCCAACCACTGTGTCACATTCATTCATTAACGCAAACTTGTACATTACATGTTTTTGGCAGGAGAAAATAAATTTCTTATGCACAAGCTCTCCCACACAGACTCTCTGACCTGGCACTTGATGCCTGCTCTGCTGCAGCCACACTGGTGTGGGTCACAGTAAAAACGACAGTCACAGCCACATTCTTCACGTGACAGCCGTATGGCACGCAGCTCCATCTTCTCTCGAGCATCAATGCGGGCAATACCCGAGGCACGCAACAGCGCCCGTCGCCGCTTAGTAGGCAGTGGCTGCAGGAAGAAACAGTCATCCACTTCGACACCCTCCACATCCAGATCCTCATCAGACACGTCATCCAGTGTTAGGTGGTCAGCCTGGGCACAATGCACTGTGCCATTCCGAGTCATCTGAAAATAAATGTTAAACTCCATTACAACAGTAATCCATTTTATTCAGCCCTTAAATAACTTTAGTTTTACAATTACAAGTTCATGTTTGTCTTTTTAAATCCTTCTTCTTCATTCAACACCTGGTGATGCTACAAGGTACCGCAGTAGTGGCCAAAGTGTCTGATGGACAATGACCATATTCTCTCCACACATTACGTTACCATAACTTCCTACCCAAATACCTCCACAAATCACTGTTTACAAAGATCACTTGATGTACACTTCCCCTTCCTTTAAAACATTTTGTAATATTTTTTTTTTTACTTTCCTGAAAACAGAAATACCTGCTCTAAAATGCAGTATACACAAACCATAAAATGCATCACAGCACATATATAAGTCTGAACCTTCATTTTGCGAGCATTCAGCTTCTCTTGACGCAGGTGTTGGCGTAGGATGTGGCGATGGCTGCTTTCCTGTTCTCGAGCGAACTCCCCCAATGTGTACTGACGTATTGCACAGTGATGCCGTGCCATGCCCAGTGAGCTGCCACCTTGACTAGGGACACTGGTGAAGCCTTGCCTTCTGGAGAAATAGTAAACTGTCACTGCGTCAAAACGCACCCGCTTATGGCCCAGAGAGGACTTTTGCCTCCTAAGAATGGAGGTGGCTAAGAGGAGAAATGAGATAAAAGTGATTAATAGTGGTTGATTCCTGCATGATGAGCCCATATTTACTAACTTTGATACACAACTTGGTTATTACAAAAATATATAAAGTATTAAAAAATAAAACACTGAATTGCATAGAAGCAATTATTCTATACATATTCTACTTGATTTTAGTTGATAGTACAGTGGAACCTTGGATTGCGGGTAACTTGGTCCCGCTAACGGAACTAACGCTAACGGAACTAACGGAAACACTGCTCTGTCAGAATTCTTTTCAATGGTAAAGTGCAGATTAATTTGTTTTATTTTTACTTTACATTTTGTATTAATTTTATTTCTAAATTATTTTTATATGAATATTTTTGGGTTTTGATATACAAGCATGCTTCTGGAACGAATTATGCTTGCAACCCAAGGTTTAACTGTATACTCAGGGACGGATTATGGGTTGTGTGGGCCCCTGGGCAAAACGTTCGCGAGGGCCCCCCTCCAAAAAAAAAACCCCGCCAGCATTGTCTGGGATGGCTAGTTGCTACGTCATCATGCCACTTGTGGGTCCAAACTAGTGCGGCGTACGCGTACTATGTTGTAAAAGCAGTTTTGTCAACATCATTCTATCTTTTGCCGCTTTTTACCTCGGAAAAAGTGAAAAGAAGGTGGCTTTTTATGCAGCTAAAGGGAAAAATAACATTTAATTTTGCTGTTCCTACTCCAAGTCACCATTTTGTATAATATGGATAACATTTAGGTCTAATTATAGATATTTTGTGAAAAAGTAAAAAAAAAAAAAAAAGAAAATGTTAAACCACCTGTCAAACACTAACCCTAACCCATCTGTCAATAGCCTACCTTACATAACTTTCTTTCTACTCTTCCTTCTTGCAAAGTCATCCACTAATTCATCAAAGTTAAGCTGTCTAACCAACTCTGATTCGATGGCCAGAAGTGACCATGAATTCAGGCGGTTTTGGCACATCCTAATCCTGGTGTGAATGTACAAGTGAGAGCCATGTTGGGGCACGGTTCACACTACATGTGTACCGTGTCCAGCTGAACCATGCCAGAATCCACCTGTGTTCCATATCCCCGTACAGAACGGAGTGATCAGGGGTGTAGTGGTAAAATAAGAGGTGGGTGAACTACATATTCTGTGATCACATTTTGTGCATAAACTATACTATGATGTGCATTTAGATCAATTGAGAAGTGGGTAAACTCGAATTCTGAAATTTCAGAGGTGGGTAAACCGTGTTTACTTGGGTTTAGCCTCCACACTACAGCCCTGGGAGTGATTACACTGGTCAAACTCTTACACTGTTACACTGGTCTGGGGGCCACTCAGCGGGCAGGTTAACCGCCTTCATCCCACCATGCTACCGCTCCCTAGTCAGAGGGCCTTCTGTAAGGCTGTTAACACGCCCCCCTCCCCCCAGAAGCCAGGGGCCCCATGGTAGGGGCCCTTGTAATCAGATGGCCCTCTAAAGGTACACTACACTACACCCTCCTCCCTAGCACCCCCACAATTCAAGGGCCCTTTGCAACCAAACGCCCTCCCTATGGGGTCAGGGGCCCTTGTAGGCAGAGGATCAAAGAATGTAGGCCCTCTAAAATAGACAAACGAAAATACACTGTTGATAAGCATTGCAAATTGTTTTGGGCTAGGGGCCCCACGGGCCACCTGCACCCCAAGGGCCCCTGGGCAGCGGCCCCGCTGGCCCGGTCCGCAATCTGTCCCTGCTCATAGAAATCCTTAAAGACAATAAACAGTACTTTAAAGGATGCCCCTCAAACAAAGGGCATATCAGAACCCAATTCCTCTATCATCCATGGGCCATTCTGAAAGGTGTTCATGGTTACATTCTGGCCGATCCGAGGGTTGAAATGAAAAGCAACGTCATCACCATATTTTACCCCTGCTGTAAAATTTATGTGAAACCTGTATAGGAATAGTTATTATGCAAGTTATGCAAGTTATTTGCAATACCAAAATGAAACCAAGGTAATTAAATGTAATGTCAATTCACATATATTTGATATGTAGCAAGTACAAATGTAATAATACTATGTTCATACTTATATTACTATCATTGGTGATCGTAACTTGTATTTATTTTTACATTTTTATTATTGACAATAAATAATAAATGTCCTTATGCTGAGTTACTGTATTATAAACTGACACCTGACCAATCCCACCATATGTGCTAGTTTTATGTTCCAATTCAAACCAGAATTGAGGTTAAGGTCAGGGCCCTGTGCAGACCCCATAAGATTTTTCACCCAAATGTTGGCAAACCATGACTCTAGAGATCTCACTTTGTACAAATAATTGTGGAACAAGGCTTCTTTGGTATAGTATCTAGGGTTATAAAGATTAATGAATCTTTATTTCATAGTTTTAAAAGACATTCTAGATCATTGCATGTTTTTGACCTTGTGATATATATAATTTTTCAAAACCTACTCTTAGGGTATATCACAGCAAAAATAGCATATTTATGATGTAACCAAACACCCACAAATCTTCCCCTAGTAAAAACTACAAGTATAAATCTACTTGTAGAATTGAATAGATTATAACTTGTCACTACAGTAAACACTGTAAAACACAGCATACTTCTTTATATTGTTTTTGCATTCACCTAACCCTTTTAGCTTTGCTTTCTGCTGCTTTCACAATGCATCAATGCCATGAGTATGTTCCTTTCCTCTTTGTGAATTATGATGAATTTACATGGATTTCTTTAAAAATATAAATGGTATCATACTGATGGGCATTGGAATGAACAGTCCCTTCAACATGCAATCGCATTCCGGGTTTTAAAATTCCAGCTATACATCCAGCATAGGAAGTAAGCTGAAGACCAATGAACAAATTACAATTACTAAGGCAATCAATTATAAAATTTCTATTTGGTGCAATATCCTAGAAATACATTTTTGTTGATATTTATCCACAAGTGTACACTTTTAATCTCACAGGCCGGATGACTGGATTTGTTGCACTGCTGATGTGAAAAATGTTTGGCTGCCTATCTGATGGTTAAAAATAGATATCAGAATCTATTTGGATAATTAAAATAATTTATAGCAAATTCAGAAACAGTTTTTAACTGTGTACAGGGAGTTATATATTGTCGCACTGAATGGGTGGAACTCTTTTTTGATCTCATGTTAAAGAAATTGCCTGAGGTGTTTCATTAAATTTTATGTGCTTTTATATGCTATGCTATGTTAGCCCTTTGGAAATTAGGACTTTCATGCAAAATTCCTTCTGAGATATGCCCCAATTCAAAAAAATATGTAAATACTTTTTTTTTTTGCATAAATAAAGTGCTGAGATAGTAAATAGTACATTGCAAAGAAAAATAATGTGAACACGTATTTTATTTTAGTTTTAGGCAAGGCAAGGCAAGTTTATTTGTATAGCACATTTCATACACAATGGTAATTCAAAGTGCTTTACATAGAAGAA
>JAQQZS010000015.1:17856517-17879240 GCA_030068045.1 Platyallabes tihoni | reverse complement strand
AAAATAAACTGTACAAATAAGGGCATGATAGAAAAATATTACAAAATATAGAAATATAGAAATATTTGAAAGTGATACTTTAAAATACAAAAACAAAGAAAAGTAGGTCGGAGCAGTCGTGATGGCAGCCGACCTCACCTGCGCCATCTTGTAAAAATAAATTAAAAAAATTAAAATACTTAAAAAAAAAAAAAAAAAAAAACTCAAAGTCAAAGTTTAATATGCTGAATATTACAATATTACATTAAGGGAAAAAAATTAGCTTTGTTTAAAGGGGGGGGGGGGGTCAGACTTTCCTCATGCCTAATCTTTTCGACTGAAGCACACTTTCAGATGACATGCCAATGGAGTTGACATAAAAAATGTATTGGATTGTAAAGAGTTTGCACTTGTGGTGTCAACTTCAATGCAGTCATGAAAGCAAATAAGAGAAAAAGCAAATTCATGATTCAACTTCTCATTTAGTTATCAGTAATTTGTAATAAAAAATTCTGTATCAAATTAAAACAGTATGCAAAACAGAAGTTGTTTTTTTCACTAGTGGTCCTTAGATGTTGGACCCCACTGTGTATATCTTCATATAAATGACAAGAGTAAAAAAATTAAAATAAAATAAAAACCTTCTTCTCACTAAGGATTCCATCAGTCTCATTAAGAAAATCTTAGATTTGCACAAAGCTCCATCAGTTCAGTACATCTCTTAGTGTACACTCATACTAGTGGGCATTAATGCAGAAGGCACCCATTGATTTTCTTTATACAACCACAATCCAAAGCTTCCGAAGTGATTTCTTTAGATTTTCTTTAGATTTTCTCAATTTTTCTAAATTATTTTACAGTGACAAAACTAAATGTTTGATTTATCTGACCAATACCATGCCACATTTGGTCCAACATTTCTTCAGTTTCCTACTTACAATGTTCATTACTATCTTTAAATAGTTCCAATTTAAGAAGTCAGTACACACCCACAAGAGAAAACAAGTCACTGGTGTGAAAGTAGGTTCAGACTCATAGAAAAAAAAAATCAGTACATACACCATTCATAAACAAGCATCACCTGCCTTAAGGAAAGAAACATGTTTGAGAACAGGGATGTGGTGTGCTCCCAAGCTACACCTGCTCTGGTTATTTAACTAACTATTTGACAGAAGTGACTTTTTCATTGCATGTCACAACTTAAGAAGCTGCTTCTGATACAATGTGCATGTTAATAAAACCCATCATCATTAATGTAATGTAAACTCTACATTGGCCATGCTTTCACAGCACCATTTGAAATAAAATACAATACCCTTCAAAATGAATTTCACTGCCCAGTCATCCATGGAAATCTGTATTATTGTAACCCTTTAACTTGGCAAAATAAACTGGAGTCCTCCTTATAGATGTAGCTATATGGCACCAAATGGGTTAAATGAAAAACAAAAAGGTTAAATAAAATACTCCTTGTTTTCATTGACCAAGTCTTGGTTGGTCTGATCTGGGTCCACACCTGGTGCAGGCTCTCCTGTGGTCCTGTAGATGCCCTTGTTGTGACACAGGTAGCGATACAACAGGTACACCAAGCCAGCAATTGTACACAAGACCAGCAGAATCACCACTAAAACACACATAGGAAACAAAATATATAATTAAATTAAACTCAACTGAAAGAATGCAAATTGTGGTATTACTCAATGTGGATTAAAAATGAGAGAGATACTGTAACAACTAAAAGGTTTGTTAAGATACAGTAATGGCCATAAGTTTAAGGCCACCCTCGAGAAAAAAAAAAAACTTTTCTCCATACCAAACGCAGTGTATCAGAAATGAAACTGACCAAAGTAGTCACTTTGACTTTCATTATGCCAAATGCCGCTGTATTGCTTTTTTTTTTAAATCCACAAACTGAGTAAAAAAGCGACACTCATGAAAGTACAAAGGGATTCTTCACCAAGAAGGGTATTCTATACAAGTGACTGTTGAGATGTTTGTAGAAGCACTGATGTTCACATATTTGAGAGTCCAGGAACTCTCGAGTTATTGGAATCCATGAAAGACCACACCGAAGGACCAGCACACCATAAAGTGATTAACTGTAAGAGTTCCTCAAGTCCGCACTTCTGGCAAAAAATATGAATGCAAGTTTCCGAACTGAGAGTGAAGATTTTCAATAATCTGGATTGAAATCAAGCAAATTGACAAAAAAAAACATGTCTCACGCCAGCTATGAAGATCGAATTCCTGGAATATTATGATTTTTAGACGAGTCTACCATCCAAGTTCCTTCCATGAAGCACACAAGCACTATGTCCAGAGACCAAATAAAAGATTTGATGAATTGTACACTATATAAAATATGAAACACCCAGCAGGGGTCATGATATAGGGCACCATGTCAGTCAACAGAATGTCTTTACTCTTTTTCTTATCAGCAAGGACAAAAGTATGCTGATTTGCTAAAAGGCGAGTTGCAGCTACACATATCCAAACTTATTGATAAACACTAGTACTTGACTGGAACAGTTCTGATTATATAATGTACCATCAAGAATTTCTCAGTTTTTTCTCAAGGAGTATTGCAGATAAGTAATTTCAGTTGAGTACTGCTGAAGTTGCATGGAAAGCCTGCCAAAACGTTTGGAGCAGGTTGTTTAATGTAATGGAGGACATACTTAATATTGACTGTTCCGAAAATACACATCAGTATATGCTTATAGTGTAAAAACCTTTGATGTTAGATTACACTGGGAAAACATGCACACTCCATTCACACAGACCCAAGGCGTGCATATTAATTTGGAGTAATTGCGTGATTTGTTGCCTACAACTAAACATCAACGTGTGGTCTTAGTTTTGGCCACAACTGTACATGCAAGGACATGACTGCTAAGAGCATCTCACATTTGCAGCTTTTTAATTATTCTGATTAATTTTCCAAAGTCCACTAATTATATTCTAATTACCATGCCTAATAAAGTGTTCAAGTTTCATTAAATAGATAAAATCATGCTTCATCAAGACATTTATCCAGAGAAGTACCTTACCTCCTTTGACAACAGAGTCTATATGGTTTGGGGCCACAGTTGTTGCCATTATTTCTGTGACTTAAGAAAAAAGGGGAGAAATGTGAGTGATGAAGAAATAACAAGGATTTTATGACAGGGTTTTCAGTTTGGAAGCATGGAGAACATGGATTTACTGCCCTTTCAATCTAACCTGGATTATGTAGAGAACGACAATGAATGAATAAAATGCTAAAGTCTATTGTGGAAACGTGGTGCTTTAAGTATTTAGTGTATATGTAAATGCATATTCCTATCATGAACAGTAGTTCATTTGGGATAAGTTTACACGAATAGGTCTGTGCGTTTACCTTTTTCTCACAGAGATAAGATAAAAGAAGTACTTACGGCTGGAAGGTGATGTGGCAGCCATGATGGAAAAGTGTTAACACCTAAACCTGTACACAGCAGCAACACAAGTAATACGGTCATAGCGTCAGCGAACATGTAAATATAGGCGATTTCCAATTTCCACAGGTAAGCTAAAACCAAATGTTTATACTAGAAAAATCCTTTTTTTTACGTTAATTAGTAAAGGGACCCGTTTAACTCCACTGCATGAAAGAACTAAATGTAGCTAGCGAGGTCAACTTTTGTTTCTCTGAACGTCGTTATGAAAACCCGATACTCAGTGTGAGGCTGGACCTTTAATACATATACGATAAAATGCGGCAGTACACACGGGTTACTTTACAATTTACAATACATTCACTGAATTCGTTCAATTCATTTCGGAGGAATGAGGCATAAGTTTGCGAGTAACAAAACATTTCGGTTCCTCATAATCAGGAGAACAAAATCACACACGAGTCGATCACGAGTTTAAAACGTAAAATTTAAGTAACACATTAATGTATATCGGAGTTATTTTTAATTCCGCTGTCAAACTTTTCACAGGAACAAACTACAAACAGCCAGTCGTTTAATCAGCCACCACCACACCGTCATGAAGCATCGAACCAAGCGGCCAGGCTTACCAGACAAGGTTTGTATCCGTCAAAAGGCTTTTGTTCGAATCGATAACTTCATTTCAGAGTTCTATGACGTTGTAAAAAGAAACATTTGATGGAAATACACGCAAATACAGATCGAATGAAAGCAGTTTAGTGCACGAGGTCTATCTGTATCCGGAACAGTGACGCTCCGTCCTCGTGCACAGCTCTGAAACAGGAACACACACTACTGTCTCTCTCCCAACTGTCTCACAAACAGTCTCTCTCCCAACTGTATCTCACACAACTGTCTTACACACCGCAGTTTCACGCATCACTTCTCTGACACAGCAGTTTCACACACAACAGTGTCACACTACAACAGTATCTTACACAACTGGCTCTCACACAGAGTCTCATACACATCTGTCTCTTACAATTAGTCTCACAAACACACGATCTTTCACGATCTTTAACTGTCTCCTTGAGAATACAAAACTTAGAAAATAATTTCATAATAACAATAATAAAGGGTAAACAACGAAATGACTAAATAGGTTATTAAATATTCTATTAATAAAGAGGAATTGAACTAAAGAACATATAGTGGGCACATTCAACTTTATTAAAAATTAATAATCAGTTTTTTTTAACAGTTAATAAGAAGTAAAGTATATTTGAAGTTAAGTGCATTTACAGTAACACAGCAATATAAGAGCCCACAATCCAACACCCAAATTGCCCTTACAGGTGAACTCACAAAACAATTTAAAAAGATATATGGAAAATACATTATATACTCATGTGAATTAAATACGGATTAGAATAAGTTTGATCATATGCAGGTACATTGATTAGAGTCTAAGCTTGATCAACAGATTAAGTTGCATTTTCTTCAATTTCTGTTTATAATAATAGGAAGAAGAAGAGGAAGAATTGGTTTTATTTGGTTGGCATGTTTGGAGTTTTGTAGTAATAACCAGATAGGTGATGTGTATTTGGTTTAAATGCAGTTCATCCCTATAAAGATAGACAACAGATGCAAAATAAATACAACGATTAGCAAGCCAACTCATTATTGTACACTGAATACTAATAATTACATTGTAACTTCATATACTGACCAAATATCCTATGTTTCAGAATATTTCCTCTTTCGTTTCATTGAATATTTGATTATTTGTGGCATTTTCCTTAAAATCAGAGAAAAGACACAAACATTAGAAAGGGAAAGAGAGTTAATTTTATGCTTGCTCATTATTTATCTACCTTGCAAGAGACTCCAGGTTCTTCTTTGTTTACTATGTTGGAATTTATGGCTACTCCAGACACCCTTACTGAGTGAGGTTGACTTAGCTCTTCAGGTTGGGTGCTGTGCTCCTCATGATCTTCAACAATTGCTAAGACCACAGTATTAACTCTTTCAGACTGATTCATATTCGAATCCAATTCATTCTTATCACAGGCCTTTGGAGATGAATCATTCTTGATCTCTAAGCCCACTCCATCCTTTTCTGGGGACAACAATGGTTCCCTTTCTTTTGTTTTAGTACCTTCATTCTCTTGATTTGCATTTTTGTCTGTAAGGCTGTAAGTGTCCACACTTTGAGGAGCTTTTGAGTCAACCATTGCAGGTGCAGATGTAGTTGAAGGTTTTCTCTCTACTTCTGGGTTGTCCTCACTTCTGGAAATCGTGTCTGTCTCCCCATAACTGATGTTCCTTGGGGGCTTTGGTCTTGTGGGGCTTGCCAGGACCTCTTGGCTGTAAGGCTCATATGGGCTCTTGCCAGACCTGAAACTTGGAGTATGTTCTCTCCTACAGCAGCAAAAAGTTTAAAATAATATATAAATTGTGTTTCAATTTAATTGTATTAATTAATAAAATTTTAAGACAATGTACTAGACTGCATAATTACACAGCCCGGCACAAAAAAAAAAACAGCCCTTGACTGTGATTGGAGCTCACTTAAACGCTTGATTGAAGTTGTATTGTTAAAAAAGTTTATTAAAGTTTAATAGTGAAAGTAAGGAAATTCCACACCCAAAAGAAGTGCAATATGACCTCACATGATGCCACAAGAAACCGTTTATCAATAAAGCTAATCCAAAGCAAATGCTTTAATTTAGCATAAAGATTGGACTTTGGAGCAATGCAAAAAGACAATGTAGTTCGAGTCCAGAATTATCCTATTCCACAGAGATGGGCATCACAGTGCCCACTGTACAAGCCTATGCTGGTACTTTTAATATCTGGAGTTGCTTACTGAATGACCTGAAAGCACCACAGATTCCTGATCTGAACCCCACTGAAAAGTTTTGGATGTGCTAGAGAGGACAGTAATTTGAATCTCCCATCATCACTACAAGATTGTTGTCAAATGTGTGTAATCAAAGCTAAAGACTTTTTGTCTGTTTGTGATTAATTAGGAAAAAAAATACTTTTCTGCTTACCTCAGTGTACCTCGAGAACTGTAACTCATGTGGAGCTCAGAGAAGCTGGCTCTCAGTGATCTGGGAGACAGTGCATCTTTTAGCGACCTCCTCTTCAATGTTCCACTGCCAAACAGAAATAAGAAACTCATATGATAAATCTTAGGAACTGTAACAATTCCCATACACTTTACAAATTCACTTCTGAAATGATTATGATATACAGGACAAATTTTCAAGTAAGAAGAAAGCAACAAACCGATTGAAGTTCTTCACCACAAAGCTCTTGTCAGGATGCTGGGCTTTTAGGTTCATCATGATATTTTGTAAATCCTTGTTATTCTAGAGAAAACATTTTTTTAATATTATATTTTCACACTGGCTGCATTCATACACAAAATGAACTCTCAAGATAATGTGAAATTTAAATAAAGAGCTGGTGAGTAAACACATGGACTTACCTGAGACATTTCCTGGTAGAAGATTTCTCTTAAATTTGAGATAGCTTGGAAGACTGTTATATAGCATCCAATGCGACTGAAAAGAGAATTACAGTAAAAACATTGGTTTTAAAGATTTATATCTGCATTCTTCATTCCTTCATCTTTTATACTGTTTATCCATTGCAGGACATGCATGCACACATCACACACTCTCACACTCATCCACACAATACAGTCAATTTGGGAACACCATTTAGACTAATCTGCATGTCTTTGGACCGTGGGAGCCATGTCTGCATGTCTTTGGGACCATGTCTTTTTGAAACCGTAGTGCCCAAAGTTTCCAAAAATTCATGCACAAAGACCCGAGGCAGGAATCAAACTTTCAGCCCTGGAGGTGTGAGGTCACAGTGCTAATCATTATGGTACCATGCTGCCTAAAAATTGATATACTGAAAAAAAAAAAAAAACAATACAAGTATTCTGTTACTATTAAATACATACGTATCTCACCTATCATACAGAGGAGGCAGCTCCCCTTTCAGTTCCCTGTTTAAGTCCTCAAAGAATTTTTTGGTCAATTTTACTTCATCCTCAGCCTGTAAAAATAAATAAACAAGCAAAAACTGTTTAACAAATTATAAACTCCCATTTTGCACATGTTACTGTAAAGTTTTGTACATCTATTTAACATTTAAGGTGTAATGTGGTAATCAGGTTGTGTGAAAATTAATCACAAAACTTTGGTATGAATTGTCTGAAGGTTGTGAAAGGCATTTGGCTAAACGTGGAAATTTTGTGGAAATAATAGTGATATTCAATTGCAGACAAAAAGAAAAAGGTGACTAATGTTTTGTATGAATGTGTGGTTCATGCCATACTACTGTTGGAAACTTCACCAAAACATGCTAGAGTATATTAGTCTTTTACATGACTATTTACAGTATTTGGTCATGTAAATGTATGGCACTGGGTTCCCTTTACCTCACTTTATATTATTTGGTTTGTATTTTTAATGGCTGGCTGTGTATATTGTTAATAGCTGTTGGTGGTGTTGATTCCCACCTACATAAATCCATCTTAGGTCTCCCAAAGAGCTTGCCATGTCATATGTAAATCCCATTTACACGTTACAGATCCTTATCCTGATCACATAAGCATGAATTCTGCATTATCAGGTATTTTTACTTTGAGGCCAAGTATATATAGTCAGGTCCATAAGTATTTACAGGGCAGCGGTGGCTCAAACGGTTAAGACTGTAGGGGGTTCGAGCCCCAGCCCGGCCAAGTTGCCACTGTTGAACCCTTGAGCACAGCTCTTAACCCTATCTGCTCCAGGGGCGCTGTAAGCAGGCAGACCCTGCAGTCTAACCCCAGGTTCCTAGCTGGGATTTGTGTAAAAAAAAAAATTGCTTCTCAGCCAGGGGCAGTGGTGGCTCAGAGGGCTAAGGCACTGAGTTACTGATTGAAAGGTCGGCGGTTCGAGCCCCAGCTCTACCAAGTTGCCACTGTTGGGCCCTTGAGCAAGGCCCTTAGCCCTATCTGCTGTTGTATCATGGCTGACCCTGCATTCACAAGTTACTCTGGGATATGCAAAGAAAGAATTTCACAGTGCAGTAACGTATATGTGACAAATAAAGGCTTAACGAATTTAAGGGGTTTAGCAAAAATATTGCATAAATATAAGCATAACTCCCTACATTTTCCAGGCTCAAAAATAATTGGACAACTGATTGATAAGCAATTGGATGCCCAGTTGTAGCCTGTGCCTTAATATAAATTAAGGTAAACGATCTGGCATTGAAGTGTTGAATTTGAATTGGTAGCTGTTCATAGAAACACAATACGCAATCCAAAGAAGTACAAGTAAAGGAGCCTATCATTAGAATGTAAAAAAAAAAAAAAGTGGAGACATGGAAACTTTAGGACTCTGCAAATTAACAACTTCCTACGTTATTAAAAAGAAGTTATGCCGGGGCCTCCGAGTGGCGCAGTGGTAAAGTGCTCACCCTATCACCCGGAGATCACTGGTTTGAACCCCGGGTGAGGCTGTTACCTCTCACAGCCGGAGGCCTAGAGAGAGCTGATTGGCCGAGCTCTCTTAGAGGGGAGGGATGAGAGGTACTTGGTGCTCCCACATTAACGACGGCTCTACAAGCCAATCAGGGGCATCTGTGAGCTCGCGTAAGCGGAGGGAGCAGATAGTGCTGCCGTCCCCAACGGTGCGTGAGCAAGCAGTTCGAAAAAAAATGGTCGGTGACGCCACGTGGGTCGGAGGAAACACGTGGGCGGTCTGCGGCCCTCCCGACTGAGTGACGGTAAGAGCTTAATGTGGGAGCCCCCTAGTGACTGGAAGGAATTGGACACGATTAAATTAGGGGAGAAAATCTGGAAAAAATCGGGGGGTAGTGGGGGAGAAGGAATGCCCTGGCAAATTTCAGCAGCACCAAAAGGAAGACCATACAAGACAACTAACTAAAACAAAAAGAAATGGAATCTTCTTAAATAGCTGAGTCAGTTACCTGACCCGAAATCCCTTTACCATTCCTTCATTTACTAAAGACAGAAAGACTTACAAATAAGCAGCAACTGAAGGCACTAAAGGCATGGCAAATCATCTTGAGGGAGAAAACTCAGCATTTGGTGAAATCCATGGTTTTCAGACTTCAGCCATTCATTGACAGCAAAGTTTTTGACTCCAAGTATTACAAATAATCATAATATTAATTATTGTATTTCCATATCTGATTACTAAACACAATATATACGCGAATGCCATTGAATTAAACCTGATAGTCTACACTTAAGTTTAACTTATTTACACAATCACATCATGATTTCCAGTACATCCTGGGTGTGTACAAATGCAAAAATATGAAAATTGTATTACTGTCCAAATAATTATGCTATTTACAGTATAGGTAACCAGCAACTATGTGATTTAACAAAAGTTGCACTATTCCAACAGAAATCATCCAGGAAAAATAATAAAGAATAAAACCCAATCCACTGTTTCTTCAACAGCTTTTTGCACATATTGTTTGAAGCACTTATAAAAACATGGCGTAGATAAATGTAGATAAATGTTGAATAAATTCTGTTATTGGTTTCTGGCTAGATACATGCAACAAGGTCTATTTAAAAGATTCAAAATGTTATTTTTTCTATTTAAAGTTGATTTAAAACACATCACTGCAAAATTATACAAGTTAGGGCCTCCCAAACTAGGGTCCTTGTCTCCACATTGGGTTGCTTGATTAATTTATGGGGTTGGCGGAGAATTTTCAACTTTTTTAATGTTTTCACTATACTGACACACTGCATTAGCATTGTTCAACAAAAATAAACCCAGACAGTTTTCCCCTTTAATCTACCTCTGCTAGGCAAATTAGTAAAATATGTGTATAGTAACATACTGTATTTTTCCATGACAATGAGATACATCTTGCAACATGTTTTTTTAAGAAATGAAAACTTACTCGTTAGGGTATCAGTTAGGGTTAAAAGAATTGTTGCCAGCTTAACATATTAATCACAGCAGTAATTATTCAATCAAAGACTCTTAAGCATTTTCTCATTTAAATCTAGATGGCAAATTTATTTATTTATTTATTTGGCCTCGTATGTGTATTTTTCCAATCTTGTGCAACACTTCCTATAGTATTGGTATGTCAGAGTGAGCAATATTCCTTTTTAGTTTTTAGTCATTTACATTACAAATAGAAATATTACTGGCCTAATAAAATGTTCAAACGTTACAGAGCTCCTATATTATAAATCTTGGGGTTATGGAAAATTCATACTATGTACTATGTATATGCATCTTGCCCAAAAGGCAACAATTGGCTCTTAATCCACCTTGATTATCTTGATGTCATCTCTCTTTTTGGCATTCTGCAGTGATTCCAGTTGGTGACGAGTAATATCATAGTCCACAAGTTTTCTGCGTCGTTTGGCAATTCTTTCCTGAGGGCCACAAAATGTACAATGACATGGAAGTTAAAAAGGCAGATGGACATAAACATGGACAGTTGGATGTGTGTGTGGGGGGGGGGGATAATTACCCTCATATCTGGGAACTGGCTCATATAAGATTCTATTGTGAGCAGTGCCTGGTCTCGCAGTTTTGCCTCATAGTCATTCCACAGCAGGTCTTCCCCCTTTGTAGAGAAAGTTGCATATCAGAAGTACATATGACTCTTGCTGCAAGAGCAACAGTTGCACATTCTGTGACTAAATTTTCATGAAGGTCACCTCTACAACAGCCCCAAGGTCCTCTCCCCCTTCCCACTCAGGCTCATAAACATCAAATAGAGACTGAAACAGACGACTGGATGCGTCTCGCATAACTGTGGAACATATGTTGCATTTTCTTTGTGAGCATGAGGATTCTAGTTTAATTACTTATTTACATGTCATGGGTGTTTCAACACTAAGAGATATGTTAGAAAGGTCATTTTGATTTAGTAATTGCATTAAGGTATTTAGAACATTAAGATAAAACATTAAAAACTTTTTTAAAAAGATGTTTTGTTAGTTTTTAAACACATTACATTAACTTCAAAGAAAGCTTTATAATGAAAATACTGCTTTAAGTACTTGTTTAACTTCATAAAAGAACTCATAATCTAACAAACCTCTGACGGCATTTAAGTATGCCTTAAGGTCCTTGTATATTCTGTGTCCATCACTCTATGAAGTCAAGAATTAAATAAATAAAAGCACAGTATTAGATATCCATTTTTTTCTTCTAAACCAAGTCTTATGTTTGTGATAAACAGTATTAAGTACCTGCTGTTCTTGGAAATTTTGTACACATGTTTCAAAATGTGCATCTACTGTCTCTTCAGACCTGCCAAACTTCTGTAAAACCTGACAGAGTAGCAGGCAAACATTTTAGCATAGTCAGATAAAGGTTTATGTGATTGTACGAAACTATTTCTGTAGATCTAAGAGGGTTCTTTATGTCTATACAGTAATATGTAATTATGGGAGGTGGTTTCAGTGTAACATGATTGAATTTTCTGATAAAGGGCAATATTTAGTAAAAGAAAGTAAAATTTTGTTATTGTCTGTGTTGCTGCATGAAGAAGACAAATTCTGCAGATAAAAAGACATTTGCACCAATCCTGGTGTTTTACAAATATTTAACCCTTTGTCAAAAACGACCCACAAACAGCAGAGAAAACTCCCTAAATTATCTTTCTTTAACATGCAATTTAAACACACACACACACACACACACGGGCCCAAAAGATATGCAGTTGCCTGTGTCTAGGTTATTGCCTCCGTGTTCATCACAAAAATAGTCTTGGAGATAAGAAATTTGGAGGGTTTCAATAAATGTGGAGAAAACTGATGAGTGTGGATAGGTCCTGAGGAGAGGCTACCTCTGGTCTTGTGTCTGTCATTTGTGACAGTTTCTTCACATCCTATGAACTTAGCCCAGAAGCTCCTGAAGAATCAGTTCACAATGTTTGGCACAAGTAGAAAGAATAAGCTCCCCTACACACTCTTTGCAACAAATGGGAGAGTAGCCTTCTCATCAAAGGGTAAAAGAATGTTGTCTTTTCGAGCTCAGTGCACAAGACACCTGAGATAAATGATCGGGTCAAGAAGTCATCATCCTGGATGCCTGGTAAATTGAACAAAAGGAGACTCTTTCCCCAAAGGACTGGGTAACTAAAACAGTATTGGGCAAGACATACATCTGAAAAGCCCAATGCCATTTGACCATAGTGTGCAGTTGTGTGTGCTTGTGTGCCCTGTGATGGATTGGCACCCTGTCCAGGTGGGAGAGTGGGATAATAAGAAGAAGACATAAAAGAAGAAACTTCTAATGAAGAAAACAATTATGACAGGTTTATTGCAATAAAAAGTGTGATGTTTATTGATTAAATGCAATTTATTGGCACACTAAAATGTTAATCATTAAAACAATGTAATGAAAATGTTAGGTAAAGAGCAGGTTAACAACAGCACTACTGGTAATTTTACATGTGAAACTTACCCTCTCTTGTGCGCGGCTAAATTTCCGTTGGACTCGTTTAGTGAAATCGCCAGCACCCCCCTTTGAAGGGTGACTTGGACTGGTGCCACTTTTTGTCTCAGCCATGATTTCCAAACTTGGTTTTGATCTTAGAAACAATGTGTATTTGCCAGACCCTACAAAGAATTCTGAGAGGAGTAAGTTAGGTGTAAAAGTATAAAGCCTGTGTATTATTTTTAATATTTTTGTAACTATTTGCCATTATTCTTGCTCTGTTATTGAGTTAACAATAAAACTCTAATCTTTACCAGTCATAACTTCTAAATTTCACTGTCGGGTCATTCTACAAAAATGGTGGGAAGTGCTGCAAGTAGAAATGTATAGTTGAAGTTGACCAGTTGGAAAATAAATGTAAAAAATGTTTAAAATTACCTGCTCATCATTGGAGTTTCACTCTGTCATTAGTGTTATTATACATTTTTACTGTGGTGTGATAGTTTAAATCACACCACAGCATTTTTTTTAAACTTAGTGGATTTTTTTTTCAGGTGAGTGGTTATGAAATTAACGATTGACATTTTATAGTTAATGTCAAGTATTTTTTTTATTTATATATTCGTCAATTACTGTTGAAATACATTTCAGTAGATTTTTATAACTGATATTCCACCTTTTCTGTAAAATGACCTGATTATGATATACAGGATAAGTGCATGACTGTAAGGACATTCACAGCGCATGCGTCTGCAGTCAAGCCTCTGTTCAGAACTTTCAGTTGATAAAACAGTATACTCTTAACACATATTGGTAATACGTTTTATAATTTAGCTGATAATTGCATCCAAAACATGTACTTTGTATAAAAGCAATGCATAGATCACTAGGTTTTGATCCTGATTACACAGTGGGTTCGGCGAAAGTAAGGTGAAACAGTTTTTATCTACAGCCACGAATAATACAATAACTACTATTTTATGGCTATATAAACTATTGTAAGATGACCTTAGACACGTCTCCGCCCTGTGGACTCCAGCCTTACAGGTGGTTTTTATCATAACTCTGCTGAGGTACATGCAAAAAATTTCTGGACATATGGTGAAACAAATTGTGAAATAAGATTTTTCTCAATCCTATATATTTAGATCAGAATTGACAAACGCTTTCCTCAAGGACCTCAGCCCTACTGTACTCATTTAACAGAAAATGAATACCTGACTTTACTCATTAACAAACCATATGTACTGTAGCTGCTCTGTCAGGAAGCGGAAAGACTGATCGCCATAAAGCTGTGGACTGTTACTACCAGTCTCCTGCCTTCTCTTAGTGTTGCAAGTGGTAATAAACTGTTAGCACAAAATCTTTCGGCTTAAGACATTTTAAGCTGCAAATATCATTGACCAAGCAGTCAGGCAATAATAAATTTAAATGTAGTCAAATCAGACAATCCATAACTAAAACCATACTGGAATGGCAAACTGTTACTTCACTTGTACTTATTAAGTCATAATTTAAAAGCAGTTCCATAATGATGATTTGTTCCCCATAACCATTTATTCAAAGATGTTATGCTTACCTGTCAACACTTTCTTTGCATGGGTCCAGCAGTTTCCACGTCTTCATGCGTTCTTTCTATTTCTCCAAAGATATGTGCCCTCTGAAAATCCTTGAACTTTGGAACCAATTGTCTACAGGCTCTTGGGTAAAATATTCAGTGAACACGCCACACTAGGCTGACAGGAAAAAGTCATTACACCGAGTTAATACATGGGGACTGAGGTATGCCTGATATACTGTAGCACGGTACTGTGACCTATATAAAATTATATGTATGTGGTCCATGATCAGAATGCACATTAAACTAATCGGGCAAAAATATTTTTTTTAATTTACAAATTATGACAAATAGGTAATTTGTTTAATTGTAGTCAAAACAAATCAGTAATTAATTCCATTAACGTTTAGTTAATAAGTCAATGAGTAATTTGTTTGGCCTTGTATTGTAGACTCAGGACATTCTTCCTCACGATCATAAATTTCTTTAAAAGAAGGACAAGACAGCACATTGCACAATGTCAGAGACTGCCCTGGGATATGATTTATGTACTGGACCACAAAGTATTTAAACCATTATGCTACATATTATATTTCAGTTTATGGTAATAAAATACAGAAGAAATACACTTTAAAATTAATCAAATAAATTTTATGTACTTATGTGTGGCCTCCTTGTGTAGTGGGTAATACTGGTTATACATAGTTTGTTTTAATCCAGGGTTTTTAATGTACATGCTCAAATCTAACTGTTGACTGTAATCACAGCAAATTGTATTAATGCAACTGAATTCATCCACGTCTAACCAATGTTCATATTTGAAGTAAGTAAATTCATTGATCAATTTGTGTGTGTTTTATTTTTAAAAAATTAGGCTCCACATTTGGCAAACTGTACAACTTAACAAATTGCTCAATAGCTTTCTTATAGCTGAGTCTCTTTAAAGAAACCAAATTGAATTACACAGAGCAGTAAGTGGTTTAATTGTGTATGAAATAAAAATTGTATTTAAAAAAATATAGAATATTATACTATAAGTATATTATGCTGTGCTAAGCGGTTGAGGAATTGATTCCTGCTTCAGGTTTGTATGTTCTCCACATGCTTGGTGGGTTTCCTATGGGTACCCTGGTTTCCTTCCACAGTCCAAAGACATGCAGATTAGATTAATTGGCATTTCCAAATTGCCTGTAGTGTGTGAATGAGTGTGTGCATGCTTGTAAGTTCTGCAACTGACACCCTATTCAGGGTGTACACCGCCTCATGACTTGAGTCCCCTCGGAGAGACTCCCGGCCCCTGTGACCATGAACAAGATAAGCAGAGAAGAGGTACACCGTGGTGCACATTACAAGTTTTATTAATGCTAACTTATTTAACCTAGTGCTGAGTCATTATACAGTCCCTACTGAGAGTTTTGGAACAGCAATGCCAATTCCTTTTTTTTGTGCTATACAACAAAGACTTTTGCAGTTAAGGTCAAGGCATGGATATGTGAAAGAAGATTAGCTTTTAGCTTTAGCTCAACAAGTTCAGCCAATGACAAACTTTTTTTTTTGTTTAATGACATTTTTTCACGACTGTTAATTCTGAAACATGTGACTAACGGGTATTTTTGTTGACCGTTTACACAGTTAATAACTCTAAATGGTGACTTTTGGTTTGTGCTATGGAATTTGTCTGTAAAGACTGCATTTGCTATTTTAAAAATTATAAACCAACAGACTGGTTGGAGACTATAGAGAGCTTTCTATGGGAGCAAAGCAAGCTCAAAGGAGCAGAAAAACAGGTAGACTCCATCACAGCCATTACAAAACCATTGGGAATAACCAAAACAACCACCTGGAATGTACTGAAAAATAAAGAAACCAGGGTGTACTACCAACCAGCCAAGGAGCTCAAGGAACACACCACCTCAAACAGAAGGCAAATGTGAAGGTATTATAATCTAATGTCCAAAGATGATTTTGTATCTGCAAATAAAATTAAGTATAATTTGCTTCAAGGTACTTTGCTATCTATCCCTATACTTTTGCTCAACAAATGTGCAAACTTGAAACATGACATAATGACATCATGTTTCATGGTCTGTTATCTGATCTATTATCCCATGTGTTTCCAAAACAGTTCCACATGGTTTACCATGGTAAGACCTCTGAAAGTGCCATGTGAAATCTGGTTGCCATGGAGAAGACTTAGTCCGAGAATAGTGTTTAATTGGCTTGAGATTTATAACTTGTAATAAAATTACTGGAAAAAACTCTTACACATTCTTAAACAATTATCACAAAACTCAAAAGCCCATTCATTAGGCTTTTACCAAACTTGTGTACAAATGTTTAAGTGAAACTGAACAGATGACCTTTCATCTAAATGTAAGAAGTTAGTCATAATTAAATATTTAATGCTATGTGTCTTTTTTTATATTTAGCAACAACTGGTTTTCATAATATCTTTTTGCATGAGGATGTTATTCCTCTCAGGAGGAGGAGGAGTATAATGCAAAAGTTTTTCAAAATTTACAGGTTTAAATACCAAATGTATTATACTACATTTACAGATGGTAAAATACCAGCCAGTTAAGACATTTAACATAAATCTATCTAAAGTATGTTTGATAATCATGATCAGGTAAGATGAAATAAAATTCAGAAACAAATCATTGCAGGAACAGATACAAATTTGTTCAATTGAGTGACACACTCAAGCACTGGCATTGGGTCTAAGCTAAGTAACATGCCAGACAGTGATACTTTGTTCCTGATTTTTCACCTCTTGACCTCAACCAAAGAATATATTGGGAGATAACTGAGACTACTTAGAAAAACTCAATAGAAATGTAAAGCTTTGTGTTCACTGTGTGTTGGTTTGTGTGGTGGGTGGGTATCTAATTTGTATAGATATTGTTTGGCTAGATATGGAGTGAATGCGATGCGAGCTAATAAAAATTAAGCTTATTTAAAATTCAGTTAAATGGAGACCACTATGCAAAATTTACACCTAAATCACTTTTAGACATTCAGTTAGCTCTCGTCTCCACTCCTTGTGAACACATTCCCTGCTCTTTCTCCATTTACGTATTTTCTAGGTCCTAAAAAAAATCAAATCAGATTTCCCACAATGTGATTTTACATTAAAAAAAAAAGACAACTTCTCCCATCTCTATCCTCAGCTCTCCTCAAAACCAAATGTTCCCTGAGAGCCTTTTTTAAGACCTGCAGAAAATAATGCTAGGCAAGGGGCTAACTGCTAACCTAGCCTTCTTCCATTATTAAATGGGTAATTTAGCAATGTTTACTTCTTAAGAAATTGTAATGGTACAGAATGCATGAGTTGTATTTTAACTGGAAAATTAAAACAAATTCGAAATACATCCAAATCTTGAAAAATGATTTGTGACCTATAATGGAACCCCAGTAGTTGATAAAAAAAAAAAACATGGTGCAATATGGTAGCTAAGACATTGGTTAAACCATTAAATAAATTTTAATGTGTACGTCAATGACAGATTTTTTACATTTATAATCTGGGATCTGTAATTTATCATCTTTTCATTTTTAAACATTACTTCATAGTTTATTATTCTATTTTTTATAATATTGATTATAAAATGTATAATGTATTTATTATTCATCTTTTCATACTTACTTTTGGAAAAGATTGGTTATGAATTTGGAAGTTTACGTTTTTTGCTGTGATGATGAATGTTACTAAAAGCAACAATCCATTTCAGAAAAAGCCGTTTTTAAATGTTTCTGCATTTTGATTAAACTTACTTATACATAATATCTTTCTGTAAATCATGTTCCACTTTGCACAGCTTGCCTATAAATCTGAAAGATGTGAGGGCCTGTAGTTTTTAAATACCACTACAAATCAGATAAGTGAATGAAACACCAACTTATTCAAAACTAACATTGTACTGTTATGGAACCATTTTTGTACAAGATCAAGATCATAAATAACAGTTTAGGCCAGGTCTATTGTCATTTTCTCCAACAAAAACTTAAAGGAATATTTATAGACTACTGTGAATGAAGATGATTTAATTGAAAGGTACACAAAAAAAGAGCAAGATAATGCTCTAGCATAGCCATAACAGGTACATAATGGTACTTTGTTGGGTGCAAGAGAAAGAAAGAAAGAAAGAAAAAAAAAAAAAAATCAATGAAAAGGCAATCTGCTATTTTTATACAATCCAATAATGAGTCAGAATAACATACAACATATATTTTTTTAAACACAGATAAATAGCCATAAAATGACAAAAAAAATAGCATACTGGATGAAAAACTCCACTATGCATGGCCTCATTTTGTTAATCATCCTCTTAAACAGATTTTGAAAAATAAAAAAGCACACAAAGTGGAGCAAATGTTTGCATAGGAATGCGAAGTATGCATATTATGAGGTTTGTCTAAAGCTGAAATATATACAAATATGATAAAAATCAGGATAATGTTATCAATTTTGGGCTTCTTAATAAAGAACTCCCCACACACACTTTGATATAAACGTAGTAGACAATGGAAGTGCATATTTTTGCCTGTCCATGTGTAATCAGTTTAAAAAAAAAAAATTAAAAAAATAAATCTAAAAACCCATCAAAATATAAAAGGAAAAATGATTAAAAACATTTGTAGTTCTATACATTAATTGTAAATATTGATTAATTATGCAGAATACAGTAGCTCTAGGAGTCTTTGGCCTTTTGCTGGCTACTTTAGCAGTGGAGAGGCGAAGAAGTTACCCTGGCGACTGAAGCTCACAGCAGATTTACTCTTGCTACCAAACCTATAAAAGCAGAGGCAAAATAGCTATGATCAGCTCCTCTTTAACTTAATAAAAAACAAACAAACAAAAAAAAAAACCACTCTCAATATGTAAATACAGTAGCCATCAATGAATGCTGCCTGAATAACACTTACTTGGGAGTGATGACGCCGATTGTAGCATTTTTCATACGCTGAGAGAGAGAACTAGAAGATGAAGTCTTGCTCATCTGCTGCTCTGGAGTGGTGAGGGGGCCAAACATGCTCACTGCAAATAATGACAAGTCTGCTAAGGTCAAGTACTGTTCATACTGTAAATGCACTGCACAAATTTCTTCATCATGGTTGTGCAAAATTAAGGCATACCATAGGTAGAACTGAGAATGAAGCCGAAACTAAAAATATTAAAATAAAAAAAAGTTGTCTTTAATAGACAAAACCCACTATATTCCAATATTAAGCACCACTTAAACTCCAAGGCTTTATGTACATTTCCAAAGTTGTTTATTCCCTAAATAAACTTCATTATTCTCCTTAATCATCAGGTAGTAATTAATTAACACCAATTTACTAAGTCTTTAGGCTTCTAGACATTTTTAATAAATAAATGACATATCTGGAGAACATCCCTCCTAAGCTTATGTCATTTACCGCAAAACACGATACCTTTTTGGTCTGGAGTGGAATAAACATTGGTGTTCTCAATGATCATGTGATCAGCATGAGCTTGATGGTGGTCCTGCTCCACCATCGTGAATTGGCTCCAGTACTCTGCAGGCAAGCTCAGCAAGCGTTCAACAACCTGAAAAAAATGTTTGTATTAATTTTATTTAAGCAAAAACAAATATAAACTTTATTTAAAAAATGTCACAGGACAATTGTTCCTCTGGAGCTGAACAATGACATCAATAATAAGGACATTATTAGTAGGCATAATATTACTTTTCACAGCACAACATTAGACATTTATTTCTTGCCTCTACCTTAGGTTGTCTCTTTGTGTCCTGCAGAATAGTCATTGGCTGTGGATCAGGTACACCATGACCCACAATAGTAGGTCCAAACACACGAGCCAGATTAATCACATCCATTTTAGTATCCAGACTTTGAGCAACTCTGCAAAATCAAAAGTATAAATATTTAGCATTGCAGTGTATACAGTTTTTCTTGGATGAAATTCTGATCAAAGAAGAATAACTGCCATATAATCATAATTGTCCCACCCAATTTTCCCCAAATTTAACAAAAATAACATTACTATGGAGTTCTCATGGGTCTGGGAAGACCACTGTAGTCCTGATTTGGCAACACCAAGCACTTTGCTATTTCAGCAGCACCTTATTATTGCAAGTACATGGGAAAGTTTCACAACTTTTTCATAGGATTGTTTTTACCTTATTTACTAGAGGTAACCATGTGTGGACTGCTGGATCTTGTGAATTTCCCCATGGGGATGAATAAAGTATGTATCTATCTATCTATAAAAAGGACCAATATGTATTGTTCTATTGGTGTAATACAGAGTAGTGCTGATTTAGAAAGGCCAAGCTCTTTATTCAATAACTGCATTTTCAGTATCAATTACAGTTAAAAGCAGAGGAATGCAACATGTTTAACAGCTTGCAGACATCAGCTGGCAGTGTGGATATCCCCAGCCTCAGTCAGACCAACCAAAGACAGGAGAGGTTTCGTATTTTGTTAGATATGGTAATATTTCTCCAAACAAACTGCTGAACTTGAAAGCTGGTTTGTAGCATACCAAGATTACCAACTACTTACTGTTATTGTTGTTAAATTCATTCATTCATTCATTCGTTAAATTATTGTAGTTGTATTGGGTAGTATGTAAATTAGTCAAGTTTTGTATTAACTTACATTTATGTACACTTTAAACACAAATGTTTACTGCAATTTTCTTTTCAATAAAAAGCCCTTCTTTAAATGTTATTCAGCAGTTTTTTCTTAAAGCATCGGTTTAGGCACTGGTACTGCTTTAAAAGTATTGATGTGGCACTGGTATCATAATTGTTTTTTTTTTTTTTTTTTTAAACCCCGCTACCAACCCTAGTAGTTACAAGAGAGGAATAAAAGTGTTAACATGCCCCATAGATCCTGGAAGTTTAGGAAGTCCAACTGTTAAATTAAATTGAATATGGTTAATAACACAAGGGTTTTAAATCTGAACAATGAAATGAGCATACATGTGAGGCAAAATAACAGAAGGGATTGGCAGAAGAGATAAAAATATAGATTTTAAACTCTACCCAAGTTCTTCCAAAAATATTTTAAAAATGTAGTATGTTATAATATCACCTACCTAGCCAGTTTAAGTTTAATGTTGCTTTTTATAATTAAGTACTTGTTAAGGTACTTGTAATTTCCATTTTTGTTTGAAACAGCCTTAGACAAAGCAAATCTATGCAGACACAGCATGCAAATAAAAACCAAAGGGGAAACTGATATTCTGTGGAAATAAAATCTCACTGTGCTGCTGCCTACCTCTGCAGATGGATGATCAGGAAGGCCAGAGTGTCCCTGTTGGGCTGAGGCAAGTCACTGATAGTTTGGTACATCAATGCAGTGGAATTGTCTTCATCAGCTACCTCTGAAAATAAATATGGTTACACAATCACGACAAGCTCCAGAAAAACGGAAAAAAAACCAAAAAAAAAAAAACCAGTTGTCTGTGCATTTAGACAGGATACAAACTTGGAATCAAAATAAGCCTTATCGTTTATTGCTCCAGAGAAATTCTTGGACTAAATAGGAATTATAATATAACAAAATACCCTTTGGTACAGAATCTATATAATGTTTATCAGCAATCCTGTGGTGTGATAGCCTAATAAAAGTTTGTTCCAGTTCAGACTTACCTGCTGCATCCATAAAATTACTGTTGAGGCGGAAGGTGAGCAGTGGCTCTTTGAGGTTTCTCAGGAAGTCCTTGAGGAGGCCAGTAATAGCATGAATGTCCTCTACCTTACTTAGCAAAGGAATAGTCTTTCCACGCAAGAACTTCTCCTTCAGTTCCTTCACCACTCGATCAGCACCAGACAGACGGTACAGGCCAGTCTAGTAAAAGATCACCAAGAAAACAAAGCTAATTAAACAAGCTGCAAGAGCCGATTATGCACCAATTTGCTACTTGCACACCTACTTCCGCGTTCTTTTCAATAGGGCTCAGTCAGTTCCGGTTTAGCAATGGCTATGTTCTACACCCGCTGTCTCCAGGATCTCCCACGGATTAACGTTACTGACGTGCATCGTATTTGCAAAACAACCATATTATGTAAATGTAAATATAAATATATATATATATAATTATTATGTATTGTATAAGAACTTATTAAAGTCAAAGTCAGCTTTGTTGTCAATTCTGCCACATGTACAGGACATACAGAGAATTTAAATTGCGTTACTCTCAGACCCTTGGTGTATAACATAACATTAAATATATAAAGTAGAATTTTATGCCCTGCGATGGATTGGCACCCTGTCCAGGGTGTACCCTGCCTTGTGCCCAAAAGTCTCCTGGGATAGGCTCCAGGTCCCCCGCGACC
>JAQQZS010000015.1:17803850-17815586 GCA_030068045.1 Platyallabes tihoni | reverse complement strand
GCTCCTCAGTAACGTGAGCAGCCCAACTAATCGATAACAGCATTCGTTGACAACGAATGTCATTATCGATAATTATCCATTTTATCGATTAGTTGTTGCAGCCCTAATTTAGAGTCTCTAAAAAATTTTATTTTTCTTTAGTAAACATGGTAATTTTACGTTTTTACATTACATTTAGAGTTTGTGAAAAAATGTTGCCAAGGGCTTTTTTAATGCAAATTGTATTGTTGATATAAGAACCTTTGAATATCCAGAGAATGCTGAACATATTAGAAACATCTCAAAGATGTTTCTCAAGAACATGGTTGATAATCTCAAGCAATCTTGAACAAAACCCAAAGAACATCCACATAACTTATCTAACTTCAAAGTAAACCTATATTAAAACAAAAGCGATCCATATGTGGGAGAGAAACTGCCAGAAAGCATGAACTTGAAAACATGAATAATAAGGCACTACAAATATAGCGGCGGGAGATATCTTCACAACATACAGGGAACATTTAAACAATATTGCATGAGCGTGAATGCATTTGTGATGAATATCATACAGGCACAGCCCAAGTGCCGAAGGCATCACAGCCATGCTGATAATAAGCACAACAGGATGATCTTGGATGTGATATTTTGTACAACAGTTCAACAGAATAACACCAGATAATGATTTGTTTTTAAACCATCATTTTGCTCCACCAACACGTATCCTTCCACGACTGGTGGAATGAACTGACAGCGACTGGTGCAGCTGAGGGAGGACCAACAGTTAGTATAATTAACAGAGTTGCCAGTATTCTGCCAAATTCTGGTATTATGTAGCCAAAAGGTGAGGAGAATAAAACATAGAGGTGGTGCACAGTCTTGTAAAACTTGTAAGTTTCTCTTCATATTTCCACCTATTACACTTAGAATATTAGCTTTGTTCATTTCTGGGTTTTGGGGTTAAATCCCAAATGGCGCTAAGCGAAGAAGGCAATGAAGGTAGAAGGCAATTTGGGATTCAGCCTTGTGTTGGATGCTAGTTAGCTTTGTAGTTGTAAACAAAAGAACATGAGAGATTTCCATAGTTAAATGTCAGTGCTGTTCTATTATCACTAATCATTGGAATGCCACTTGACCAACCAGATTGTTCTGTCAGAACTGTTGTATAATTAACTTTGAAACTGTTTAAAGCAGTTTTGGGTAATTAGAGGATATGATTGTTTCTTTTAATGTTGAAAGAATAAACGGAAATATTTTGTCACATAAAGCCACTGTAGCGCTCATGCTGTAGCTCTCATAAAAGATCAGTCTGTCATTGATCATGGTTAACTATATAATAATAACTAAATATAGATATTTTTTTTCTTATTTAGTGACCATGAAGGTGGTAATGTCAGTGCCCACACGAGTCACCTTGTGGGCAGTGCCCTGTCAGACCCTTATCTTTCCTTCAGTGCAGCCATGAATGGCCTGGCTGGACCCCTGCATGGTCTCGCTAACCAGGTACAAACCAAAGTAAACTCCTGTCAATGAATGTTTAAATATATATATTCTTTTGTTCTACACATAGCAAAAGAATATTTGCATTTTCATTTTTACAGGCATTGTTTAATACAAATGCAGTTGTAAATATCTATTAATATGTAATTATGTTTGGATTGTGTCCTACATTGTGTACATGCACACAAGTGAATCCATAGTTGAATTAGCACTTTCTAATCAGCATTTGAATTTGAGTCACATAAGTCTCAGGCTCTTTGTCCTTTTCCTGCAGGAGGTGCTTGTGTGGCTGACAGCCCTCCAGAAGGAGCTTGGTGGTGAAGTGTCGGATGAAAAGATGAGAGATTACATCTGGAATACACTAAAATCTGGCAGGGTAAAAACGTAGAGCACATGTAACTAGTTTTCTAATTGTTTATTTCTAATTTACTTTTGCGGTTGATTTGTTTTTATTTTTTTGTTTTTTTAATAACATTGGGTGCTTTTCTAATCATATCTAGAAAAAAAGTGTAATAGGAGTGAACTTTTTTCATGAATGATGTTGAAGACGAAGAAGGTTCTGTACGTATAAGGTTATAATAAAGACCGACCCCGAACCCATTGTACTTGATCTTTCTTGTATATATTCCAGGTTGTGCCTGGCTATGGGCATGCTGTCCTGAGAAAGACAGACCCACGCTACACATGCCAGAGAGAGTTTGCCCTGAAACACCTTCCAAATGACCCCATGTTCAAGTTGGTGGCTCAGCTCTACAAGATTGTGCCCAATGTGCTGCTAGAGCAGGGCAAGGCCAAGAACCCATGGCCCAATGTTGATGCCCACAGTGGAGTACTACTGCAGGTGAGGCATTACCCACACTTGATATAAACCTTACTATATGCAGTCTAGTGTGGGATGTTTAGATTGAAATGTTTTTTTCTTCAGTGGATAATTTAATATATAATGTAGATATAATAGAGGACAGAAAACCACTGAAATGGTGTTGCTATTTTAAACTGACAGGGCGGATGCAGTAATTCAAATAACCACAATTTACAACCATGGTGAGCAGAAAAACATTGAGATTTTATTTTAAAATGGAAAGTTCTAACAATCAATTGACTTAATTTGCTTAATTTTGATGGGTATGGCAAGATATTGCTTTAGTGAGGAGAGTATTTTCAGTATTAAAAATATATTTTTTATTCTATGTTGTCCTCAAACTGTCCTTAAAGTTCAAATCAAACATAAAACTGACTTGAAGTGTTTTGAGTCATGTTTAGCACTTTTTCTATAAAACAACCCATTTGCATTTGTAGATATTGTAAGTTGCAAGAAAAGGTATTTGTTGTACAGTGGAACCTCGGATCGTGAGTAACCCAGTCTGCGAGTGTTCCGCAAGACAAGCAAAAATTGTGAATAAATTTTGCCTTGTTAAACGAGCGAGTCTTGATTTTACGAGTACCAAATATCATCGAGTATCATGTTTTGACGCAGAGCTTCACGTGATACCAACTGATGGAGTTCTTCTCTCGCATGCATGTGGAATTGTGGATATTCGTCTCTCATGCTCGGTCTCAGTGCGCGTGCGCCACTCATAGTCAGCATCCGTGCACGCATGTGCTGTTTACTGAGGTCTTCCTTGTTAAAGATCCTCTTTCCCTCTCTCTGTCAAAAAGCACTGATTCCGTTAGTGTGTACTCTCACTAGTGTGTGTGCGCTTCTTCCCTCCTTATCTCACCTAACGGAAACACTGCACTGTTGCGATACTTTTCAAAGGTAAAGTGCAGGTTAATTTGTTTTATTTTTACTTAATGTCATTATGACATAATGACAACGGAATCACTGCTATAGAGATGTTCCTTGTTAAAGAAGTCTTCCAATTAAACAGTGTTTCCGTTGTGTGTGTTAGTCATCCCACACTAGCACAATCGTTCCTCCTCTCGTCTTACTTGTGCTTCACACGTACACATACACACTAATGGAAACACTTATTATTTTTACTTTTAGGTAAAGTGCAGGTTAATTTTTTTATTTTTACTTTATATTAATTGTTTTTGGATATTTCTTTTTTTGGGTTGCGGAACGATTAACACTTTTTTTATGGTGGAAATTCGCTTTGATATACGAGTGTTTTGAAATATAAGCACACTTCCCGAGCGAATTATGCTCACAATCCAAGGTTCCACTGTACTGGGTTATATAATTTTTCATTTGTTTAAATTATTTGTTGCGAACGAAATTGCAGCCATTACTTGCTATTTTAATTGTTTGTTCTTATCAAGATATAATATACTATGCAATTTTCTGTGCTATTTAACAGAAATGTTTGCTAATACTTTTTTCATACATGTATGTAGTATTACAAGATGACTGAGATGAACTACTATACGGTGCTGTTTGGAGTGTCTCGGGCCCTGGGAGTGCTGGCTCAGATGATTTGGAGCAGAGCGCTGGGCTTCCCTCTGGAGCGTCCGAAGTCCATGAGCACAGATGGCCTTATGGCTTTAGTGGGGGCTAAGTCAGGCTAGAAAGAACAGGCCATTATAGTTGAGGAGATGGGTGCAGGATTTTTAGTTGTAAAATAAGCCTTTGGACTAAAGACTTCCAATATGGATTCCACCTAAATTAATATGGGCCATTATTCGTTTCTGTTATTGTTAAAACTTGGGACATTTCCCCAAATTTTTTCAAATTACATGTGGTTGATTTTATATATATATATATATATATATATTTTCCCCCCTCTTCATACATATCCCATACAAGTTCTGAATGAAAACTCATTTATGCCCCAGTAGGATAAGAAACATAAAATAAGGAAAGGTGCTGATGAACAGTAATTAATGTAGTGAGTCACTTCATGTGTGTACATATAACATTTATTGCAATAAACAGACAGTTTCCTGAATAAAGAGACAGTTTTCGCCCCCAGATCTTTTGTAGAAAAACCTTTAAAATAAATTTTTATGCTGCACCTATATGGTAGTCACATTGCCCTTCTAAAACATAATTTGTTAAATGGTATGAAAAGGCCTCCTTCCTTTAGGAGGAATTATTATATCAATTATTTCTCCTAATAACACCCAAACTACAAAATTGCATTTTCTAAATGTTAGATAAATTCAAGGGTTCACCATTTCATCTTTGAACACTGTTCAGATCTGTCAAAACTGAGTTGAGTGTAAAACTTTACATCTGTCATGGTATTGATGTAAAGCTTTAAAATCTAAAAATAGACTGATTTTTATTTTATTTTATTGATTTGTAGTTTTCTTTAGCATTAGTGTTATTGTCTAAGAGCATGAAACAGCAGTCAGAGCAGCCAGTGCTTTCACTTTGCAGGGCCCCACCATAGTAGTTTTTAATATAAAAAAAAGAAATGCTTGCTAGTTTGGACTCATTCATTTTTAAGCCTGCCTTCTTATGTGTGGAGTTTTTGGATTCCTAAATTTCATTCGAAAATAATCATAATTTATATGCATAATTTATATGCATAATTATGCATAAGTGCATAATTTATTTTATTTGTTTTGTAAATACATATATTTAAATATATGTAAATACATGCATTAAAAGCTGTAGCCTACGTACAAAAAACTTTTAGTCATCAGTGATTCATTTTGTGCATAGAGTTGAGTTCTCTGGGATGGCACAGGCTGGTACTGATTTGTTTCATGTTTGCTTGAAGGCAATCAGTGGTGTAAATGCTCTTTCACTGTCAACTGGCAGGTCTGTAAACACTCCACATACTTACATGAAGACTTATTTTCAGTCACTTTTTCTGTCTTGATAGGTTTTCACAGATTCAGAGGTTTTATAAACAAGTATTTAATGCATTTTCCCCCCCTGTAGTTGTATTTGTCGTTGATTCTTGATCACTGTATGCTATCAAGTTCTTGCATTGGAGAGGACATGAATTACTCAAGTAACTAATGAACTAAGGATATAGGACAGGGAGATGTTGGTTGAATAAAAAAAATAAAAAGATGCTGGGTAATACAACAAAATGGGGTGGGGAGGCAATAAATGTTTTTAATAAAATGTTTTCAGAGCATTATTTTCTGCTTATCTACAAATATTGCAGCTCAAAACTTTAAAATATCATAAAGTACTTACATGTTCAGTGAATATGGTTTACATCTCATGACAAAAATCCAATATCTCAAAATATTAAAATATTTTATATCAAGTTTGAGTAAATTATTATTTATACTGTATAAAAACCATGTATCTCTTAGTCTAGTTCATGCATGAGACTGTTAACTCTTTAGAAGAAAGTAAATTTTGCATTTCATTTGGAAATCAAGGTCCCAGAATCTGGAGGAAGAGTGGAGAGGCACAGAATCCAAGATGTGTGAAGTCCAGCGTTAGGTTTCCACAGTCGGTCATGATTTGGGGTGCCATTTTATTAAGTCCAAAGTCAATACAGCTTTATTTCTTGTAAATGTCCACCATCAATTCCTTGGAGAGAGCAACCAAAAGACCAATGCAAGTATTAAGCATAGAATAATGTCCAATGCCCCCAGAAAATAGGAGTTATTACTGTGCTTTAGGACTGCAACTAACAATTATTTTAATAATTGATTAATCGATGAATCGGATAAAAACCAAGAAACGCATTAATTCCCAACCCTTTATTCAAAAACAACTAAAATAGCTAGAAAGTGCACAAAACTTGTTGCTCCTTGATCTGTTATAATAATAAAATAAAGTAAAAATGGACTAACACAAAAAACATTGACATGTATGCCAAATATATTCAGTGGAACCTTGGTTTACGAGCATAATTTGTTCCGGAAGCGGCTCATATTCCAAAACACTCGTAAACCAAAATAAATTTTTTAAAGCACACTAACGGAATCACTGCTGTAAAGTAAAAATAAAACAAATTAACCAGCACATTACCTTTGAAAAGAATCGTGACAGAGCAGTGTTTCTGTGTAGAGCAGAGAGAAAGAGTGTGTGTGTGCGCGTCTGTGAAGGTGAAAATAGGAGGGGTCAGCAGGAAAAGAGCGGGCTGAGCCTTGAGCAGGGAGAGAAAATGGATTTTTAACGTCTCTAATAAGACTTGCTTTTGCTTTACACGCGCGCTGTACACACACACACATACAGACACAAAATAAAATGTTTTACGCGCACACATGTGGTCACAGTGTTATAGTAAACAGTACATACGTGCACGGATGTTGCTTATACCACCAGTAAGAGACGCGTACTAAGACCCAGCAGGGGAGACAATTAACCCATTACGGATTTCTCTGACTCCGCCATGAATCTTTGCTCTACATCCGCTCGTTTTCTTTTTTTTTTTGCTCCGCCCTGTCTATGAGGCGCCGAACTCTGCTAGCATCAGTGCGCGAGTCCGAGTGTGTTCACTCCGCTCCGCACTCAACTAAAGTTTTTTGTTTAATAATCAAACGTCTCCGCGTCGTGCGACACAACGAATCGATTATGAAATACGTTGCCAACTCTTTTAGTAATCGACTTAATCGATTCGTTGTTGCAGCCCTCCTGTGCTTTCACTTAGCTGAGATACTCCTGTAGCAGCAGTTAATCATGACATAAACCAACAGGACAGTGATACGGAATGCCATTAAGCATTGCCACCAGTAATCTAGCCAGACACCTAACTGGCACCCTGTCAAATATATCATACTCAAGGGGTGGAAGGGAAGGTGCCTTAAACAGGAAAAAAAAAAAAAACTACTCTAATTCCTAGCCACTTTATTCAGGCAGCAGGTTTGGAGATACAATCCGTTATTAAGTGGACTTATCCACCATATTGTTTCCTTTTTAATGATTTTTATTTAGAAATGGTATGTAATGCCTTAGAAATATCTAGTGAAAATTTATAAAGCTTAATGCATCCAAATGTAAGCTCTTGGTTCTCTGAGACAATTGCACTACACACCAGGGTAGCTCAGTGGTAGGCCATGGTTTGATGGCAGGCTAATGACAATTTTCAAGGATGCCCAATGCCAGGGCATATATGTTCCGGTCCAAAACTTGAATGGGCGGGTTGCATCAGGAAGGGTATCCGGACAAAAGAAAAACTATATTCATGGACAAAAATGTTGCACACATACATTTCTTACAAAAATCAATTTCTCATAAATTAGTTTTGTTTTTTTTCCTTCCATGTCCAGCAAATCCAGCTGCAGCCACACATCATTAAATAGTAAGATCTGTAACCCTAGAATACCAGCAGCAGTAGTTGCAGTGATACCATTGAATTAGAATGTCTTGTCTTGACGTGGTCACCCGTGGCCTTCCTCAGGTTCATAATATTATTCATAACCTGGAAATGGTATTCCTGGTAATTCCAAAACATTTGGTGACGTCTGCTTGCTTTGCATCATATTGAAACATCCCGATGGCCCTCTCTCTGACAGCATTGTCTAAACTACGCATGATAGCATGCAGACAAAATTCACAATGTTTTTCTTATATTTGATACCAAGACATGTGCAGGGCAATGCATGAATCAAAGAAGGTATGAGGTTATCCATATGAAGTAATGCGCTTCTGAGCATTTTTTTCTTACCTCTGTTTTTAAACAAGGTAAATTAAATTATGAATTAGATTTCAGGTTATGTGGCCTATTTACACTAAATAACACTGTATAATAAGTAAATATGTTGTAAATAAGGGTATGTGCCTGTATGTATAGGGTGAGAGAGTTTATTGTACAGAAGGTGCAATAAGTAATAAGGATAGGTATATGTGGTAGAAAACTGGAAATATTAGAAGAATATGAAGACAATGTAAGAAGTATATATAATATAAGAAGACATCAAGAAGATAAAATGCTTAACATGATATACATATGTACATAGGAGTGTCTGCATGATACAGTATATACGGAATGTTTAGGGTAAAATATATAGAAGTACAATGATGCATATATAGATAGATAGATACTTTATTAAACCCAAAGGGAAATTGTATCATTACAGCAACCAGTCCACATAATGTACAACACGTAAGCAGCAAACAAGAATTGCAAAGAGGGAGAAGGGGAAAAATGTTTACAATTAAGATGTGTTAATGAACACAGTTAACAATTTAAGGTGCATTAATACTAATAAAAAGAGGATGCAACGAATAAAGGATGTGACCATAGTGCATTGAAACCAGAATGTATATAAGCATAAGTATTGTGCTGTCAGAGAAGGCGGACTGATCCCTCTCTTGACAATAAAGCAGAGTTATTGTAATTGGCAGAAAAAACTTCCTGTAGCGTTCTTTGTCACAGCAGAGCTGAAGCATTCTTTTACTGAAAGTGCTCTACTGTTTAGCCAGCAGGCTGTGGAGGGGATGTAAGGTGTTCTCCATGATGGTTAACAGTTTATTTAGCATCCTTTTCTCCACTACGAGCTCCAAACATTCCAGGGGATTGCCCAGTATTGAGTTCGCCTTCTTGATGAGTTTGTTGAGTTTCTTAGAGGCTTTTTAGAGGCTGCTGCCCCAGCAGATGGAAGCAAAGAATATTGCACTTGCCACAACAGATTTGCCATTCAATAGTGGACAAAGCATTTCAATATAGACTTAAAGTGACAGTGAGGTACAGTATTGGTTAACATGTGGTGGTCAGCTGTTCAGAGCAGTAATGTGTGCAGGTACTGAGGCACTTTTGTTGTGACTTCCTGATAGAAGAAGGGGGAATACTCCATGATTTTGATTAGGGTTATATTCAATAATGCATCTCAACTTTTGTAGAGAGTATTTCTTTTAAATGTCCTCCAAGGTGGGTAGCTGAATACCAATGACTCTTTGGGCAGTTTTCATCACCCTCTGAAGGGCTTTACAGTCTGAACCAGTGCAGTTGCTGTAGCACACGGAGATGCTGTTTGTGAGGATGCTCTCAGTGGTACAGGGGTACAAGTTCTCCAGTATAATGGGTAATACATAGTAATACAGGCATTGGTCCTCAGAGATGTGAATTCTAATGAACTTAAAGCTGGGTACATGCTTAGCAATAGCTCCGTGTGAATGGGAGTGTGAGTGTGAGAAGTTCCAGGATATTGTGCTCATAATATACTATGATTGGGTATAAAAAAAAATTGAGTTCACTGAACATCCTTTCTCAGACGATTTAAAACATGGCAGTAGATTGTTTGACCTCTGGTAATCAATTCTTGTTGCACAATGTTGCAAATGTAAAAAAAGATCATGAGCATGCATTTGTCCGAGCTGCATACCTGTGTCATCTTTTTCGGTTATGGAGATGATGGGTTCTGCCATCTTTCTTCTCTTTCTTTGTCCCAGGGTTGTACCCATCCACCCAATTTTTCACCAGTAACAATTCTATGTTCCTTCTGCTCCTGGGTAGAGCAGCCTGGGGACGAACTTGGCAGCAACACGGTGCAGCTTAAAATGCATGTGAGGATTTCCTGGGCTGTTCCATATGACACAACGACAATAGCAGCAATGCACAATCATCATGCACAAGTTGACGAACTGCTGCAACATCTTAGGGGGTTGAGCTCATTAAAGATGTTCTCTCAGCGTCTTCCAGTGATGTTCTTCTGCACTTGAAGCTCACGTGCCACTCAAAACACCTCAAAAAACTCTGAGGTTGCTGAGTTACAAAACTAGTCTAGAAACTTTTTGATACTACCTTGTAATCTCCTCCCCGTAAGCCGTTTCATCATTACCTCTGATTATACCTACCACTGTGGCAGGGCTGACACAACGCATCATTAAATGCCGCACAGGACTGCGCACACTTTAGCAGGATATCCACACTGTCTGAATAATAAGCAGTCCCACCATAGTCTTTTAATGGTCACTCCATGGTTCAACCCTTAGAATTTCTGTGACATCTTCGTGTAGTGTGGACAAAATCTGCATCCTTTAAATCATTTGCAATTGTTCTAAAATGCTTTTGCAAGCTGACCTTTAACATTACAAGTTTGTGTGCGAGTGTTTTGTGGGTGGTGTTGTGAATAAACGTACAGTAGTCCTGTCTTTGGCATGGACTCCATACAAGCAGATGGCAGTAATTTACCAATATGATGTACCTGTATGACGTTAAACTCAAGACAATGAAGAAGTGGAATATGAAACTTAAGCTAATGCTAGCATATTAGGTAAATCTACAAGGGTATAGTATAGACCACCCAACGAAGACCATCCTTAAAGAATGTTGGAAACATAACAGAGCCAATCTGCACAGCTTTGGATGGATAGGGGGTGTCAAAAAAAAGCCTTTGATTACAGGAGCTAGATATTGGATTTGCACTACGGATACATAACAGTCAACCATTAAAGTTCATAAGACCAACAACATTTAAGTATAAAACAAAAAATAAAGGACAACTCATAACACATCTCAAGCTGAATAAAAGTACAAAGCAACATAAAAAAATATGTTATCTTGGTACTCAAAAATAGGTAATCAAAAGATCTTGGTACAGGATGAACAGGGACAGTGTTCTTTATTCCACAATACAAGGTAGCAGTTAGACTAATGGACCAACTATACATATATACTGTTCAACTAATGGGTATACAAATAGCACTTAAACGGATAGAGAAGAATGTTCAAGGATCTTTCAAAAAGTAGAGCAGATGTTAAGAGAAATATTAAAGAACACATGAATAAAATATGGCAGGAAAGATGGGATGAAGAAGCAACAGGTATTGGCACAAAATTGATATTGGCACAAAATACAGATGCAGGTAAAAAGAGGGAAAGTATGGGTCAGAAACAGAAGAAAAGAGATACATTATAACACGGTTAATAATAGGGCACACAGAATTAAACCAGAATGATAATAAAACAAGCAAACACGCAAATGGAGAATGAGAATATTGTGGGCAAATAGAGTCGGTTACACATGTATTGATAAACTGTAATAAATATAACAAGGAAAGACAGGATCTCAGAGACACCATACAAGTAGCTGGTCTATAAATGACTGAAGAAATATACTATGGAAAATATGGGAAATATATAATAACCTGCTTAAGCATTTAAAATAAAGTGGTATAACAGATAGAATTTTTTGAGGTCCTTCTCAAAAAATTAGCATATTGTGATAAAGTTCATTATTTTCTGTAATGTACTGATACACACAACTGAAGTAGTTCAAGCCTTTTATTGTTTCAATATTGATGATTGTGGCATACAGCTCATGAAAACCCAAAATTCCTATCTCAAAAATTAGCATATCATGAAAAGGTTCTCTAAACGAGCTATTAACCTAATCATCTGAATCAACTAATTAACTCTAAACACCTGCAAAAGATTCCTGAGGCTTTTAAAAACT
>JAQQZS010000015.1:17412785-17423147 GCA_030068045.1 Platyallabes tihoni | reverse complement strand
AAAAGAGAATTAAGCTTATAGTAAGAAATAATTATGAATAGAAGAAATACGATAGAAAAATTAAAACTTAACTAGAAAAAAAAAGAAATAAAAATAGAAATAGAAATATACTGTACATAAAATAGAAATGAAAATAGAAATAAAAATAGAAATATACTGTACTCTCCTCATAGCAATACCATTTGTGATGTCAGGATGCCCATCACAATGTTATCAAGAATATTACTTTTATTTGAATATTATTTGATTTAAATATGATGACCATCTCATATGTAAAGTGCCAGAAACTCCATCACCTGGTTTTTGCATACTTACACAGCACAAAGGGGGCCACAATGCATAGACAAGTTTAATGATTCTAATTCAACACTAACCATGCAAAATGCCTGCTGAACTGACTGGATGTAATCATATATTTAAAGTAACTCAGTCATTATTCTGCTTATAGATTAGCACAACAATGCAGTACACCACAGTTCAGATTGATCAGGAAAAAAAAAAGTGATTTAAACAGAAAACATCTCATCATTTAATCCTGTGCATGCCTTTTTATTTTTGTACAAACTGATTCTGTCACAAGTTATAGATATTTGAGTTAATTCAATAGCTTAATAGTTAAAATTGACTGACATGTGGCCATATTGTTTTTAAATGTCAACATGTTTTTAATAATCAATAAGGGATAGCCAATTAAAAATATTTTAATCAGATGGTGAAGATATGTCAGAAATCCCAGGACTAGTATGCAAAAGTATACTTGCCATAATATATATTTAATATGATCTTTTTCTGTCCCTGTTGGCAGAAATGCCAGTTTTAACAACTATTCTATGGTTTTCTACTGGTGATTTACTTTCACTACTTCCAACATCACTGGTTTTAACATTCAGGCCCTCATCTGAGGCATTAGTACAGCATGACACAAACATTTTTATAGATTAGAATAACTAGGATAAGATTTTTAAAGAAATAAAAATTACAGGTTGGTAAATCACCAAGGACAAGATCTGTGCAACAAGGGCTACAGCAACTTTCAAAGAATTGCAGTAATTTATGGCATTTATTAGTTGCCAATACATTGATTGATGTAATAAACTTCTGAAATTTTAATACAGTATGTCTTAATATGAGGCAGGGTGTTTAGACAGACATGTTTCTTAAACAAATTAAAAAAAAAAAAAAAAAGGTTAGCTAAAGTTTGCACAAAAAAAAACAAACAAACAAAAAAAACAAGGTAAAACGTGTTTATGTCTGATGACAGTGAAGTTCAGAGATACCCCCAAAAATCGAGTGATGTCAAAAAATGTAAAGATGTTTCATCTAAGTATTAGCTTAGGGGTGTGTACACTTATGCAAACAAGTTACTGTACATTTATTTCTATTTTCCCCCTAAAAATATATTCATTGTTTTTAACATTATGGATTGTTTTTCCAATAGTACAAGTACAATTTGTTTTTTTATTTAGATTTTTTACATCACAAAACCCTGCCAATTTGACAGGTTTGTGTAAATCCACTGTAATTATGAAAATACAGTTAAACCTTGGATTGTGAGCATAATTCATTCCGGAAGCGTACTTGTATATCAAAGCACTCATATAAGGAATAATGGAAATTGTTCCGCAACCCAAAAATATCAATATACTATAATTAATATAATTAATACAAAATGTAAAGCAAAAATAAAAAAAATTAACCTGCACTTTACCATTGAAAAGAATCGTGGCTGAAGTAAGATGAGAGCGCAGAGGAGGAGGGAGGCTACTGTGTAGTACGACTTTCACATGCACAAACACACACACTAACGGAATCACTGCGCTGTTGGCAAACATCTTTAAGAAGGAGCCTCTCTAATGACACTTGCTTTTGCCTCCTTTTGAGGATTTGACAAATGTTCAGCTAATTATATTTATTTTAACCATCACAACAACTGCTGCATGCCCATTACACTTTCTTTCTTTTTTTTAAACTACAAAACTATAGGAGCAGTATGGACAATATAGTGCTTTGAAACGGTTTTTCTCTTTAAATATGAATTTACATAGAGGCTGAGACTGAGCATGGGACACGATTACCCACAAACCCACAGGGCAAAAGAGAGAAGAACCACTGGCTCAGTTGTGGTCACATGACACTTAGGAGACAAAACGCATGTGTAATACTCTGTCAAAACCTCGCTTGTTTATCAAGTTAAAATTTGTTACAAAATTTTGTTCGTCTTGCAAAACGCCCACAGACCAAGTTACTCACAATCTAGGGTTCCACTGTAATAATAATAATAATAATAATACCATTAATGAATAGCAAAAGTCAAAATGTGATTTGGTAACCACATTATTAAACAAATTAAAAACAAAAGTTAAAATGTTTTGTATTATTTATAAATGATCATAAGTTATAACAATGCTAAATGATTTTTAAGATTAAAGACGTGGTGTAGATTACAGTATCCGAGTATGAAAAAAAAAAGAAAGAATGGATTTTACCTGGAAGGCTAATGCAAGAATGCTTCTGGCTGCGGGGACATCTCCAGCCAGCCACTTGGACTTGGCCCCCATAAGCCACAACACCTCAGCCTTGGGACAGTGAGCAACTGCCCTCTGAAGCAGAGATTCCAGAGATTCTCTAAGAGACAAGAAAAAGAAGGAAAAATCTGTTAAGATACGTTATATTCAATTTCAGAATTTTGCATTTTAACACTTTTAACTCTGGACATTGCAAAGCAGTTTTACAGAAGGGGGAAAACCTCACTGAAATTATAGGGGGAATAAACTGTTGGATAGGATCAGACTCAAAAGTAAACAAAGCCTCCTCTTTTTAATCTGGATAGTTAGGGTATGTACCTTAAATCATACAGTTTAATGTAGTATAGTGATCTATAAATATAATGGCAATACATGATACAATAAAGCAGCTCATTTTGTTACTTCTAATTCAGATAATTGTAAGGCCTTGACCACAGATGTGTGTCTATTCAGGAGCCACATTCTTCAAATTGAAATGAAATGCCCCAAAAACTACCGTTAGATAGCTCAATTGACTTTTCAGTCAAATAGAACACAGTGGAGCGATACAAGCACATGGCACCCCAAGTCTTCACAGACTGTGGAAACTTCACAGCAACTTGGATTCTGTGCCTCTACACTCTTTCTCCAGACCCTAGAACCATGATTTTCAAATGAAATGTGAAAGACTTTTGACTACAGAGCAACAGTCCTGTTCTTTTTCTCCTTAGCCCAGTAAGGAGAAAAACCTTTCTAATGACAACTCTTGTTCAGAAATGGCTTGATACTAGGACTGCAGCACCTACAGCCCATTTCCTTATAATATCTGTGTGTTGGCTCTTGACACACCTCTGGAAAAATGTCATGTCAGCAGTATTCCCCATGTACGTTATGATCTAACCTTTTTTTTGTTGTTTTTTACAAAATATCTACACAAGTTAATAAATGGCTGTCTGGTTAAACCTGGTCACACAGCAGCAAATTAATAAAATTGAATTTAAATTAAGCCATTGTCAAATAAATTAGCTTGTTAAAATTCCAGATTTTTCTGTTTCACTGGTGCACATGAAAGGAGTCAGTGATGGGCATGGAACCTTGCATGTTGTGCTGTATATCACATCACCTGTTGTGCTTAATCATTTCAAAATTGTAAAGTAAAAAGTCTCATGAGATCAAAAAAGACTTTGACTGAACTCAAACAACACATTTGGAGACAAAATAACATAACACAAGATGGTACATAGCAATTTCATGGTAGAATGTGAGAAGAAAAATATATATATATACTTTTTTCTAGGACCCCTCATTTTTCTATGTGTTTCTAGAAAATAGAGGTTGGGTTAGCGTAGAAAATAATAATAATAATAATAATAATAATAATAATAATACAGATAAGGGCATTGCTGTTTAAACGTGCAGTGAGTAGCATCTGTAATTTACTGACTTGTTCTGCTTTGGAGCTACTAGTTCTTCAAATGGTCAGCCTAAATGAAAATGTGATAATTGGCTAATTGACAATGCCTGATTCAAGATAAATGATATGAAGGAAGAATAGTTAATAAAAGTGTAGCTACATTAGAAGTACTTGTAGTACATTTTTTACCGTGTGCCATGACTCTTCTCAAAGTAAGCTGCTCGCAACCAAACACTCTTTTTGCTGGGAAAGACCTGCAGTGCGTGGGCATAGATGGCACGAGCACATTCTAATGCACCATGAGCCACACACTGGAATACATAAAAACACACACAAATATGTAGACATATCAATATAAAGGTTTTAAGTTGTAACATATGTACACAGAAATGATTAAAACCAATGACATTGTACATGTTTTAAATTAAGTGTGCAGTTGGTGAAACTCCGTCTGCAATATAAGACAGAATGCATGACTTTTCCTGTACAATCCAAAAAATAAAGTTTGACATACTGTTTGAAAGGACACCGCTTGCTTACATAAATTACAAACTATGCTTGCCTGCATGAAATGGCCTTAACCTGCTTCTTAAAGCTCAGTTTAGGTAAGATGAAGAACTAAGATGGAACCAACACACAAGACTCTAGATGCTTTACCATCTAACATTCTTTGATTTTAATTTTTTTTTTTTAAAGAAAAGGTTTGACACGTTTTAAAATAATCTCCAGAATAATATGCAAGGATAAAACTGAACCTCTGACAAGTAGGAAAGGATTGGAAGCATCTGAGCTAACTTAATAATTGTTTGATTAATAGGCTATATAATAGTCTATAAATGTATGAACATCACTGTATACTTTATGCAACACTTTGGATGTCAAAACATGGAGATCATACTTTTCGCAAAAGAAGCTTACTTCCTGGAATCAAACATTAACAGTATTATCACGTAAGTCAGATAATTGATTAAATGGGTTGGAATGTATTAAAACATATGTATTAACTTTGGCTGTCCTTATTCTCCATCCTTGGGTATAGGAATGCACCAAACTAAGGTAATATAAATGTATCTTAGGGAACTCAACAACTAGGTCATATTGTCACTCAAAATCATTCTTGAAACATTGGAGTAAGTTCTATAAATGCAAAAGGTTATTTATGATTGCTCATGATGTCCATGATATAATAATCATATTTCCATGACATAAGAATGGCATTAGATTTTCATCTGCCGGGACCAGTAATCAATTTCAGAGTAATGCCTTTGACTTTATAAGTTTTGCACTGCATGTCATACTGTGTATAATCACGTATGTGACAAAATTAAAATTTGACTTAATTCTGGCTGATGACACATCAACCTAATCCATATCTCAACCACAGCAAGAAAAAGGGGCAGTGAAATTTCTGATTAAATATTCAGTCCAAATATTTCTAATAAGGAAGTTTCTTACACTTTCAGCATCCTCCATCCATGTGTGTTTACAGTCTTCTTCCTCAATCCCAATGCCAATGACAGCTCTGATCACAGCCTGACAAGTGGCCACACTACTAGCTTTATCACACTCCTCAGCATCCTGTAAGAATGATTAAAGAAATGACATAATTGTCTGTAAAAAAAAAATTATACTTTGTGTTCACCAAAAAAAAAACAGCATTTAATTAAAATACACCTTGCCAACTATTAAGCAAGAGGGTGGATTGATTGTGTTATGGAGTTATATGGCAGCCGGTGGAGGAAACATGTAAATGGAAAAATTTATTTAATTAAATACCAGCCAATCCTACAAGCATGGGATACACTGAACCAAGAACCTGAACAGAGCTTCTAAAACAGGACTAAACATACCATATCAAAATTAACCTTGTACTTTTACAATGGCAGTCACAGTACCCTAATTTAAAAATGTAAGCAATGAAATGCAAAAAAAAAAAAGGGGAAAAAAGCAGAAGACATCTTGTGTATGCTGTCATGTATTACAGGAATTAAATATTTTAAGATGGCAGGTAAAAAAAAAAAAAAAAAAGCAGACTACATTAGCTTAGTGATGACCCTTCGTAAGCATTAACAGCTGACCTGAATCCACTGCTCACGGTTGATCTCAACACCATTTGCCCTCAGTGAGGTGATTGCTCGGTCAATGATCTTCTCTACCATCTGTGTGTTGCCATTGGCCTCTTCCAGTTTGGCTGCCGTGATCCAGATATGCCGATCAGTAGGAATATTCTCACGTGCCTTGTTCAGAACACGCCTTGCATTCTCATAAGTCTCCAACCGGGCCAAGGCAAGCCAGAGCTAACACCACAGGGAAAGGATGTGTTGGAGAGATACAAAATACATTATTGGACAAACATCAGGTTGTGAATATGATTGTACCTCTACACTGGTTGGGCAGCATTCCACAGCTCGGCTTAGCATAATTCTGGCATCCTCTGGCTCCTCTAGTTCAACAGCTGTCTTCCACAGACGCACTGATTTAGATACATTCTCCAGAGCTGTAGTTTAGAATTTACAATCACAATGAAACATTACATACACAAACTAAACAAAAATCTCTCCAATAAAAAATAAAATAAAATTCCCAGTATCTTAACCCAGCATTAATTACTGATGTAAAAGCCATTTGGGATTCAAGATGAGCTGTACTGTAGTGAAAGTGGTAGCTCTATATTATTCATAAAACAAACACTTTGAACAAAAAAAAGAAAATAAATGGCACCGTTTCTAATTCTTGCTTGTGCTATAACTGTTAACATTAAAAGGTTTACAGTTGTTTTAGGAGAAATTTCTTTGCAATAGTTTTGATGCCTGAATAAACCGGTTAAACAAACTGATCTTAAAGAAAAACACAATGGACAATATGGGGAAAATGTCTTTGGGGGCTTCCAATCCTTAAAGGATGAAGAAAACATCTTCACCGTTTCCATTTAAAATAGCACAATTCACCATGCAAAAGATATGCAGACCTATGAACGGCCTCAAGACAGTCAAAATACACAGAAGCCTAGTCTGAGAAATGGCACTGTCTGAATTCAATTAGCTGCCTAAACCTTTGCATAAAAGGTTTGTTGGCTGCTAGACAGACATACTGACATTTTCTTTGCATATTTGGATGTTGACATCCTCACCGCATAATGTACCATCACAGAATTTGCAGAATTCTTGCTTTTCTGTGTCCGTAATACAGAATGTAAAAGCTTGATGACCAATACTTGAACTCAGTCATACGCTCACAGGCTGTCAACGTTGCCATGACATTAATCACATTCAGCCTTAAGATCGGACCAGGATCCCTGTAAATCTCCAAATAGACTACAAAACTAACAATTTATTAATAACAGGTTTTACTTTCAATGTAGAAAATACATACTGTATGCAGTAGAAAATACAAATGCATTGAATTACTGCATTCCTAATTTGAGCTGTGGCCTGGGTCTGCATTAACTTGCTGGAGTCCAGACTTAGTTTAGCATCTAGAAAAGGGCTACTCAAAGTTTAAAATAAATAAATAAATAAAAATCATAGATATGGTGCGACACAACCACTCATCATATTAAAAAAAAAGATTTGTCAGATCTGCTACATTTAGTACAAGGATTAAATGGTGTGGAAGTTAATTTAATAATTTAATGTGGGTCTTTAGAATTATAGAGATTACTGATCATTGAGTGTTTATTGGCACAGTACAGTGAAAAAGTATTTCCCTCCTTTCTGGATTTTTTTTTCCTTGGCATATTTGTCACACTTAAAATTTGTTTGACATGAAATCATTAATAAATCACACAAACATAACCGGAGTAAATTCAAAATGCAGTTATTAAATAATTTTACTTATTAAGGGGAAAAAGTTGTCCAAACCTGCATGTCCCTATGTGACAAGATAATTGCTCAATAATCCTAATAACCAGTTGTGCAACCCTTGGAAGCAACAACTGCAGTCAACTATTCATGTTAACGACAACTTTCACATCTATGTGGAGGAATTTTGGGCCACTGGCTGCTGTGTTTTGGATCATTGTCCTGCTGCAAAACCCAAGTATGCTTGATCTTGAGGTAACAAACTGATGGCTGGACATTCTCCTTCAGGATTTTCTGGTAGGGTGCAAAATTCATGGTTCCATCAAATGGCAAGTCGTCCAGGTTCTGAAGCTGCAAAGACTATAACACTACTACCATGTCTGACTGTTGGTATGATGTTTTGCTGTACAACAGCATTTCATAAAAAAAGATGTAAAGGTACACACTCCTTCCGATTATCCCTCGCAAAAAATGTGGGGCATAATCAAGATATTTTTCAGCAAACGTGAGAAGCCTTTGTGTTCTTTTTCGGTCAGCAGTCGCTTGCACCTTGGAACTCTTCCAAGGATGCCATTTCTGCCCAGTCTTTTCTTATTACTGAATCATAAAAACTGACCTTAACTGAGGCAAGGAAAGCTTGCAGTTCTTTAGATGCTGTTCTGAGTTCTTTTATGAGCTATTGGATGAATAGTCATTTCACTCATGGAGACATTTTGGTAGGCCGGCTACACCTGGAAATATTCACCTTTATTCCCAATTTTTATCCTTTTGTGGATGATTGCTTCTGTTATAGGATCCGACATATTAGCCAGAGATTTGTGCATGTCTCATGGGTGTGTGTGTGTGTGCACGAAGAGTTTGTGTGTGTTTGTGTGCATCTCATAGGTGTGTGTGCATGGAGAGTTTGTGTGTTAGTGCACGTCTCATAAGTGTATGTGTACGCATTTCATATATATTTGTTTAAGCACTTATTAGTATACATGTATGTGTGACTGTTTCATATATCCGTATTTTCATGTTCGCGTGAATGAGTGAAGTTTGATTTAAGCCCTATATGGCGCTTCATACAACAACTGCCTGATGTGCTGCTTTTTGAGATCTTTTTAATGTGCTTCATAACAGCATAGTATATCTAATAGAAGACATAACAAGGAACCTAGGAAAACCAGGAGGTAATTGTTTTAGTATTATTTCAAACAGAAATATATTTCAAAGCTGTCGGGGAAAAAAAAAGGCCAATTCTCCTTCAGTAAGAGCGACTTAATCACTAACCTTTGCGCAGGACTCGTTTCTTAGCTCTGATGTCCGTCTCAAGTTCAGCTGCTCGAATATAAATGCGCACAGACTGAGGGAGGTGACGTACAGCCTGAGCAACTACAGCCTTTGCAGTGTCTCCTGGCTGCAGACGTGCAGCCTCCAGCCACACATCCTCACTCTACACATTAAAAAAAATAAATAAATAAATAAATAAACAATTGTAAATTGTTTATGTTAATTTTCTCTGGTCCAAATCACTTGAGATTACAAACTTATAACGTTTTCTCCATAGTTCCTTTTTCACACAGATAAAAATGTACATGTACCAAAATGAATCACTTGAAAGTACACAAGAAATTCCCCTCCTATCGTTGGTGAGATGTGTATGCCATGGGAACCAAAAAAACAACAAAAAAAAAATCTCGAATATCATCCTGCTTTGTCAAATAATGCTTGTTTAGAGCAAAAATCCTGCCTTCTGCGTTATCACTGGTTACAAGAATTCAGTCTCATTTGTGATATGTACGCATACACAGACCTCTTCCTGTTTTTTTTTTTCATATTTATTACCCTTAAATTATTTAGATCATTAAATAAAATTTTATATTTACGCAAAGGCAATCTAAGTGAATAAAAAAAAAAATAATGCAGTGTTAATGATTATGAAAAATGTAAAAAGTAATTGCAGCAACATTCCTCCACAGCGATGTGAAGGACAGATGCCAGTAAGCGCTAATGCCCGACTGCAGTTGTTGTCAGCAAAGAAGCCAATTAATTTTTTACATAGGGCCAGGCAGGTTTGGACAGCTTTTTTCCCTTAATAAACAAAATCAGAATTTAAAAACTGCAGTATGGATTTACTCAGGTTATCCTTGTGTAATATTAAAATTTGATTGAGCTGAATCATTTAAGTGTGATGACAAAAAAAGGAAGTGGACAATTACAACACACTGTCCTAGTCTCATTCCTGAGAGTTCTTGTCATTTCATGCTTGTGGAAATGCTTTTCATTTCACTATTACACATATTTGTTTCATCTTCTGTCAATTCATCTGTTGACTGTTCAGCTTTATCCTTACAGGTTTTAATACTGCATTGTACGGTTCTTTTTTATTATTATTCATGCAAGCAAATAATTTGTCCAGTCTGAAATAACATCTGGACTAGGGGTGGGAGAAATACCGGTAGACACGATTAACCGGTAGAAATTTGCCAACCGATAGAGATTTGGGTCTATCGTCTTAATCGCGATTGAGATCACGTGACGTTGCACGTTATGTAACGACGCACGTTATGTAACCACGCAATACTCATTCACTTCTATGGGAAGCCAAACACATCTAAAGTGGGACGAAACCGTGGCACCCGATTGAGCCGGCGTGGGCAGA
>JAQQZS010000015.1:17315271-17325937 GCA_030068045.1 Platyallabes tihoni | reverse complement strand
AGTGTCTCTATCATAACTAATGTACTCCATGGTGGTGATTTTGCCGATTTTAGAACACTGAAAACTAACTTAAAAAAAAAAAACAAAGAGAAGTTGGTCGGAGCAGTCGTGACGGCAGCCGACCTCACCGGCGCCATCTTGATCAGATGTGGATAGTCATCTCCCTGCTTGATTTCCGATTACCGACCTAACGCTTCCTATATTGACTACGCCTCCTGTTTTGCTCTTCCACCTTTTGACCACGCTTCCATTTAATATTGCAATTATTCATCTGCACACGGATCATCTGTGTCCACCACACCGCCATTAAAGGAATGTCTGGGCTCAAAGGACGTCGGGAGAGGAGCTGGTCGTTTCCTGGACTGTGTTTGGTTTCCTGGATTGGGTTTGGTTTTGTGGACTTGTTGTCCTTTGAGTACACATTAATTGTATACTCTGTATCTCTGGTGGTCCTCACCCTATTCTGTTAACGACTAGTTTTTGTTTTATTAACAAGAGGTAGGTTGTTACAACAGCTCCATCACCGCTCCTTTAACATCCTGACGTCTCCCAAGACACTATTCTGTTGGAGTCAGGCAACCGAGAAAGCCTTCTTGGAGCTCAAGAAACGGTTCATGTCCGCCCCATCCTTATCATGCCAGATCCATCACGTCAATTTGTCATAGAGGCCGATGCCTCCAGCACAGGGGTAGGAGGCGTACTCTCCCAGAGGTCCACACACGACAATAAGCTGCATCCCTGCTCCTTCTTTTCACACTGCTTAACCCCTGCCGAAGCACATTATTGCACTATCCTCTCTTCTCCCTGCTTGCTTGCAGCTGCCGAGTTAGACATAGAATCCAAGGTCAAGCAGACGCTGTCCCATGAACCAGGGCCCAGTAACGTACCCACAAATCGCTTCTTTGTACCCCTTACCCTACGATCTCAGGTTCTGCAATGGGGGCACGGCTCCAAGCTCTCCTGCCATTCTGGTGCCAACAACATTTTTGGTGGCCAACATTGAAGGAGGATATGTCCAAATTTGTGGCAGCTTGTGACGTCTGTTTAAGGTGCAAGCACGCCAATACCGCTCCTGCAGGCCTTCTCAGACCTTTACCGATTCCATCCCGCCTATGGTCTGACATCTCACTGGATTTTGTTACAGGACTACCCACCTCCGAGGACCTTGTCTCTGATCGTGGCCCACAGTTCACCTCTCAGTTCTGGAAGGCATTGTGTAAGCTCATCGGAGCCACCCCTAGTCTGTCGTCAGGATTTCACCCACAATCCAATGGGCAGACAGAGATGTCACCTCGTGGAGCAGATTCCTGCCCTGAGTTGAATATGTCCACAACTCCCTAGTTTTGTCTTCTACCGGGTTGTCTCCCTTCCAGTGCTGTCTGGGTTACCAACCACCCTTGTTCCCATCTCAGGAGGAGGAGTCAACATCCCTTCTGTCCAAGCTTTTGCAGGAGGACCGGGTCTCAAAGCCAGGAAATCACTGCTATGACAAAGCAGACCCTACAAGAAACAAGCAGACCATAGACCTTCTCAGGCCCCTAAATACAGAATAGGGGAGAGAGTCATGCTCTCCACCAGAGACCTTCCTTGACCTCCTCTCGTAAGCTTTCCCCTCGTTACGTCGGCCCCTTCACCATAACCAAGATTGTCAATCCCTGCGCTGTTAAGCTCTTGCTCCCCTCTACTAGATCCCATGTTCCACATGTCCCAGCTACGTCGTCTCCCCTCATGCCCACTAAGTTCCCCCACCCACCCTATGCCACCTCCCCGCATCATTGATGGCGGTGAAGCCTACACCGTCTGCCAGCTCCTGAAAGCTCGCCGCCGAGGTAGAGGCATTCAGTACCTAGTGGACTGGGAGGGCTATGGACCTAAGGAGAGAAGCTGGATCCCGGCCAAGTTTGTCCTAGACCCCAAGTTAATCTTTGACTTTCATATACGTACGCTTCAAAAAACTCCCAGACCAGTGTCAGCTTGCTTTCCGTCAACCTCGTCCACAATCAACAGGCCCACCTGGCCCAGGCATTAATCGATTATGGCTCAGACTGTAATCTGATCAACACAGCTTCAGCCAAGGCTCTGGGAATTTCCTTTTTACCCTTGGAGACCCATCTCAAGATCCAAGCTATCGACAGGAGCCCGCTCCCATCAATCATTGATAGGAGCCGTTCCCATCAATCACCCACAGTTCAAGTTCAAGTAGGCTTTTATTGTCATTTAAACCATATACAGTTTAGTACACAGTAAACCAACAAAACAACTTTCCTCCAGGACTAAGATGCAACATACAACATAAATTAACAACATACATTGACAAAAAATAACTAGCTAACTTAGAAACATAATTAACTGACTAGCTGAGACAAGACAGATTGACATTTTAAGTTAACAGAACAACTATCTACGTTTTATACAAAAGAGACAACATGTGCATGTGCAAATGTGCAAACAACAGCGACAACATGAAATTCAATACTACATGGTAATAAGGTAATAAATTGAGGTAGTGGGAGGAGAGACAGTAAGCAGTAAACATTCCTTATAAGTAGCAGCAAAGATAAAAATAGTTTGTGCAAATTAACAAGTAATGAATATTGCGCAAAAGAGCATTTACAGGTTGGTGTGCACAATTGATCTAGGCCTGAGGGTCTCAGCCAATCACTCAGAGCAAACATCTCTATTCATCATGAAAGAATCCCATGCCATCCTCATTCTTGGCCTGCCTTGGTTAACCCACCATAACCCACAAATCGATTGGGCCAGAAACATAATTGCGGCCTGGAGCCCATCATGTGCCACAACTTGCTTACAAGCTGCCATCACGCCATGTCTCAACCCTGTCATAAGAATGAACCCCTGGATCTCACCCATGTACCCACGGAATACCACAACATCAATACAGTGTTTGGTAAATTTCCCGCCATTTCTCTTCCCCCCATTGCCGACCTTATGATTGTGCCATAGACCTACTCTCAGGTATCACCCCTCCTATTCAATTCACTTCATTTTTATTTGTATAGCGCTTTTAACAATTGACATTGTCACAAAGCAGCTATACATAATCAAAAGAATTATTTAAGTTTGTATGAAATGTGAATGTATATGAATCAAAATGAAAAGATTGCCCCTGATAAGCAAGCCAAAGAAGACAGCGACAGTGGCCAAGAAAAACTCTGAGATAGCAGTAGGAAGAATCCTTGAGAGGAACCAGACTCAACAGGGAACCCATCCTCATTTGGATGATAACAGAGAACAGAGATTGATCTACGGTCATACTGTGTGTTTGGACCAGTGTTGGGTGGAGTGCGTTACAAAGTATTTGGATACTTTTTTGATGTAACAAGTAATCTAACGGGTTAGATCCACCATTTAAGTACTCAGGTATTTAGTTACTTTTTCAATTATTCAGACAATTTATGCAATCCGTGAGCCAGACTGCAGTCATTCCCAATCCGTTATTGTGTGTGTTTGTGTGTGTGAATGTGTGTGAAAGTCGTCCAACAAGCCCCACCCCCAATAACCTGCCAACCTCTGTTATTCCTGCTGTTATACCCCTATCTTACGTATGCCATTTGACTATGCGAGGACCGACACGCGGATAGATGGAACCATAATCACAGTGTCAGAACTCACAGTGAATCATTTTATGGGCCAAACTTCACTGAGTGATGGTAGAATAATTATAAAGGTCTTGACTAAAACAACATGCATGAGAAATCACAAAGGAGTTTTCATTTTCTGCAATAATTCTAACTAGTTACTTTTATCAGAAAGTAACGCTGTAATGTAACTGATTACTTTTTAAAGACAGTAATTTTGTAATGTAATAGTTACTTTAAAAAGTAACGTCCCCCAACACTGGGTAGGAGGCTGGAGGTTCAGTATAACAGGAGATGTGTTTAAGTTAATATGGAGTCCAGTTCATTATTGGAAGCTCAGGTAGACTGTAGGAAACTCCAGCCCTGAACTATCGAGCGACTTCTGTCACGAGTCCTTAGAAAACAACTGTCAGCATCAGCCAAGGCCAGACCCGTCTTCATGGAAAAGTGGAACCATCCCCAGTCACCACAAGTATCCAGTGAGAGATAGAGAGAGAGAGGAGAAGAGTAGGAGAGATAACAGTTAGGTATGGTCACAGTCACCAAATGTATAAGGTGAATGCATATTTAGTGCAAGCAGGGACTCCGGCAGGACTAACTATGACAGCATAATTAAAAGGGAGAGCCAGAAGAAAACACAGACATGAGGGTTCCCTGAGATGTAAAGCGACCAATCACTTCACCGTCAACAAACCTGAGTAATCAATGACAGTGGGGAAGACAGCATCTAAACATACCAGTTCACCATAATACTCTATGTCCATGAGTCCCACATATCTGCTCCTTTACCTAAGGAAAATCTATTTACAAAAATGCTTGGCTAAATAATTTGTTTTTTTAGCCTAGACACACACTGCGACTGTGTCTGAATCACGGATATTAACTGGAAGACTATTCCATAACTTTGGGGTTTTGTAAGAAAAAACTCTGCCCCCATCTGTAGTTTTCATAAATGTGGTACTGACAAGCAGCCTGCATCCTTTGATCGAAGTAGGCATGGCGGATCGTAAGACACTAGCAGTTCACTCAGATACTGCAGTACGAGACCATACAACAAAAGTATTATTTTAAAATCGATGCAAAGTTTCACAGGGAGCCAATGCAGTGTGGATAAGATAGGGGTGATGTGCTTGTATCTTCTGGTTCTAGTGAGGACTCTTGCTGCTGCATTCTGGACCAACTGAAGCTTGTTTATGCACCTAGTTGAACAACCAGACAGTAAGACGTAGATAAAAGCATGAGCTAGTTTTTCTGCATCATTTAGTGACAATATATTCCCTATCTTGCCAATATTTCTGAGGTGAAGGAATCTATCCTGGTAATATTATCTACATGTGCTTCAAATGAAAGACTGGCATCTATAATCACACTGAGGTCTTTCACTGTTGCACTTGATGGAACATAAAGGCCATTTAAAGTTACAGTGTGATCAAAAAGCTTGCTTCTAGCTGTATATGGTCCGATGACTAGAACTTCTGTCTTATCAGGACTAAGCAGAAGGAAGTTAATTAACATTCAGTTTCTTATGTCCTGCACACATTGCTTAACTTTAGTAAGCTGGTTTTTCAAAGAGGTCTGTTCCCTTAATTCGTACTACATTTTTTAATCTGTGAAAGAGAATACTATGATCAATGGTGTCAAAAGCTGCACTCGAGTAACACAAGTATAGTGACGGAACCCTGATCAGAGGCCAGTAGGAGGTCATTTACTACTTTAACAAGTACTGTCTGTGCTGAGATGAAGCCTAAATCCTGATTGATACAGTTAGTTTATGGCATTTCTATGTAGATAAGAACATTGCTCCATGTCCAGAATCTTAGAGATACAGGGGAGGTTTGATATCGGCCTATAATTGGACAGCTGAAAAGGGTCGAGGTGAGATTTCTTAATAAGCGGATTAATAACTGCAAATGTAAAAGAGATTTTGGAACATACCCACTGCTGAGTGAAGAGTTAATTATTTTCTACCGGGGTTCTGTTATTGCTGGTACTATCTGCTTGAGAAAATGTGATGGTATAGGATCTAATTCATAGGTTGATGATTTTGAGAAGAGATGAGTGAAATTAGTTTATTCTCCTCAAGGGGAGTAAAGTATTCTAGGTTTGGATGTGATATGGTTAGTTTATCATCTGTATCACTTAAATTGTCTGGTTTCAAAGCCTGATTTTTTTCAAACCTAATATTTAGGATTTTTTTTTTATTATTTAAAAAGTTCATGAAGTCCTCAATACTGTATGTTGTTAATTTTGCTATGGTAAGTTTCTAGTTAATTTTACTATGGTATTAAATAAAAATATAAGATTTTTTTTTGTTATTTTCTATAAGAGTGGAGAGACACAATAATCTAGCAGCTTTTTATAGGTCAGGATGCTCTCCTATCTGCTATTTGGAATACTAACAATTTAGTTTGACGTCATTTGCTCTCTAATTTTCGAGCGGTTTGTTTTAAAGTGTGTGTGTGATCATTATACCAGGGAGAGAGTTTCTTATTTCTAATCTTTTTTCTTTTAACTGGAGCTACATTATCTAAGGTATAACAGACTGTTGACTCTAAATATTTAGTCGCCTGATCGAGTTCTGTTGAGTCAGATGGCGATCCAATCAAAGATAACTCTGGGAAATTATTGATAAAGCTCTGTGTGGTAGGTGATGTGAATGTACGTTTAATGCGGTAGCGCAGTTCTGCACGTACATTATTACTATGACACACTTTAGACAAGACAGTGATCTGACAAGACAGACAAGACAGTGATCTGAGATAGCTTCAGACTGGGGAATTCTAATTATATTTCTTCTACTTAATCTGAGGGATAATATTAAATCTAAAGAGTGACCTGCTTTATGAGTGGACATAAATGCTATTCTCAGAGGCTCTTCTGGATTTTCAAAATGAATATTGAAGTCTCCAGCAATTAACGCTTTGTCTACAAAAACGACCAGTTTTGGGGGATGATTTTTTTAAAGTAACTAATTACATTACAAAATTACTTTCTTTAAAAAGTAATCAGTTACATTACAACTTTACTTTCTGATAAAAGTAACTAGTTAGAGTACTTTTCCATTGCAGAAAATGAAAACTCCTTTGTTTTTCCTCATGCATAGTCAAGACCTTTATAATTATTCTACCATCATCACTCAGTGAAGTTTGGCCCATAATCTGTTAACTACAATTCCCTGATCTCACCTATGCGGTTTTGCGTGGTGGCTGTAAGTACGGTTCATAATGATTCACCACGAGTTTTGGCGCTGTGATTAGGTTTACAACTTTCCGCATGTCGGTCCTCGTATAGTCAAACTGCATAGGTGAGAAAGGGGTAAAACAGCAGGAATAACAGAGGGGGGAAACTTTCACACACACACACACACTAATGGATTGGGAACGACTGCTGTCTGGTTCACAGATTACATGAATTGTCTGAATAACGGATTACCTTTTTGAAAATATAACTAAATAACTGAGTACTTAAATGGCGGACCTAACGCGTTAGATTACTCTTTACATCAAACATGTCACACCCAACACTGGAAATAACCAGGTTTGAGAGGAAATCTGCAAATTTACAGAGAAATTCAGAGTATGGTGGGTCTGTAAATCATACAGTAATTCGTGGGATTGACTGAGCAGACTTCATATTTGTAGCTACACTTTTTTTCCCTAAAGGCCGCCTTTATTCCTTCTTTGCCCAAGGAAGGCGAATCCATGTTTACATCACTGAGTCCTCATGATCATTCGTCCTTCTACCTCCCCTGTGGGGGCTAGGCTCTTCTTTGTTGGCAAAAGGATGGGTCCCTCTGTCTCTGCAATGATTATAGTGGCCTAAATGAGATCACAGTAAAGAATCTGTACCACATTCCTCTTATGGCTATACCCTTTGAACTTCTTTAAGGAGCCAGGCTGTTCATCACCAAGTTGGACCTACAAAATGCATACTACCGTCTTCCAGGAAGAACCTCATGTCACCTATTATGACAAATCCTAAAGCAAACACATACATCTCCAACCACAAACACATCTATAGGCAATTAAGAATTTGTACATCTTCCTAGGATATCACACATGATCAACCATCAGTGCTGTTTTGTAAATGGTTGTTTAAATGTATAAACACACAATACAGGTTGCACAATGAGGTTGCAGTTATGTGTCTATTCACCACACCAAATGTTCTGTAGCCACCCTTTAACATTACTGGAATGCTTTTCAAACATGTTAATTTACCAAATGTTACAACAGTGCTGAGCTCATCCTGAGTGCAGCCATTTTGTCCCTATTGGTTTCTCTGTATAAACTGTGAATCTGTGTGAATTCTGTTCATGTTTTATTATTCTGCTATTATTACCCTATTATTATTCAAAAGTCCAGACTGCCCCTTTCATTTGAAGTATACAGAGATGCATATTCACACTAGACACACAGCTACACTTCTCAAATAGACACACATTAATAGTTGTGGCCATTTTTTGTTTTGTAAATGTATTTTGCAAGTATGCAGGAATTAAACTGTGACTTGAAACATCCTCTCTTAAGGTTGCTTTCACACTAAGAACTTGTAATGATTTGTGGGTGGTATCAGGCTGATGTTGCCGTGGGCTAAAAAAGGGCAGACATAGGCGCAGAGAAAACAAACAAACAAAAAAAAGTCTTTATTTACAAAACATAAAATATTAAAGAAACTAAACAAAGAAACAAACAAAGAACTCAAACTATAACTCAGAATTTAGAGCCTGACAAAGGCTCTTTAGCAGGACAAAGGCCAAGAGCGGGACAAAACACACATGGAGCTGAGGCGAAACAGATAAGACAAACGAGAGTCAAGACAAACTAGGGGCAAGATGAAACGAGGGACAAGACGAGACAAGATGAGTCTTGAGACAAGGCAGACGAGTGACAAGACATTCCAGGGACGAGACTTACTGATCGGGTTAGTTGTTAATTGGGTTACTATCTAATTTGGTTATCGTAGAAATGGATGATGAACCAAATGGGTTAGTAACTAACTGGGTTAGAATCTAAGCGCATTAGTAGCTGAACCTGCATTGGGGGGGACGAACACATGAAAAGGCTAAGCACACATGAGGCTAATTCTTACTAGCAGCTAAACCTACTAGAGACTAAAGCCACTAGCAGCCAATCCTGCTAGAGGCTTAACCTACTAGTGGTTAAAACTACTAGCAGTTAAGGTTTCAAGTGGCTAAACATACAGGGAGTTAAACAGACACTGGAGACACACAGCACAGTACTTACATAGACTTTGAGACAAACTAACCACACTGAACTAGACACAAACAGCTCCACAACACACAAGCATAACTAATATAAACATTACAAAACTAGAGCCTACTTAAACAGGACAGCAAAATACAAAACGCCCACATGACAGAAGTAATATTAATATTAATGCTTGACCCAGTTTCCCAGAACAAACAACTATTTATAGAAGGTTTAATGAGCTACCTCGGTTCAGGTGAGCACTCTCATCACCTGACCGAGGTGCCGTCTGGGAAACTGAGTCTACAAACAAAAACTACAATAAACAAACTTATCGGGCACACAGTGCCCTCTAGTGGTGAACCCTCACAGTACTCCTGTTCAAAATGATGTGAAAACAATGTTGAAATCAATGTGATTTATCTTTTCCAATATGTATGTAATATGTATGTATGTGCGAAGCATGCAGTGATTTGTTCTTCTATACAGTCATAGCTGATAAAGAAGGCAGCTGTTAGGTGGATTTAAGGCAAGGACACACGTGCAGTAAAATGAGTTTTTATTAAACTCAATCAGGCGAACAAAAAACTGGGTAATTAGAGTATGCTGTCAGAAGAAAACAGGGTTGGGCAATCTACAAGCAGTATAAACTGGTAAAAGCTAAATTAACATTCTGTGTAAATTACAGTACTATGTACTTCCAATGAAAGTCCCTTTTAAATGTTCTATTTATACTTTATTCTATTTAAAAGAAATTCATTTAAAATGTACATTTCAGAAATTTCAATATTACTATTAAGGTCATGTGGACTTATGGTGAAATTTCCTGTGAATTCAATTAAATTTATTTATTTACATAGCTCCTTTAATGACAATTGGCATTGTCGCAAAATCGCTTTGTGAATGAATGTATAATTCACATGACGTAAAAGCATGTAAAAAGCACTTCAAGAACAGTACAGCAGTGAGACTTATTTACTCTAAATGGTGCAGATGTTTTAATTGAAGGCCATACATTTATGAATGACGATCCTGACAGGAGTGACTCTGAACCAACTGCAGTCATTCCTGTGAACATTCAGCGAGTAAAACACCGGATTCTTGAAAATCGACAAATAACTTGCAAACTTGCAGAAGAAACATCTGTCTGTGGAAACTGCACAAACAATCATTTACAAACACCACTTGCACATTAGAGGAACTCGGCTAAGAGTTACTGCCACATCCTCTGTATAGGCTTCACCTTGCTCCAAGTGATTTCCACATGTTTAGACCAAATAATTTCTGGTAGGTCAGCTTTTCAGAAACCTTTTAAAATTGATAGTCTCCATGCATTAGTGAAACACTGTGATAAGTGCATAAGTGTAGTATGGGATTATATAGAGCAGGCATCACTAAATGGGTGGGCAGTGGTCCAGACCCAGACCAAGTGACAGTTCGATCTTGACCCTGATGCTTTTCTGATAAATAAGAATAATTAATATACTAGTAATCTAGCATTTTTTCCCTCAAGGTGGGCGCAGCTTTACGCATCACTCAGCAGAGCTCATCAATGCAATATATTACCGGTTATAGACAAAGTGTGTTGAAGAATAAGAAACGAAAGCGTGATATAGCTTGATTTACTCCAAGAAAATAAAAGTAGACTATGAAAACTGAACCTTCAAAAATAAATGGACATACAGTGGTGTTCAAAATAATAGCAGTGTGTTGAAAAAAAGTGAGTAAAGCTCCATATTCATATAATAACCTTTTAAATTTAAAATCACATAAATGCATCGGACACCCTGCACATTCTATTCTGAATCACAACATGAAGAAAAATGTGCTAAATGTATTATTAGTTTAATGTAAGTG
>JAQQZS010000015.1:17084704-17096147 GCA_030068045.1 Platyallabes tihoni | reverse complement strand
AACTCATAATTAATCTTCCTCGGTTCAGGTGCCGGCACACGTCACCTGACCGAGGTGCATCCTGGGAACTGAAGTCAGACAACAAAACTACAACATAAAGTCTTTGGCGCAGTGGCGCCCTCTAGGGGTTAACCCTTACAAACACTAATTTAATTTAATTTCCAATTTCCAACCTTGATGCCAACATTGGCCCAACGTATGCACTGCCGTTGGCACTTCAGTGGTGTGCTAGCTGAGACGTATCACAAATTGCAAACAGAAAGTGTGGTATAATTACACTGTATGTTTAATTTTTATTAAAATTTACATATATGTTCAGACATGCAGCATTTAACACCCACATGATAATAATTTTTAAAAAGCTGCTTGACCTTTGGTCCTTGGACACTATCAATTGCTGCCTGAAGCAATATTTCTACTAAATTTATATTTGGAAGTTTAGTACCATTGACTGAAAAGTTATGTAATCCTGAGACACATATCACATGACTGCTCATTCTCAATATGAAAATAGAACGATCAGACAAAACATTTAAACTACAGTGGAACCTTGGATTACGAGCATAATTCATTCCTGGAGTGGGCTCGTATTTCAAAACACTCGAATTTCCCCATAAGAAATAATGGAAACTCAAATTATTTGTTCCACAGACAAAAAAAAATAAATACATAAAAAACAATTAATAAAATATATATATATATATATATATTATAAATAAAACAAATTAACCTGCACCTTACCTTTAAAAAAAAGTAAAAATAAATCCCAACTAAGTGCTTCCGTTTATGCGCGCAGACGCTGTGTATGTGTGTGTGCGTGCAGACGCTGTGTATGTGTGTGTGCGTGAAGCTAAAGTAAGAAGAGAGGAGGAATTAGACCCTCCCTCTCCCTCTTCTCGTCTTACACAGTAATCCTTCTTCCTCTCTTATTTGAGTTTTTGCACACACACACACACATTAATGGAAAGACTGTTTCATCGGAAAAATGTACAAGGAACATCGCTAATGACACTTGCGTGAGCGCATACTAACTTCACTGCTGTAAAGTAAAGATAAAAGAAATTATGAATGTGTGGTCTGCAAGCTTCTGCGAGGACTGGCAAAAAAATTAAACATGCGAAACCGCGTAGGTGGGATAGGGGTATTAAAGTTGCCTGAAATGAATCAAGTGAATTACAGTGCCATACATTCTTATTTTAAAGCCTTTTCTCAGATGCAAAAACTAAAAAAAGGTATTTCAAATGACTTTAAGTATAAAAAAAAACTAAGGCACACATTGAAATTAATAATTATACAAAAACTAAACTTTCAGAACTAAAAGTTTCAAAATCTACTCAGAACTAAACTTTCAGAACTAAAAGTTTCAAAATCTACAGCTCAGGCATAACATATAAGCCTTTAATGACAATTTCTGTCGTTTTCTCTTGCTGGTTTCTTCATCTCTTGGCTCGCTGATAATTTTATAACTCCGTTCCATTTTGTAGCCCGCACCAGAACGCTCCCTCAAATCAATACACAGCTAACTGTTTGTGTCTCCTTCCGCTTTTTGGGTGATTGTGATAAGTGCTTCTTCTTCATTGGTGTTTACTGGCGGTTTGCATCCGGAAGCGCACTTTGTCAAAAACATAATGCAAGCTTTTCAAATTAATTAAAAGAAGCTTTGAGGCAGAAGATTTTGCCTCTATCATTTTTTGTAATCGAATTACTCGAGTTACTCGAGGAATCGTTTAAGCCCTACTCTGCTTATTCCAGAGGTGTTCTCTCATGTTGAGTTCACGTTCTCTCATGTTGAGTTCACGCCCATTCAAGTTTTTCCACAGTGAACTCGCTCATCCATGTCTTAATGGACCTTGCTTTGTGCACTAGTGTGCAGTCATGTTGGAATAGGAAGGGGCCCATCCCCAAACTGTTCACACAAAGTTAGGAGCATAAAATTGTCCAAAATGTCTTGGTTTTCTGAAGCATTAAGAGTTAATTTCACTGCAAATAAGGGGCTGAGACCAACTCCTGAAAAGGAGTAAATTAAGAAGAAAATCCGGGTAGAATCCAAAAACAATGATGAGCCATTTTCTGTGCAAAAATGTGTTCGTCTGCAGAACGACCATCATTATGCCCCTTTTATTCTTCTTACCATCCGCAATCGATTCAGTTAGTATATCCAAGTGTCACGGGATAACCAGAGATGAAAACAGAAGACTTAGCAGTTAGCCTGTGTAGCGTGGATGGTAAAACCAAACGCAGAAGCAGCGCGAACAGGCAGGATAACCACACGAATTATTATTAGAATTCTCTCGCAGCGATGAGACATGGGAGAAGTGGTGAAGGGTTTCAGTTGTGAGGTGTGGAATACTGGGTGGATCCGGAGCACCGCAGGCAGCTGGAGCTGGAGGTGACAGGTTGATTCGGAGGGTGATGCGGTAAGGGCCGATGAACCTGGGTGACAGTTCCTTGATTCGGTGTGGAGATGTAGATTCTTTGTTGACAGCCACACTTGTCACCTACGTTGTACAATCGTCCCAGAGGGTGTCGACAGCGATGTTGAGTGGCGTAGCGGGCATTGGCTTGCTGGATGGCTCGGTTGGCTTGGTCTTGGTGTTCGAACATGGAAGGCTGGAAACCGTGGCATACCTCAAATGGGCTTAGATTCGTGGCGGATGAGATGTGGAGGTTGTGGGACAGCTCAGCCCAGATGAGGTAGCGGGCCCAGGAGTGGTGACGATCGGCGATGAAGTGTCTCAGATAGCACTCCAGTTGTTGGTTGGTCCGCTCCGTCTGACCGTTAGTCTGGGGATGGTATCCGGAAGAGAGACTACAGGTGGAACTGATCAGACGGCAGAAGGCCTTCCAGAATCGAGCGATGAACTGGGGCCCCCTGTCCGAGACGATGTCTTTCGGGAACCCATACAGGCGGACTACGTGTTCCAATATCAACTCGGCTGTGTCCTTAGCTGACAGGAGTCCGGCAATGGGCCACCAGGTGCACAGCGAACCGATCCACGATGGTCATTATAGTGGTCTTTCCTTCCGAGGCCGGCAGGCCCCGTGATGAAATCGACGGCAATGTGCGTCCAGGGCCTACGGGGGACAGGAAGCGGCTGGAGTTCACCCGGCGTCGGCTGGTTGGTGTCCTTTATCCTGGCGCACACTGGGCATGCCTGGACGAACTCATCGACGTCCCTAGCCATGGAGGGCCACCAGAAGGTGCGTTTGACGAATTGGAGGGTGGGCCGAGTACCAGGATGTCCGGAGATGGTTGAGGAGTGGCCCTATTGTATGACTTCAGTCCTTACGGCAGGTAGCACATAGAGTCTGCCGGTTCGGTCTCTTTGGCCTGTGCCTGGCGAACCCTCATCTCCAAGTCCCAAGGGAGGGGTGCAATGATTTTTGATGGTGGGAGGAGAGACGCGGGCTCTGCCCGGGGGACGTCTTCCTCATGTTGTCGTGAGAGGACGTCGGCCTTGGTGTTTTTGGACCCCGGGCGGTATGATGAGTTGTTTGAGGTTTCAGATGGTGATCAGATTTTGGTGATCGGTCCAGACGATGAACGGCTCCCTGGCGCCCTTGAGCCAGTGACGCCATTCCTCCGAAGACCACTTTATGGCCAACTGTTCGCGGTCCCCTACCCCCTACCCTATCCCGTATCACTGTTGAGTGGGGTCAAATTTTTTGGAGAAGAAGCTACAGGGGTGTAGCTTCTGGTCTGGACCTCGCTGGGAGAGAACAGCCCCGGCGCCCACATCCGAAGTGTCCACCTCCACAACGAATGGCTTGTTGACGTCTGGATGGAGAAGGATTGGAGCGGTGGTGAAGCGGTGACAGAGTTCATTGAAGGCGGAGATGGCAGCAGGGTTGAGGGTGAAGTGACAAAATGATGGACGGTTCACGGCGGTTAAGGGTTCTGCAATCGTACTGGAGTCCCTGATGAAGCGACGATAGAAAAAGGCAAACCCGAGGAACCGTTGTAGTTGCTTAAGGGTCTTGGGTAGGGGCCAATGACGCACAACTTCCAGCTTCTGCGTAGTGTCCTGTGGGGGTGATGAAGGCCGTCTTCCACTCATCGTCCTCTCTGATACGCACCAAGTTGTAGGCGCTCCGGAGGTCCAACTTTGTGAAAATGGTGGCACCAAAGAGGGTGTCCACGGCAGAGTTGATAAGAGGCAGTGGGTGTCGGTTTTTAATGGTGATGTTGTTGAGCCCCTGATAGTAGATTTACATTTACATTTAGGCATTTGGCAGATGCTCTTATCCAGAGTGACTTACATTTTTCTCATTACACCTCTGAGCAGTTGAGGGTTAAGGGCCTTGCTCAAGGGTCCAACAGTGGCAACTTGGTTGTTGTGGGGTTTGAACCTGGGATCTTCTGAACCGTAGTCCAATGCCTTAACCACTGAGCTACCCCTGGCCCCAGGGGTCGACACACCCCTATATAGTCGACACACGGGCGAAGTTCGCCGCCTTTTTTCTTCACAAAGAAGAACCCCGCGGCGGCAGGTGAGGAGGAAGGCCTGATGGTACCTTGGCGGAGGGCGTTCAACACGTACTCCTCCATCGCCTGCGTCTCGGTGGTGGAGAGGGAGTAGAGATGGCCGCGGGGAGGAACAGAGCTCGGCTGAAGGTCTATCGCCAGGTCGTAGGGGCAATGAGGAGGAAGATGGGTGGCACATTTCTTGCACTTCAGCCAGGTCCCGGTAGACGGTGGGGATGGCGTTGGTGTCGACGTCGGGGGCCTCGGACTCCCTAGAACACGTCCCACCCAGCCGGTGCCCACAGGCAAAGTTCGGTGCAGGTCGGTCCCCACCGCAGAATATGATTTTGGGTCCACGATATGAGGGGGTCATGTTGTAGCAGCCAGTGGTGTCCGAGGATGATGGGTGGTGATGATATGGTGGTGAGGTGAAATCGGATCTGTTCTTGGTGTTGGTTGATGGTAAGGGTGATGGGTTGAGTCTGGGTGGTGATGGAACTAGATGAAAGGGGCCGACCCTCGACAGAAATGATCCGAACAGGCTGGGATAACGCCTCGACTTTTACCCCCAATTTTTTGGCATAAGAAGAGTCAATGAAGTTGCCTGCGGCACCAGAGTCGATGAACGCAGTACTTCCGGTGTTGGTCGTGACAGGGGAAAGTTGGAGGTGACATGGTGAGTTGCCCTCATCTCTCACCGGGTCTGGGCGTTTCCCGGCCGAAGAGGGCAAATGGCTCGATGGTGCGCGGCCAACCCAGGTATGGAAGTCAGCCGTATAGCGGCTCACGGACGACCTTCCCTGCCACAGATGGTAAAGTTTTGTGTCGGTCTCCAACTCACCTGCAGGATGTTTGAAAATACGCTTCAGCTGGCCGGTGAATTCGTTGTAGGAGTGCGCAGTATCAGAATCAGAACGAACAACCGCCGGGGCCCACTCAGCTGCCTGCCCAGATAGCAACGAGACGAGAAGAGCCATGCGCAACCGGACTGTGGAGTATCTGGTGGAATTAAACTCAAACACGAGATCCAGTGTGGTTAGAAAGACACTACACTTCCCATCTGTGCCATCCCACTTATCCGGTAAGGCTAAATAAACATCAGAGGAAGGGGGAGGTCACTGCGCAGCAGCCTCGCGGAGAGCCGCATTCTCCCGCCGCAGCTCCGCCATCTCGCGGCGCAAGGCCGCGACGTCTTGGACGCTGCTACGGAGAGATGCGATCTCACCGTTCAGCTGCTCAATCAACTCAGCGTGTCTGTTCACCACATTACAGTGGTGCACGTAATCCGCTGGGTTCACTGCATTAGGCTCAGTCATTCTGTCACGTGATAACCGGAGACGACAACAGAAGACTTAGCAGTTAGCCCGTGTAGCGTGCATGGTAAACCCAAACGCGGAAGCAGCGCGAACAGGCAGGATAACCACGCAAATTATTATTAGAACTCTTTTGCAGCGAGAGCAAGAGTTTACACAAATAAACCCACATTCTAACAACACACACTCGGTAAGGAAGATAAACACAGAAATAGTGAGTACTCACGATTCTGCAGGTAAACGTCGGGACCAGCATGGGAAACTCAATGACTGAGCGATGTGAAGTGCCATCTTGCCTCCTTTTTTGCTTCCTGTGTCGCGACCCTACTACTTCCGGGTCCTAGTGCCGGTCGCGGAGTGAGTGTGCATGACACCAAGGTGTCAATTTGTGCAAGAGTGGTCTTGATAGTTTGTCACTTTTACAAATGAATTCGCCACCACATGTTGCTACAGTATGTAACAAAAGTTGAACAAAGTCTTGTGTGTGAGTCTTTATTTTGACCAGGTAGTGTGCATTCAAATGTGAATCAGAAAATTTCTTAATAAAAATAATGTGGCTTTGTGGTTACATCTTGGTTATATTATATTTGTTTGGATTACAATAGCAATCATTAGGATTATCATTAGGATAAGCACAACATAAATGTATTTTAAAAAATAAAGGTTTTGTGTAAACCTATTGAATTCATGGAGCCTATTAGTTCAAAAAGTCAATTAGCCTTTAAAATAGAAACTAAGATTATCACATCCTTCCTCTTGCCTTTCATGGAATATAGCACAAATTTTAAAAATAACTACTTGTCAATTTCAAGGTGAATGGTGGGTTTGAACAATTGGGAGAGGGGGTGGACGTAGCAGCACATGAAAAACCTATTTGAACCACTTAGTTAATAGTCTGCTAATGAAATAGCCTAATTACTCTCACCAGGGGCTGTCTCAAAGAGTGGGCAAGTGGGGCTGTCTCCCTGGGCCTCACATGGGCTATGCATCAGCTAAAATGATAGACATGAGTATTAGCAGATGGATGTTGAGATAAATTCTATAATCAAAATAAAATATAAAGAGGTGCTAGTGAGGACTCCAAAATGTTTTAGAAATACATTTTTCTCAGTCATTGTTAATCAAGCACTAAGGTTATTCAGGAAAGTACAGAATAGGACTGCACGATTCTTGACAAAATGTGAATCATTATTTTCTCCATGGGAATTGAGATCACAATTCTCTCTCTCTCTCTATTTCTCTTTTCTCTCTCTCATTTTTTTCTTCCAACGAAAAACATCGATTGTACTTAAGAAAAAAAAGGGTTGTCTGCACAGGACTTTCAACTCTCTGGTAATAAAAGAAAAGTCACCTTTCCCTATTTTAATGTAAATAAAGTGAAAAGTTGTTAAACATAACTATAATATTAATATACGATAATACATAAAAATAGCTAATAAGTAGCATTTGTGCATTTTGGACACTCTGACAACTACAGAACTGTGTGTTCGTTTTTATTATTATTATTATTATTTCATCAGCATAAGGTAAATGTAACTGTGTTAGGTAGTTTATCAAATACATAGTGTAGAATTTATTGTTGTCAAAGGTTTATTGCTAAATCTGAACACACTTCCAGTATACTCCTCTGCAGCTTTCGCTCTGTTCTCAAAGTCTCTGTGCAACAGCTCGAATCAATATGGCAGGTTTAATTATCTAATACACTAAGTTATAGCCCAATTGGAACTGGACATGCCTGTCTCTGATCAGACAATAGTGTGTATTTTAGTTTTTAGCATGTGTGTGTGAGAGACATTTACCATATGATGATAAAAATAACACAGATGCACAGTCAACTCATGCCATGATAAATGCAACAACCGAAGAAAGTGCAGCACCCTTATCCCTGCAGTTTTGACGTAGTGATTATGTTTTCAATCTTTCTGCGCAAAAAATTAAACATTACATTTTTGGCGGTCCTCCTGGAAGTTCGTGGGCAGTCACTCGCCTAATGTCGTGTCTCACCGCGAGTCAAACCGTGTGTTTGACACACGAAGCATTAAAGGAGAAAAAAAAGCTTATGATTGGCTAGAATTCAGCGAGCAGAGTGTTGTGATATTGAGCATGCGCAGGAAATACAGTTTGAGCACAGCGCGAGTGAGCGTTTAAGCAAACAAAAATAAAATAAGCGTTCTAAAAAGTTTTTGCCATGAAAATAACAGCACACTAGTGATGGGTCGTTCATGAACAATTCGTTCTTTGACTGACTCTCATAGACGCTATGCAGTGCAGTAGTACACAGGAAACAGAATTGAACAGTTCTCAACGAGTCTTCAAGTCCCGAGGTGTGCGTTCCTTTGTCACGTGACCCCCACAGATGCTATGCAGTGCAATAGATTTAAAAGAACGAACGACGCAGACTAGAACGTATGAGGTAAGCTATTCATTCTGTTTATTATAATATGTCCTTAGCTGCATTGTAATATTTAATTACTGGAACTATAGCCAAAAGTTGTGTATGTAGATATACTGGCAGTCTTTTTATTGAAAATGCAACATTTTATTTTATTTATCAAAAGAACGAAATGGACTAAATGACTCAAAAAAAGATTCATTCATTTTGATGAACGAGATTCAAAGAACTGAGTCACTAAAATGATTCAAACTTCCCATCACTACAGCACACTACCCCAACTCCTGATTACTGGTTAGCTTGTTTAGCTCCACCTCCTTGTTACACGTCATGTGCGTGACAGCGGAACAGCAGAAATGAGGAAGAGAGATGAGAAGTGATAACTGAATCATTTGCGAATCTGTGGCCTGATTGGTAATTTAATAATGTTTTGTGTTACTCTGTTTGAGTGCAACAAGTGACCTTGACTGATATAGCAATTCGGGATTGTTGTCAATCACGTGAACTCGTGAATGCAGCGTGATCGGAATGCAGGGAAATACATGCAAGAGAATCGTCGTCATTCAGAAATGAGATTGCATGTATGTATGAATCAAGATTGTTTCTTTTATTTTTTATTTTTATTAATTCGGCAGCTCTAGTACAGAATGTTAAAAAAAAAAATTGCATAAACTTGGCAGATGCTAAGACAAGTGGCAAGGGAGGTATGTATATTTTAATGGAAGGGCATATACCTATTAAAAACAATGACGTCTGTCAGAGTGTGTACAATAAATTATTGTGTTGTAGATTAAAGAAAATAAGTTGTCAGTAGAAGAATGAAACAGTATCAGTAATTACCTGCTGGCTGCTTTGCTTGTATATGTAAGTTATTTACTATGTAATCTTGAATATTCACTCATAATCACAATAATGGGGTTTAAAGGTCTATACAATGTTGCAGAAATATTGGGGTGAATATTTGTCCTAACTAGGGTCTATAATTGTTTGTGTGGTATTTGTGGCTCAGTGGTAGGTTTGTCGCCTACCATGCGGAAAGCCTGGGTTTGATTCCCAGCCAATGCCCAAACCCCAACCACTGGATGCTGTGCCGGTCCCAAGTCCGGATAAAATGGGAAGGTTGCATCAGGAAGGACATCTGGCGTAAAAACCTGTGCTAAGTTGGGGTCTATTATTGTTTCTTTCTATAGTCTTGAGTCAAGTTAGGTTATACTTTTTAGGAATCCATTTCTTTTGGTTGAAAAACAAAGCTAGGGCTGGAAACCGAACTTGTATGTATACTTCTACAGCAGGATCATCTGTCTCCCTGTGTTTACCTGTCTCACCATCACCCAATGCTTCTGTCCCTGGCTCTGATTCAGATGCACCCTCTTTTTCATCTCTCACATTCATTTCTACTTTATCTTTTCTGCCTACTTACTTCTCATACTGTATTTCTTCTCGCACCTTCCTCCTGCCCAGATTTCATGCTTTTTTGAATGAAAAGGTTGCCAATATTTTAAACCATATTTTTACTTCCTTTATACTACTGTGACTGTCAGCAGTGAAGAAATGAAAGGGTCTCAAATCCACATATTTAATTAACATACACCATGGGAAAATGTGATTTGTACATTAAAATACAACTATTAGATTTAACACAGAGTGATTGTGTTGACAGGAACGTGGTTACACACCATTCTGTGAAAGAAGAGACGGTCAGGTAAGTGGCCTGGAACATGCACCTGTTGAGAATATAACTAACTATTGTTTCGTCTGTGAGTCAATGGGAGCTATAAAGAGTAGAGCACTATAGATATACCGTATACTATCTCTCTCTCTCTCTCTCTATATATATATATATATATATATATAGAGAGAGAGAGAGAGAGAGAGAGATTACATGCACTGAAAAGTAGTAAAGAATATTCACAATGACCAAGTGGATAAAGTTCAACTTGCATCAAAACTGCCTGTGTTCATCTTCCTTTCCAAATGACCCTTACATTTAATCCTAACATGTATCAACATCGAGGATACAAAACAAAAGTATTCATATCCCTTGAACTTTACCACTTTTTGTCACTTTACAACCACAAACATAAATGTATTTGATTGGGATTTTATATGATAGACCAACACAAAGTGGCACATAGTTGTGAAGTGGAAGGAAAATGATAAATGGTTTAAATTATTATTATTATTTTTTTTTTTTTTTACAAAAGAACCACCTTTTGCTTCAGTTACAACTGCAAGTCTTTTGGGCTGTCTCTACCAGCCTTAGTGTGTGAATGAGCGTGTGAGTGCTTGTATATGTTCTTCCTACGATGGATTGGCAAAAAGTCCAGGGGGTACCCTGCATCATACCCCAAGTCTTCTGGGGTCCAGGCCCCCTGCTATCCTGTATACAGGTAGTAGCAGCGTTATGAATTTACACAGATACGAACTTACCTTGGTCCTACAAACATTTCGTGAAAATAGGTGAGAACAAATCACGGAAGTAGCTCGCGTGTATTGTACAAAAAATACACTGCAGTGCACCAATTACCAATATTTACAATTGTATACAATGTATAAAATGTCTAAAGTCCGGTATATTGTATGTGAGAGGGGGTGCGGGAGAAATAAATTGGTTGTCCTGAAAGGTATCCTGATGGTGAATAGTCCTAATTTAGGAAATCATCCAATCCTTGGAGTTCAGAGTCCAAGAATCTGGAAAAGCTGGGGTTGGGGCTGCTTTGGGCTAGTTGGGGATGGGAGGCATCTGCAGTGCAAACCATATGGTCGGTTTTCAAAATTCTTAGCAGACTCTGAAACTTGATAATTATCAGAACATGTTGATATTAGTAATATGGCCAACACATGCAAATAAATTCTAGGAATGTGGTGTCTAATTTAATTAGATGTAACTCATGATTACCAAAAAAGGTGTACAGTGTACAGGACAAGATTCTGTGTAATTAGACAAACTGATGCCATATTGACGACAGGATTATCATCTTTGCACGGTCATACAAAGGTGGGTTTACTGCGGTTGCTTTTATTTATCTGATTTTCTTTTGTTGTCTCAACATGAATAAAAAACTCTAATGAACAACAGCCAGTAAGTCATGTATCTGTTTCTAGCTACTTGTTTGGCCATCTTATATGGATTATAGGGATGTAACGGTATTGTAAATACCGTCGTACCGCAATAAAAAATTTTTTCAATAATACAGTGGTCGCATGACGGTAAAATGATAGGTCTTCTGAGAAAAGTTTGCTCGGGCGAATGGAGCGAACGGGAGGTAGCGG
>JAQQZS010000015.1:16924370-16936354 GCA_030068045.1 Platyallabes tihoni | reverse complement strand
CACCAACAACCATGCCACGCTCAAAATTGCTTAAATCACCTTTCTTTCCCATTCTGACATTCAGTTTGGAGTTCAGGGGATTGTCTTGACCAGGACCACACCCCTAAATGCATTGAAGCAACTGCCATGTGATTGATTGATTAGATAATTGCATTAGTGAGAAATTGAACAGGTGTTCCTAATAATCCTTTAGGTGAGTGTATATATATATTTATATATAAAAACATTAGCAAGGAGAGCTGTTGCTTTCTCCCTGATGCATGTAAGTATTTAATTATCTTGAAAGCACCCAAACAGATGAGTCTGAGTCTTCAATCTATCAGGTCATGACTGCCCAGAGGAGCCATCCAGTGTAACTGAAAATAGATGTGGGGGTTGGTTGATTTCTGATGCAGTAAATGTAACATCAGTCATAGGTTTTTAAGCCTGATATCCGCTTCTGCATCCAGTCTATGCTGATAGGCTTTGCAATTGGCCTACGGTGCTGTGACATTTATACAGTATGTCTGCACTGGTATGTCTGTGTTGCTCCGAAGTTACACCGCCAAACCACTAGTTGGTGTTGGGGTTTCTTGGCCTTCTTGAACTTAACTTTCTGCCCTTGTCTGAACATGCGAAAAGGTTTATGAGGTGTATATGGTGTTTGCAGTTGATGTCACAGGTTGGCCATAAGCTGTTTTGTGGTATGTGAGGATTTCCTTCAATTCAATCTTATAGCTAGCCTTGTGTCTATAAAATCATGAATGCAGAATCATGAAAAGTTTAAACTGTGTCATTAAAAAGTCATTAAACTGTGCTCTCATGCCCTCCTGTCAAGATCAAAATCTCTGTAGCCATAAGAGCATGCTTGACTTTGCAGCAAACATTTATTTAAATTTTTGCAAGTTCCAAAGTCATTACAAGCAATATAGCCATAAAAAAGTTGTTCATGAATATACAGGGTGACTGATGTCGGACAGTTAAAAAAAAAAAACAGTACTATAGATTTTCAACTCAAAATTCATTTATTTTATAACTGAGTTACATTCAGTTATGAAAAATAATGTCATTTAGATGACGACCATCCTCTTGAATGCAGCTTTCAATCCCTTGCTTGAAATTATCCATCACTCGGGCCAACATCTGTTGATCAATCATGAGCACATCTTGTTGGATGGCATCCTTCAATTCATTCAAATAATGGGGTTTGTAAGTGTACACACGGCTCTTCAGGTACCCCCAGAGGGAGAAGTCACATCTAGCTCGTCCATCACCACCTACCGTGTCCTAACTGTTCTAAAACATCAGACTCCCGTCGGTCACTCTGTATTTTCTGTACTGCATCTCAATATGTACTTGTGCCCAAATATTCATATTTAATAAGGCAATATTAAACATGGTCTACATAATAATTATATTTTATAATAACTATATTAAAAAAAAAAAAGCTACATTTTATATTCATCATTGAGCTAATGATTAGCGATAAAAGTTGATGAGATTTTAATTGTTGAGATTTAATTGTTAAGCCACCATAAAATCTGGCCCACAAATTCTTCAGGTTCAGTCTTCAGGTTGGTAAACACGCCTGTGGCTCACTGTAGCGGTTTGATAGATAAAAATCCAAAGTTTCTAAATTTAATTTCTTTTTCTGAGTGGAATTTAGATGGCTTGTGATTTCGCTGTGTAGAAAGATGCTACAGTTATCACAAGAATCCTGTTGATGTGGTGTAAGGAGAACATCCTGTCACACCATATCAGCAACATGTTGCATTTAACACACGAATATTTCACATCTTACATGACTTTAAGGCAGCTATGCTTACACAATCATAAGACTGATGCTCTGGTATTTGTGGTAGTTCGGGGAAAATGCACAACGTCTGCACTCTGCAGCTATACTATTTCCTTTATGCAAAGGCAGAGCTCCAGTTCTCGTCAATGTTATTTGAAATGTGTACGAGTTAGCTCTGACAAGAATGAGTGTGTTTGTGCAAGACGTATTTTTATACCTGTAATTTATCTCACTTGGTTTTGCATTTGTGTTTTACGTGTATGTATCTGTCATGCGTTTTTGCTTTTCACTGCAGTATTGCACTGTAAGTCCGAATATGTTTATTGTACATAAGTAACTTAAGATAAGATAAGATAAGATAAAATAAAATAAAACTTTATTAATCCCGGAAGAAATTCTTGTGCCAGAGACTGCTCCAAGAGCAAAGAGAATAAAAAATATATATAAAGTGAAATAATGAATAAAGTCAAACTAACAAACTAGATATAAGACAAAATGCAACAACCAACAAAGTAGAATGCAGCAGCCTCTAGCAATAGCGTAGCAGAAACCGGATTCTGATGTAGAATTTACATGGCAACAATGGCGAGTAATAAAGTGCATAATATTGCTGAATGGTGTTACATATGATATTGCAAAGATATATTGTGATATTACATAATACATGATATTGTTAAATTATATTGCAAATAATTTTGGTAGGCAACATTGTACATTATATTGTTAAATTATATTACACATGATATGAATTTTTAATTGTTTTATTTGTATAGCGCTTTTAACAATTGTCATTGTCGCAAAGCAGACTTTTAAAGAACTATTAAAGAACCCAGGCATACAAATTGCAGAGGTAAGGCTAATGCACCTTTCGTTTCTAGGCTGTGACCATTATTTTAGCTCTCATTTCCCTAACCGTAGTTGATGGGAAAAGCATTTGTAGAAAGAAGTAAAAGGTTAATGCTAAAAATAATAAATAAATAAAGAATATTCTTTAATACAAAGAAATAAGATCTTGTAAGGTTGAGTAACTTATACATTGTTAAAGCTAAGTTATGCTTATTTTGCCATCAACCAAATTCACTCCCTGTTTGATAAGCGGTGACTGAATCACAGATGAGAACTCAATAGATAAAGATTACGTTCTTTCTTAAAACGACTCCAGCACGTCAAAATTCACAGGATCGTGGTGACTTGTAGGGGCATCACAGTCGTTTCTGTGTCTTCTGTATATTCTGCATATACACGGTAAACTACTGCGTTGATTGGCTCTGTTGAGTTGAAATGTTTATTGCACTGGTAATGAAATAAAGTTGTAAAATAACATTAACTGTACACAAAATTGTTATAAAATCATAATTATGAGTAATAATGACTACATTTTCAAGAAAAGTTATATACAGTATGTCACATACCTCACAGTGAATATTTCCCTATATCCCAGCTTGTTGAAAAGCAGGCTGAGCCGTTAATGGGGCAGAACGACCCTCCCTGCTGTTCCCTTCCTTCTGTTTTTAGCATTCTATATTTGCACTCTATAATACCCAAATGATTTAGTTAGGAAAATGTAAAATTTAATTAAATTAAAATAAACAATAATAATAATAATCAAAATCAATATCTAAATAATCTAGGAGAATAAGCATAATTGAAAATTAGTAAAAAAAAATTTTATTTATTTTTTTTCATTTAATTTTTATTTTACATGATATCATAGCGGCAGCATGGTGGTGTAGGTGTTAGCACTGTCACTTTGCACCTCCAGGGTCCGGGTTCGATACCCACCTTGGGTCTGTGTGCATGGAGTTTGAATGTTTTCCTGTGCTTGTTGGGTTTCCTCGGGGTGCTCCGGTTTTCTCCCACAGTCCAAAGACATTAAGATTAGGCTTATTAGCCTTCCAAAATTGCTGTAGTGTGTAAATGAGCATGTGAGTGTGTGTGTATGTGTGTGCTCCGTGATGGATTGGCACCCCATCAAGGGTGTATCTTGTCTCATGTCCTTAGTCTTCTGGGATAGGCTCCAGGCCCGGGAAACCCTGAATACAGGGTAAAGCGGTATAGATGATGAGTGATGACATCACAGCAATAAAATGTTGTTTACATTATCCATCAGTGTGAACCTTTGAAGAACCTTGAATAATGTCAACTTGCAACTAACAGCATTTTTAATAAATGTAGAAAACATTTTTAATATAATAAACCGTTTTAAGGCATTTTAAGATAAAGTAATGGCTTGGTACCAACACCAGAGAATAAATATGATTGTTCATATTCTGTTGATATTCATATTCTACATTGTCATATCACAAACACCGAATAAGTAAAGTGAAAATGTGACATTTTTAAGGATTTCATCTGTGTCTTTTTTAATGTATGTTTTAAAGTGTGAATGTGTGTGGTTAGAACTCGACTTGTGTATGCATGCTTTTTCCTGTGTTCGTCACTGCTGCTATGGTGAGAGTGATGTATGTGCTGTGTTGATTTGATGAGGTTTCTCTCTTAGGATTATGCTCAAAGCATGTTCCCCTGCGAGCAGCTTCCACTAAGCACCAGTTTCAGTCACCTTAATATAGCAACCACCATGTAGAGCCTAGCTGGATTATCTTTCTCAGTTCTGTCACTCTACTCCTTTATTTCAGCAACTGTTCCTAACTGTCTTTTAGCTGTAGATTTTGGTGTTTTTAGCTGAAGCCCATACTGTAAAAATGTCTATGCAATTTAAAGAATTACATTTACTATAGCGCTGTTAAATATCTACAGTACTGATTATATTAAAATGTTTATATACATCAAAACATCAGAAATAGTAACAAAGCAAATTAATTCAGTGTTTTACTGTAACAGTTAACCGGTATTAACCTAAACCCAATTTTGCTCTACCAAGCATTGTCTACCTTCAAAAGTAAATACAGTACCATCGTGTGTTGAAGAGGCTTTTACTTTCAGTTTTACAGACCTGGAAATCAGTGGACAATTCATAAATAAATGGCATACAAATAAAGATAACTAGGTTGTTTATTTGTTTAATAAGAGAGATTTGTTAGTTAAATAAATTAATTAAATATAATACAAGCCACAATCCAAGCTGCAAGTGGCCGGTGTGAGTGCAGGTTCATTGCAGGTTTAAACTGATACGGTTACAGAAAAGTTTGAGTTTTGTTGGCCAACAAAAAATAGATTGACTGTTATTGTATGACAAAGATTCATTGTATAAATTACAGATTAGAAGGCTTTCCATGTATTTTCTCAGAATTACTCAGTAGATTGTAATATTTAATAATTATTGAAAAGCATATTGAGATTTGCAAACCAAATGGCTTCCATATGCCAATCAATACAAGTGGGGTGGATCTTGAATTTACTTTAAACAATTTAAGTAGTAGTTCCTACTTAGTTTTTTTTTACTTATTTAACTAAGAATTGGTTGTATGGGTTCACGTAGACTTTGAGGTACCTTCGGGCCACGGCTATGAGGAGGTTATGCAAAGTCTGTGGGATGGATGTAAACAGGCCAGAGATAACCATGTACACAGTCCAAATGGTTGTTTCTCAGGAGCTAAAAGTCTGATTGTGCTGAAATTTAGTGTCCTGAATTATTAACCTAATCTATTAATGGATTTTAAATTCTTTTGACATATTTCATAAACATGGCTATTTCAGCCAATTGTCTGTCAGCAATTTTGATTCTGTGAAATTCTAGATATTTGGGTCTGAATTTCAGTTTTTACAAAGTTTAAAAGTATGTTATTCCATGAAATCATTATTGTTCTTTCTTTTTGTTCTCTATTGCTGTGATCCAGAATGACCAATTGAGAGAAGATTACTTACCTGTTTTGGGAATCGACCTTGTAAGCACTTGAGGCCATCCATTCTCTGTATATCCAGTTCTTACCTTCATTATATTTATGGTGAGTAATGTCTTGTTTTGATAAAAATGCAAATGAACTACAGATTTTGGCTTCACCAGGCACTTCTTTTTGTCTCTTATGTTACAACCTGGTGACACAGTGATGTAGTGGTTAGCACTTTGGCTTCCTACGTCCAGAGTCGAGGATTCGTGCATGGAGTTTGCATGTTGCAATCCGTGCTTGGTGGGTTTCCTAACACAGTCCAGGATAGGTTAACTGGCGTTCCCAAATTTCACATGGGGTGTGTGTGCATGCCTTGTGATGGATTATCACTTTGTCCAGGGACTACCCTGCCTTTTGCCAAAGTCTCCTGGGGTGGGCTCCAGCACATGCAGAGGAATTAGGCTCCAGCTAACATGAACTGGCAACATGGTCCTTTGTCTAAATTTTATTTTATTATTAATATTATTATTATTTTTAAAGCAGTTAACTACAGGTTGGCTGGAGTCTCCTTTGTGAAAAACAATACTCTAGGTATGCAGATCCTGGAAAAGGGCACTAACTTTAAAAGAGCACCACTTTAACACATAAAAAAGGTCCACACTAGTTTACTGAGTAGTTCAAACCTTTCACTCACTCATTCTTTTTATCTCTTATCCTGTACGGAAGATGCAGCGGACTCTGGACACTAGGAGGGGTATATACTTGACGGGGTGTCAATCCGTTGCAGGGGACACAAGCACACAATCACTCACACACTATGGATAATTTGGAAATACCAATTAGCCTGCATGTTTTTAGAGAAAACCAGAGTACCTGGAGGGAGAACATGCAAACTCCACAGACACAGACCTGAGGCGGGAATCGAAAATGTTTTGCTATACACAACATCAACTGTTTTGGATTTATCCAAGAACCTGTCATTCCATCTCATTTACTCAAACCATCAAAAAAAACAAAACAAAAAAAAAAACATACCGGGCAAAAAAAGCTCACAGTTTTTAAATATATTGTTTATATGACAGTAATTTCTTCAGTGACAATAACTGCTTTATATAATTTTATGTATGTGCTTAAAGGACCGTTTATTATATGTGTATTATTTCAGTTTCATTTTTGTTTTCACAGGTTCACAAGACGGTTTGGAGTGTGTAGATGTTGTCTCTCTAAGACTTAGTCCTCCATGGATATTTTGGCCCTCCCATATGGTAAAATGCTGGTACTAGGGGCCATCTCTGCTGCCTCAGCCTTCATCGTTACCATCTTCATTGTGCTGGTGTGTGTGGGGTGTCACAAGTAAGTGAATACCAGTGACAAAAGAATGTGACTAATAAATCTATGTTTAATGTAACACTGAATTATTCTGGTTATAGTAAAGTACCACAGATAAAAGAAGCCGATGTGTAAAGCAAAAACACTTACTGCATACAGACATAATACACAAAAGTGGTGTCACTTCACTTGTTCGTGATTATTTCATGGTGTTCCATGATGCATTTTGGAAAATCTTTTATATCCGTCTCCTGATTGACACTGAGATTAAAATTATTTAGTAATTAATTAATTAGTAGATTTGTAAATGCAGATTCATCAGTCTGTAAATAAATCAATCACGAGGTACATTTGTGAATCACATGTTTTTTTTTTTGGATTACTAAATACATTAGTGAATTATGTTATATTTATATGTGAATAACTAAATACATTTGTGAATCGCTTGACATTTATTTGTGAATGATGAAACTGATCTGACATTGAGCTTGTGCCATCGCACTAACAGGGTCATGACTCACCCCACTCCTTTGTTTACGGCTAACGTGAGCTACAAAGCTAACTAGTTTTTAGCATAAGCTGACCACCCAGTCCCTGAACAAGGGCACTACTTGGTTTGTAGAACAAGGGTTTTTTCACTTTACTGGACGTAGCGCACTAGCTTTTCATTTGATGCTATTAGGCTCTCTGAATGTGGAATAAATAACTATAAAGAGAAACTTACATTTTACTGGCAAGAATTTAAAACTACTTTTACTCCTGCTGTGTACACTTATGCAACCAACTGATTATAAGTAACATTCCCCTTTTTATCATTAGTTTTCTGTTTTTTTTTTCTTTTAGGGATGCACGATTAATCAAATAAAATCATGATCTCTATTTACACATATACACGTGATCTCATTTCTAAATGACGATAATTCAGATGCATGTATTTCTTTGCACACTGCATTCACGTTTTCACTTATTTACTTGACAACAATCCCAGATTGCTATATCAGTCACACTCACTGGTCACACTCACACAGTGTGTGAATTAGATTGGTACAGTATATACATACGATGCATGAACCAGTTTACTGTAGATAATCATTCAGGCAGTACCTGTAAGTTTGCAAAATAAGCAATAAATGGTTGCCATTTGTGAAAAAACATATTAGTAGAACCTCTCAGTGTATATTTTATCTTCTCTATCTTAAGAAAAAATTATAAATCTCTAATCCACTGAGAGATTGAGGGACAATTAACGGACTACCAATGTAAAAGTATTGTACGTCTGGCCAACAAAGATGAGAAGGCGACGACATCTTTATGTGCAGAACTCAATGGAACTGAATCATCTGTTATGCCAAATATAGCAGTTAATAGACATGGCTTCAACTGTACCCCAAGTATAGTGGACATGAGATTGAAAATCCCTATCCAAAAGTTGCGCAGGTTTGGACACAAAATGAACATATGGCTTAAATTACAGGGAGAGGCATGGCACCTGTCACATCTGTCCTCAACATCAGGAAATATTTCAGCTAGCCTTGATTTGGACTTGGTGCAAAACCTTAAATTGAATAAGACGGGTACAGGAAGAGCTGGAGCATATTCTGTCCATGGCTTTCTCCCAACATTCTTCACTCAACTGCAATCCCAGTTCATTTTCCCAAGCAGATCTGGTTTTAGTGGTTTTACAATCCTTAAAAGATAAAATAAAATTATATATTCTTGATATCACACCTCGCTGATATGGATTAAATGTGATCAGACATTCCCAGGCCTGCTTGGGAGGTATAGAAGGAAAATTGGGAAAACACTTGGATACAAGGTAGCGAACTTGTAGGTAACGAAAGAAATGAGCTGCAGGCAGTTCATACTCCGAGGACAGACTAGCAAAACTTTTAAATACTCCATCTTCATACAAATTATAAAAATCTGTGATGCCTTTGTCATGCCATGATGAAAATGCTGAATCTAGAAGTGATGGGGGAAACAAATGATTTTTATGCAATGGACCCATTGCTGACGCAGTTCCAAATTTAAAGTGCCGTCTAAACTGATACCAAATCTTAAGTGTATTAAGTACCACTGGGTTATCAGTGTATTGAGCCGGTTTGATTGGAAAGGAAATGCAAAGTAGAGCTAATATACAATATGGTTAACAAGACAGTAACTCTAAATTGCACCATGGGGGTTCAGTTGAGTTTATCTCAAAAAACATTTTTTTGAATATGTGCAGCCCAGTAGTAAATTTTAAAATTAGTGTGCTAAATTAGAAAGTCTGTGCTCAGTCAAATACTCTTGCTTTCTTAATATCTCTCAGTTGAAGAAGAGGAAGGCTGGAAGATGGTTAATTAATAATGTGCTGTTCCTTTGTCAATCAGAACCAGCCAAGATGAACTGGCCTACTTCTAGTCTGTGATTAGTCTGGTTTTGTAGTTCATTGTCTCTCTGTGCAAGCTTGTTTGAGATCTTAAAGGAAGCAGAGAAAATTATAGTAAGCGAAAACTATAAAGAGGCATTAATATGACGCCATAAGATTTGACTTGTTGGTTAGCAGTGCTGCCTTCCGGGGGCTGGGCAAATATTTACACTACAGTTCCAGTTACCTGTGTTTAATACTGTATTGTGAGGAACCATTCTGCATGTTTGCTTGTTTATACTGTACGTATACTTGATTGAAAATTTTGTGATTCATTCGTGTTATAAGCACTCCTACCTCCACACTTCTACACCATAAAAAAACTATTGGCCCCCGTTTAGTCTGTCCTCCCTGATTATACTAGAAGCAATAAAATAATTGAAAAGAATTAATTTTATACTGTAAACTATGCATTTCATTTCAAACAGCTTTTTAGTTTAGCGATCACTATTTAGCATTTTTTTGTTGTTGTTGTTGTTTTGTTTTGTTACAAGAACCTTTAATCCAGTACTTTAATATAATTGAAAGCCCGGTTTAAATTGCATGCATTTTTATTAATTAATTTATTTATTTAAGTAAATGTCCAGTGAATTACTTAATTGAAAAAATTCATGTAAGAGAATCTTGATCTCAGATTCAGATTTATTTTAACAAATACATTTTTGTGTAATAACATGATAGTTGTTTTATAGTTATAGTTTTACCTACTTTTAAAGCTTTGTGGATATTGTCTTTGGAGGGACATGGAAGGACTTTGGAGACATAGTCAGGCTCTAAAGGCTAATTGACAACACAGTGATGTGTTCCAGAACAGAGGGTTTGTGTGCCATGCACTGCTTCTAGGCAACATGGCCACGCCCTCAGTTTCTTGGCTATATATGAGTGTCTCTGATCTACTTCATGGGGTGGCCCTAGAAAGAGCTTTTAACATCATGCCCCAAAAATGATGCCAAGAAAAAAAAAAGTGAATATGTCTAACCCTCATACCTGTTCGACCTTGGCAGCATCTTGATACCCTTTGACCAAACCTACCATTTAACTCAGCATTTGTCATCCATTGATTTTTTGTGGCAGCCAGCTTTGGCTGACATATTAATTTCCTTTTTTATTTAAAATGGGTGAAAATTTATTTCACTTTAAAGCACATTGATCTGCTCAACCCTCCTTGCCCTGTATGCATGCAGGAGCAAGCATCCTCTCTACTGCATGTCCATAGCTGAAAAAGTAATCTTTACCAAAATATCCATTATATTAGGCATACCTTAAAGGTTGACTATCTTGTACTTCTTGTCTTCTTTGTGTTTATTGGCAGCTCTCGAACCAACTAAGTGCATACTACCACCTACTGTTATGCAGGTGTACTTGGGTATGGAAAATCATTCCTTACGTGAAAGTGGGCCAGAAGGGGGTGGGGGGGGGAGCAGTAGTACTCAGGCATAGTACGAAGAAATCATTCCTAGTGTGAAAGCAAACCTTAAACTCACTGCTGTGTGTGTGCACCTTCTGCTAGAATTCAAGACGTTGTCCCAAACTGACCAAAGCATATTAGGTTGTATGCCTAAATGATAGTGACACATTATTTAGTAAAGTGGGTTATTAAGCAGATTAAGCAGGAGTCCATGACTAATAACAATTGTTCAGTATTATTTGGACTCAAGTTTTGACTTATTTTCTACATTTTTACAAAAGCAAGAACAAAACTTCCCTCTGTTTCTTTACAGAGTATAAGGAGCAGACACATCTCAATCTCAACTGTTCCAATGAGATTTTATTACTTTTATATGTTTGGAGCAAAGATTAACAGCTGCTATGTGTTTGTCTTTTAATGTTCACATGCAAACTGTCAGAGGTGTGCAAAAAAATGGAATGAGAATCAGATAAAACAGATTTTGAAGTGAAGAAGTGAAAGAAGTTAAAAATAAAAATAAGGGGGTTGAAAAGAGATTGGTAGAAGCTTTAAGGAGAGACATGGGTACATGGCAAAGTTACATTTAAGAAAGCATGGAAGAAAAGATAAGAAAAGTAGGACACGTTTCTCCTTTCTCTTAATTTCCTAAGTTTTAAGGGCCAGGTTTCTCCCTAAACTATTTTATCTAGCATTAACTATGATTTTTTTTTGCTCTTGCAGAAAAAGTAAAAGTAAACACAGTCATGCCAGTGTGGGGAGTCAAAAGAGGGACATGGTAAGTTATCGATTTATGCTGATAACATGTACACATTAAAGCATAACAAACATACAGTACAGTCATGTGTTAGATATACGTGTGTGTGTGTGTGTGTGTGTGTTTTTAGCGTGTTGTTTCAGCAAGCCAGTCCAAGCTGAGGTCCATAAGTAAATCAGACACACGCCTGCATGAGTTGCACCAATTGCCCTGCAGTGCAAACGGTGAGCGCAAAGTGTGTGCGGATTTGTATGTGTATAACAGCTTAAAAAGAAACAAAAGACTTACCTTTAGAAATTATAGTCATTTTTCTGTGTAGAAAGTATCATGTCCCCCCACCAATATCCTCCGACCATTGAAATGTCCCCACCAATAATTTAATCCACTTAAAAAAAATAAAATAAATCGTGCTGTCAACAGTAACCTAGACACGCAGAAAGGGACAAATCACGTTCTCTCCTTGAGTCCTCCCGCCCCCAAAACACATATGAACATTTTGATTGGCTGTGCCTTTCCCTGCT
>JAQQZS010000015.1:16908266-16921250 GCA_030068045.1 Platyallabes tihoni | reverse complement strand
TACAAAAACGGAATGGTAGGTTCAAGTATGGGCCCACTATTATCTGATTCAGTTTCACTGAAATTAGCCACTAGGGGGCAATGTTCATGTTTTTGTTAACATAAAAGAATTTATTAATAACCATGGTAATATTTCTTGTTAGTGCCAATTCCTTGGCACAACCCATATATTAGCAGTTTTAATCAATTAGTCCTGCCCACTCCAATTTACAATAATATTTATTTATATACAAAAGTCTTATCACTCTGCAAAATTGGATTAAAACAATGCTATTGGCTTTTCAGGACATACTAAGGGCTTCTTATACAAGACCATAAGTATAAGAAGTTAATTTTCCTAATTTCCCCTACAAATATTGCATAACCATTTAGAAATCAAATCCATTTTTTACACAATCTGTTAATTTCACAGGCTTTGAAAACTGTCTGATAAATTTGATTCTCAGTTGTAATGCTTAGTTGTGGCCTGTATCTCAGCTATCTTATGACAGATCATGAGGAATGTCTGGAATCGAGTCCAAGTGTTTAATTTGCATTTGGTATCTGTTCTTTGGACATCTCAATAATATGTGAAACTCAGTAATCATCAGAAACATGTGGCTGCTGCTTATCAAACCAAACAAGATGGAACCTTTTTTTATTTTGGCTGATATGCTTTGACCTGTTTGTTGCATCCATTATACAGTATGTATCTACCTTGAGAACACAGAATGTTATGGTAACAAGAACAATGCAACAGCCTCTAACGTTGACATCCCATGGCCTAATTCGAACATTTTTTAAAGTTGTGGAATAAAACCAAGTTGTTCATTTTCAGATGCCTTCTCTGCCGACCTTATTCCCATTCAATTTCTTTTTAAAACAATTATCCTCGTACTTCAGCAACCTTACTGAGGGTAAACCCATTATTGCAAGTGGCCATTTTCTTTAATGGGAAATCTACCGTTAGCTTGCAGCTGATGTTGGTGTTAACATTTGGACTTGGGTAAATAAACTCTATTTTGACCAGTTTTGCATGCAGCTAGTACTTAATATAATGTAATATAACTTTAACAAACAGATTTTTGTTTCCACAAATTTAGTTAACCACTGAGTTCAGTTGGCCTGATTGTTGCTCTCTAGCACATGTGCATCAATAAAGCTCCAGAACGTTTAAGTAAATGTAAATGCAGGGAAAAGTAACTGCAAGAGGAAGTAACATATCCAGATTGTCACTCCATAGTTTGCATGGATTCACATTATCATTAAGAAATTTGATCCATATACCATTGCTTGGTATACAAAAAGACTTAAATGCTTATTTGAATCTTAAAATCAAATTCAAATTGTATTTGTCTCACACACAGCCCTACACAGTATAATATGCAGTGAAATGGGGTTACTGTTGAACTGTTGAGAGGGAATCTGCATAGGATATGCTTTTTGTTATAAATTAATGATGTTAAACATCGACATTGTAGACAGCAGATGACCCCAGAAGTGTATAGGTATGTATATTTTTGTGTGAGTGGGGTGTGTGTGTGTGTGTGTGTGTTTGAGAGAGAGAGAGAGAGAGAGAGAGAGATTGGTTGCACTTTTGCATGTTTTCCTGCTGCTACAAAGTGCATTTTATATTTGAGCCTGTGAATGGCTATGTGCAGATCTGTGTGCATGTGCAAATGCAGCACACAATGAAGTACTTACTGTAAGTAAGAGGGCTTTTGGCAGGCTGCATAGGCTGCACTGTGTGTAAGTAGTAGTAGAGAGGAAATGCTGAGATGGTAACTGCTTCAGTCGGAGAAATACATTGCTGGACACACAGCAACCATTCATGCTTGTAACCTTTCATCACTGGCTCTGCATCCAAGTTCTAAACCCTGCACTAAACACTGAACGGTGATTAAATATTAACTGCTGAAGGATTACATTTCTTCATAACAGATATATGAAAAAAATTTGCTTTTTTTTTTTGTTTTGTGACTTACGGTGTATTATATAGCTTTTCTTTTATAGACTTCTTTTTCATATGACTTTCAGATATTTGAACCATTCTTTTTTACAAGCTCAGTCCATGGTAAAGTGCTGCCTGTTCATCGTTTAATTTTTATCTGTTTATCTGCCTGTTTACTATATATTTTTTTAATCTACAGTGGTACCTCGACATACAAAGAATTTAAATTTTGCAAGAAATTTGCCTTGGCATACGAGCAAATGAACGGAGCCGAACCAAACCCTGGCTAAATTGCACACACGTTCAAAACGTTCAGTTGGAAAGCCAAGTGAATTTACAAATATTCTTATGGTTTTTTTTGTTTTTTTATATGTGCAAGATTTAGTCAAGACATAACACCATGGGTCCATAGAATGCAAGGATGGTAGCAAGAAGATAAGGAAATCACTTTCAGTTTTGTTTTTAAAGCAGGACGAAACATACATTAAGGTTAAGTGAGGTTTAATGTGGAGTTATTTTATATTTTACTTAATCTATATGTCTTTTTTTTTGTTTGTTTTAATTGGTTTTATATGCAAGAAATATGATTATAATGTTGGAAATTGGTAATATTGATAATATTTTTGGGTGGCTGGAACAGATTTACATTAATTCCTAAGGAAAAATGTGTTTTGCAATAAGAACTCGCCTCCGGAACGGATTAATTTTGTATGCCTAGGTACCACTGTATATTTATGTTTTTGGGAGTAATGCAATAGGGAATTTATTTAAGTTATGAGAGCATTGTGTTTCCTCTTTATTGATATGAGCTGTTAAGTACAATTAATGGATGTTTTACTTTTTAAAAAAATTAATGTGTAAACAAACATGCAAATCTCGATTAAAACATGAATTCCTTTGAAATTCATGAAATTCATAAACATCAATTAATTAACTGAATTAAAATTATGTAGCACTAAAGCAAATGCAGAGATGTACAGTAGATAATGATACACATTAGATAGATTAAAACTTTCTGTCTGGCCACTAGGGGGCAGTGTCTAAGGGAAATGGAGAGGAGTACATATGGAAGCCTCCGGAAGAGAGCAACCAAAGCAATGGCCACAGCAATGCCTGCTCCACAGAGGTAAATTACACACGGTGCTTTTCTGACATCTGCAGTAGGGTGGTGGGAAGCTACGGTCTCCAGATTCTGACTATTTGCTCTGCTGGCATTTATGACCACTCATGTCACTCACACACACACACACACACACACACACACTCACACACACTGTCTTTTATCGCTTTCTTGCACTGTTTTCTGTGCAAGAACAACAACAATAATAATAATAATAATAATAGCCCCAAGCAACAGTCAGCATTCTAAAAAAGTGTCCCGTTCTTGCCTCGATACACAGCGCAATAAAAAACCCAGTCTTGACAAGTATTTAAAATTGTGTGTATGTTTCTTTTTATTTCCATCTATTATTAACCCTGTAATTGAAATACGGAAATGTATTTTTATATTATAATATCTAAAGTCACTTTATGGTTGGATCCACAAAGCACCAATTAATGTACATATGGAAAAGCTGTTTTGAAAGCCAGTTAGCTTCCACCATTTTACTGTGTCGACTTAATGCTATCAGGCTGAGATTAAGTGGACTAAAAAAAGCAATAAAATTTGTGTGGAATTTGACATTTGTAAACCCCACTGTTATTGTTGTTGTTATTTACTGTATTTGCGTAATTTTAGTTATTTCATAGTTTTGAAAAAAATCCAGTGTTCTAGAATGTAGAAAAAAAAAATCACTAAACAAAAACACATTGCAACATGTTTCGAATGTAAAATCTGATGCTGATTTGAATCCAGTTACAGATTAGCAGAACAATTAAATAAACCAGATTTCTGTTTAGTTTGAAATTTGATTACTGCTACTTGAGTTGCTGTTGAACTTCACCTGTATGGACATACTTCAAACTTTGCCTATCTTCGTAGCCTTGCCCTGAAAATCCCTTGTAAGTTTCATGTTGGCCCATGTAACCAGTCCTCAGTTAAAGCTGCCTAAGTGTTTGCAAATTTCAACATGATTTTAATAATTATTGAGGATTAAAGTTACCTTTGTAATTTGACAGCAAGGCTGTTTCCCCGGGAACCAGTAGATGGCCTGAAGCTATTGAAGTTGTTAAATGTGCGTAAATAACAATTACCTCTACAAATAAAAAAAAAAAAACAGACAACAGTTTACTGTTGCAGTTTGCTGCAATTTACAGAACAAATCTATGGATGTGCCAGTGATCACATTTTACATTCAATTACGATTTTAGCCTAATTGAGATTAAACGATTATTGTGCGCCATTCTGTTTCTTGGTGATTTACTTGTTGTGTTACAAATCTCTGTGCATCTTTAAAAGCTAGATATGATGGCCAGAAGTTGAGCTGTGATCAATACAGGTCTCTCCCCATGGTCAGTGCGCATGTGAACCATGGATTAATTTATTGTGGTAATTATAGTGCGAATTTTGCTGCTAATCCCTGATATTTTCACATGCTCAAACTCTCTCTCATATGCACAGTTTTATATTTTTTTTCGCAGGGAAAAAAAGAAAATAGAAGTTCAGAATAATAATAACATTTGCACAATCAGTTTTCATGAATCAGCAATCATGAAGGAAAACCCTTATGTGCAGTGACAGCAAAAAATTTGAAACAGTGATACAGTAGATAAAACAGTATTACTTTGTCTATGGCTTGCTCTGTCTATGTTGTCTCTATGAAGATGTTGTTTGACAAGTATTTAAAATTGTGTGTATGTTTCTTTTTATTTCCATCTATTATTAACCCTGTAATTGAAATACGGAAATGTATTTTTATATTATAATATCTAAAGTCACTTTATGGTTGGATCCACAAAGCACCAATTAATGTACATATGGAAAAGCTGTTTTGAAAGCCAGTTAGCTTCCACCATTTTACTGTGTCGACTTAATGCTATCAGGCTGAGATTAAGTGGACTAAAAAAAGCAATAAAATTTGTGTGGAATTTGACATTTGTAAACCCCACAATTATTTATTTTAATCCGGGCATTGTAAAGAGCACTGTTACAGATACCAGATACATGGAGAGAAATTTAATGGTAAGTTGATTTTAACATTAGCTATCATTCATGTTAGAAAGCAAGTTGGTATTTACGTTAGGAATTGCAGTTGGCAATTATGGCAAACTCTCTTTAAATGTCACTTAGTCGAATTACATTTATCACAAAAAGAGAAATACTGTAATTCTAATAATAATATTAAATTAAATTTAGGGGTAGAGCTATGGAATAAATATTATCACACTGCAAAGCAAGCCATCGCACTTACAGATTAGATTTACAGATTAGAGCATATTTATTGAGCCAATCTTTTTATACATTTTTCTCACCAAAAGAAATTTGTACTTTAGGGCTTCCTTCAATGATAAACCTCTTGTTGTGATAGTAATTCCATACATAAAAATTATCTTTTTATATATTTTGCATAATAAAAGCACAAAGCCAAAATCAAAGCTAAAATATGTGCAAGAAAATAAGAACACTGAGATTAAATCTTTTTTCCTGCTACTACCAGCTGTCAGCACTTTTGTAACCTTATACTAATTCCATCATGCTGCCAAAACATTACAACAGTAATCAAAATTCAAATGAGAAAACCAAATTAATTTCATGGTAATTTCCTTTTACGTGTCTGTTTTTTCCAGACCTCCTTGCAGTTTCAACAAAACATTGATTCCTTCTCATTACTCTACCCAAAAAAACGTTTTAAAACAACTTTGTTGGAATTCTACATGCATCTTAATGAACTCATTGACCATCAGAAGATTGTGGCTGAGGCAAACGCAAAACTAGATTTTTGCTGCTTACCCTCAATGTGGATGAATATAAACATAAGGTGCCCAATTTGAATAACATGGCACCGGGTAGCAGTAAGCCCCTCCATAAACTGATCATTTAGTTTCATAATAATAGTTTAATGCTATTTTTTTTCAAACGTTCAAACACTTGCTCTAATCTGATTGGTTGATGTTTTCATTAATTGGGTTACCACAAAAAATCCATTTACAGATTAGGACATAAAACTGTCATGCAAAATTAATCCTTGATTGGGCTTTAAAAAAAAAAAAAAAAAAAAGGAATTGACCTTTACATATGACTTCATAATTTTGACCTGTAAATAATGTATTTCAGGTTTCATGCCAATCCCAGCATGCCAATGAATTATTGCTATACTTTTTACAAATGTCTACATATTTTTCAAAATTATTGGGGTTAACACTCTCTTAAAAAGTTGGCATTACATTTGTAAAGATAGGCCAAAAATCCTAGGATTGGTTATTCATACTGTATGGGTCAAATTACATCATAATTTGGATTGATTAGCAAATGGTAGCCATATTGTTGACAAGTTACAAGATGTTTTTCATACTTATTAATTAGTATTTTTGATAATTATAATTAATGTTTGATAATTCATTCTAAAACCCCTAATAAATTTTAGGTTATCTGCATAACAGCTTGTGATGACAGTTGGAGTTATACTGTATGTGCCCCTGTCCTTACCAGCTGCTTGTAATCTCATACAGATTTTTTTCAGTTGGATTATGGAAGGTTTCCTGATGGAAGCTGTGTCATGTCTCACACTTAGTATCTCTTACTTAGTAGAAACTTTACTGTCCTCTAACTATCTAATTGCCTGCTGTGGCTTATGTCACTCCTGGCTGACCCAACACATCATACCCAACACACCTAGGCTACCAGGGAAAAGGGATATTGCTCTTTGTGGCAAATTACAGAATTCCACTATGCATCAGCTTGGCCGCCAAAATAAAATGAAAATGTCTACATCAAGCATTCATGCTTGTGTGGACAATGTCTGAACAGAATGTGCTGAGATTCTGATGTCATACTGTAGACATAGATGGGAAAATTAAACATAAGTTAGTTTCTTTCCAGGTGAAGGGATAACCTATTGTAACATTTCCCAGCTTAAATGTTTAATGCTTAGACAGAAGCAACACACTGGCAAAAGTTGGCAGTTGTCCCACTGAAGCTAGGTGTTGATTTTCTATCCTGTTTTTCTCACTTGTATCTGCTTGATCAACATTGTCCTGCTTCCATTGGATTGGCTGGTTTGGCGATTGCACTAATATGCAGGTGTTCCTCATATAGTGGACGATGAATGTAAACTAAAATTCTGCTCGGTCTGTCTCAGAGCCTGCCCTATATCCAACAAAACTGAGAAACGAGCTTTTCCAAATCTTTTTTTTTCTCTAGACATAGCAAAACCAGAAAGTTAGGTCCCGTGGTAGAACATGGTTCCACTCCACATACCCTTTTTTAGTTCAGAGGAATGTCAGTGGTCTTCAACTGATTATTTAAAGCAGTTTCCTTTGGGGTGTGCTTTTTCTGGTGATAGGAATTTCAAGTCAATGTCCTAGCCTCTGCCTTCTCTCTAAAGCAGAGGGTGCAGGCAAACAGCACTGTAACCTCTGGTGATCAGCTTGTTTCCAGACTGACTACCCTTCCCCACCTACATTGTGGCATTCAGTGTTTCAGTGAGTAAGGAAGACTAGTAGTGAAGTAGACTCATCAATGGCAACTGCTGGGAAAACTGAATGCGAGTGATAAGTTTATCCTGCATATGCTGATGACCAGATGGTTCCCGAGTGATTATGTGTCTAAACCCTGTGTTCCTGCTTAAAGTTATGTATCTCAGATCTAAGAACTTCACTTCACAGCAATGGTCAATCTGCAGAATGTTCCCTACCACGTTTAGGACACACTTGGTGGTGTTATTTGAGTTGTACAGCAGATATTATGTCATGGAAACAGCTATTTATTTGGAACAGTTGCTGTCTTTAGCAGATTTTTGGGCCACTTGTAAAGGGTCATAGACCCCAAAGATTATGAATGGGATAAAAATCACGGTCCCACTGTGAAAGGCCACACAACAAGGAATATTTCATTGTCATGGACTCTACTATGAGGCATGCTGTACTACTGGGCATGGACATGGACCTGTCCAGATTTTATACACTTCCATTCAGTGTAGTCAGGGTGAAATGGTTCCTTGTCTTCTACTGTTTTAGGTTATCTGTATGTCAAAACACCACACCACCTCTGCTATTGATGAGGGTTATAAGAAACCATCCACAGTCTGTCAGTCAAATACTACTAAAGCCAGACAAAAGGTTCCAAAGGGAAACATGGCCATTGATGTTGGAATTTCATGAGCTCATGAGGTTACTTTGCCTTACTTTGTAGTAAAGTTATTGACATGAACATGCACAAGAGGGTAACCAGATGGTAAAATTGTTTAAAAAAAAAAAAAAAAGGTTTGTCGGAGATAACTTGGCAGTTACCTGGAGTTTGTAGAAGAGGATTACATATGTAAAGGCACATAAATATGTCAACCATATTTCAAACATTAAGCATATTGCTATCATTTAAAGGATGGCGCACCACCCGGATTAACATTTCTGTCATTTCAGAGAGGGATAGTGTAGAGGGAGAGAAGAAGGGAGTGAGAGCGAGAGAGAGAGAAAGAGAAAGATAAAAAAAATGAAAAATTAACAGAGCTCTTTGGGCGTTCACAAAAGCTGCATTTTTGTAAGTTTCGAAACTTCTGTTTTATAACTCCCTTCATCCCTGCACAGCACAGTACACATATACTTACAGGGTCAGCGTAATGCTGCAGCAGCTTTGCTGTGGAAACATCTCATGCACCCAGGAGAGGGATGCTTCCCCTGAGGTGGTGTAGAAATTCAAGCCAGACATAAACATTTTCGCCAATGCAGCGTCAAATCACTGTCAAGTGTGCTTCCTTATAGTGGGGCTAAATGGCAATCTGACATAATGAACAACCCTCTTAAGGCTATCTCAACAGCTGTAAGTTTGTAATGTTTGGAACTTGTGTGTGTTGACTCCTTTTTGCTCCCACACAGCAGAGTAAACATCTTTCAACACAAAGCAAAGTGGCTTAATTTATTAACACAATTAGACAGATATAGAAGCACTCGCTAAACTCTGAGTCTATGGGTCTATGTGTTGACTTCTTCATAGTCATTTTCCACTTTTTACAGGATGACACAACTATAGCAGTTTGTCTGACATAATTGTGTTTCCAAGTATCCTTTTCTCTCACCACCCTCCTTAGATTGATGACAGATGCCATACAGGTCACTCTGTGAACTGAGCTGAATTCCTCATTATACTTTCTCATTCCACACTGCACATGTTCTCTCTGGTCAGCTCTTGCAGTAAAAGCTTAACAGGATTATCTGGCAGTTAGGTAACACTGAAGCCAGTCCGAGATGATAAGAGCGTTTACATTGGCACAGGCTCTCAGTGTCAAAGTGGGTCATAATTGTGCTGTAAGCAAGGATATTTATTTAGCATACATTCCTCTGCAAGCTCAAGTTACACACAGCGTACTTGTTAGGACATGTTTAGACAGGTCTAGATGTAATTGAGGGAATATTCCAACCAAAAGGATTATATGCATTTGCTGAATGAAAGTGAACAAATTAAAACTTTATAGCATAAGTAGCAGGCAATGTGAATGTTGGTAATCTGGATAACTAGACAATCAACTTGATTATTCAAAGGACCTACGTTCACTTTGGGATAATTATTTTGTAATAATGAGATTTCCTCTCCAGGTGTCTCTACAGAAATCATTTTATGAATGTGTTTTCTGGACACAAGTGCTTTGCTTCTCAGGATGTTTTGTATCATGCAATCTACTTTGACTTTTTTTTTCTTTTTTGTTTCTTAATCTATGGTTTCTCTCTCAGCAGATCTTTGAGACATACTCCACTGTCTGTAAACCCCTGAAGAAACAAAACCTGAAGTCAACACAACAGATCAGTGGGCAAATAGGTTCTGGAGAAAAGGACCCTGAGGAACCTGTATCAGTGCCATCAAGGGAGCACTATTATGCAGCAGTGGGAGAGAAAACTTGGTCTAAGTCGCTTGATTCAGACCCGGCCTATGCAACCATCAACCCCATGCAAAAACGAGAGACGCTGTCCAGCAACAAGTTAAAGCCAAAGAAGTCGCCTTGCTTGCCTCCGAAGGGACCAGAGAGGGCCATGACCTCTGAGAACTTTTACGAGACCATTGGTGATGTGAAGCAGAGCACCAACACCACCACCATCTTCACTTTTAAAGATGGCATGGAGATGTATGTCACAGGGTTATAGAGATCTTGGGTACTGCAACAAAGGCACACACACACATGGTGTATAAAGCAGTGGTGATTCAGGTGCATCTGTCTATAATTATACTACATGTGACAGGCACACACACACACACACACACACACATGCACGAAAATGCACACGTGTTCCACAAGGATCACTCCCAATGGTTTAAAACTTATGAACTGCAGATTAATTGCAAAGTTTAACCATCACAGTGCAAAATATTTTGTATGCTCTCTAAATCTCTCCACCTCACACTTACTCTGTGCTTTTCAGGGCTGCCAGATCACACTGACAAAATCCTGCTTAGATAGGGCTGAAGCTCTGCCCACTCTGATTAAATTTTTAATTCTGATTAAATCTTTTTAAGTAAGAAAATGGAAGCAAAAATATGTTTTCCTTTCTTGCAGTTCTGAACATATCCATGACTCAAATTCCTGATGTGATCCGAACTGAGAGTTTTGCGATTCGGTGCAATACAATATGTAGTTGAGAGATTATATTTATGTTGTGAACAAAGACAAATGAACAAAGACTAAAGCGATATTCATAGACCAATAGATACTGATAGGGTCAACCTTTATAGCTCCAAAAGGCCTCTGAAAGGCAAAGCACCAAGCCGAGCATCTTCTCGGCTGTGTTACAGCACCAGGCTAACACGCTTCCTTGACAAGATCTCACTAGATCTGTCTTCACCGTTATATTCTTTTAATCTCACTATTTTGCACAAGTGAAGAAGGTTATTTTGTTTATTAAAGTTATGTATGTATATTTTAAATGTTATAGATAGCTGTGCATGTTTCTGTTGGTGTTTTTACCTCTCGGCAGACTTTCAAGCCATAAAAGAAATAATTCTAGAATACTGTAGCAGTTTTTGTTTCTTTTTTTCAAATAACATAGAATACATCCCCTATCCATTGTTTGGCCGGCACAGTTTACTTTATGGTTTTAAGTCTATAATGGCTGTGTATCTGAGAAGGTCCTCAGAGTTGCCAGATCTGGACAATGCCCTTTGGTTTCTTTGGCTGCTGGTTGGCCAAAAAAAAAAACGCTTAACACATGATAAGGTAAAAATATCAGCAGCCCCAGTCACTGGAATATCTTGCTAGGATGAACTATTCCACTACTCATCCAAGTAGCTTCTTCAGTCTGAGGGAAGTTGGTAGGATTGTGCAACTCGCCCCTTCTCCTTGTTATGTGGAAAAAGAAAGTAGGGGAGGGGCAGAGTTGTTAAGAAGAATCAGTAATAGAGACAGATTAGGGAGTGGTTAAGATGCGTCTTTAAATGAGGGTTTACCGGTGGACCTTTAAAGAAGTCTTTGTCTTCCTGGGGATTGATGAAATCAAAGTCACCACACTTCTAGAGGACAATCTCACCTCAAATTCCAGGCAACCCCATCAATTAAAAAGCAAACCAACCAACCAACAAACAAAAAAACACCTATGCTGCATGACACATTATAGTCTGGGATTTGAACACTATGTGTCTTATGCAAAAACTTAACGATTAAATCTATTTACAGTAGAGACTTTAAGTAAATTCTGTGTGGTTTTGAGGGTGTAATATTAATTAAATAATTAGCTCAGGGATTGAGGTCAGATTAGTTGTAAAGCATATTGTCCATTTTTTTTCTCCAACCTGGGGAATATAAGTATAAATTTAAATATGACAGGTTATGTCAAATACAGTATCTTCAACAAATTCTACAGATATACTATATCAAGATCAAATCTGATTTTTATTTATTTTTTTAAAATTTCAGCATTTAAGATTAATATTCGTTAAGAGTACTAGCACCACTGCCATGCATGTGTTTCTGTGTTCTTTGAATGGTCGATCTTGCATGTGTGTGCATTTTATAAAACGTAATACATTTTCTACTTGGTACTGTACTTCTTCTAATGGAGAATAAAAATGTTCTATAAAATAATGTTGTCCCAAAATCTGTGTTTGAATCATGCAGTAATGAATAGGTCAGGAAGAGGCATATAATACTGCATTGTTTCCAGATACAGTAGAAGTGTCCCTCTTGTTCCTCCTACTCCAAAAGCCTGATAAAGCACAGATCTTATATTGTGCAGTACATCCTTATGTATTTGTTCAGGATCAGCTTAGTGCAGTGTTTGTCTGAGTTTAGTATGTAATTTTTTATCTTAGTAATATAACTTTGTCAAATGTTTTCTACCAAAAAAATACATTGTAATTTATTTTTTTTTTAATAAAGTTGCATATTAAAGCAACGTGTGTTAACATTATTAGCTCCCCATTATTAACTTACTAGATCTATTATATTAACAGGCGACATGGTGGTGTAGTGGTTAGCACTGTCGCCTTGCACCACCACGGTCCAGGTTAGATTCCTGGCCAGGTTCGATTGGTTTATTCAGGGTACTCCAGTTTCCCCCCACAGTCCAAAGACCTGCAGATCAGGCTAATTGGCATTCCCAAATTGCGTATAGTGTGTGTGAATGAATGTATATGTGTGTGCCCTGTGATGGATTGCGACTGTGTCCAGTGTGTACCCCGCCTCATGCCCAAAGTCTCCTGGGATAGGCTCCAGGACCCCTGCGACTCTACTATAACGGATAAAGCGGTATGATGAGTGAGTAATTTCAAACAAGGCAACATGAAGGTTGGTTAGCACGGTGGCCTTGCTGCTCCAGGTTCCATGGTTCGATTCCTGCTTTGCTTTTGGATGGAGTTTACATGTGCTCCTCCGGGTACTCTGGTTTCCTCCCATAGTCTAAAGCAGGGGCATAGATTTAGGGTGGACGGAGGGGATGTGTCCCCACCAATATCCTCCGACCATTGAAATGTCCCCACCA
>JAQQZS010000015.1:16778891-16797807 GCA_030068045.1 Platyallabes tihoni | reverse complement strand
TTGGATTTAGAGAGGGATTTGAGATTCAGCCTTGTGTTAGACTCTAGTTAGCATTGTAGCTCAAAACACGAGGGTTCAGAGGCATTTTGGAATGACTAATGGCGTTGTCAGATATGTTTTCTTGCTGCTAGAGCTTCCATGACTGGTTTTGAATATGGGTTTTGGCCCTGGCATTCAGTAAGCATGGACCCTTCTGCCATCCAGAAGAGGAAGAGACTGTAGTGGACAGATTTCATCACATCACGTGAAAAGTCAATTGTGCAACCAGTGGTTCCTTTAAAGAAAACACTCACCTCACCTGAGGTAGCTGCCTAGCTTGTTGCTAACAAAACACTAATGTTTTATTTTGTCAAACAAGCCTGAAGTGATGTATATCTGGCAGTTTACTACTTAGGATGCAATGCAGAATTATCTTTTAAACTTTTAAACTCATTTTTAAAACCTGTTCTAATTCCATTTCTCTGAAGTGCTGCCTGTTTATTTTGGCACACAGTGGTTGTGAGCAGTGCAGGCATTTATCATGTTAAGAAGGCCCCCTCCCCTCATATTGGTTTAAAGTTCTTAAACAGCGTTCACTTATTTTAACTTGCATAATAATAATAATAATAATAATAATAATGCATATACAGTATATGAACATATACCATCTTATTTGGAACATTGTGAAAAAATGAAACATTGAAAACATTAAAACATTTAATCAACGTATTAACCAACTTAATATACGAACCACACAGTGCTAGTTAACGCTAGACTGTACTTGGATCACTGCCTGTACCAAGAACGAAACAGAACGACCAGTACATTATAAATATCTTTACACCCCGATAGTCACTAAAATAGAAACAATAATACAATTATAATAGGAAGTCATATTCCTATATGGAATGCAGCTATACTGTATTATGTAACAGGAAATCCTGTTGTTGAATGCAGTTCTGCCATGCCTTGCAGATAATGCTGATAATATTTATTTGCCTTTCTGCTAGAGTCTGTGCGTGTTGGAAATGTCGGGTTTTTGTCCTCTTTAGTTGTTAAAAATACCCTATGCTATTGATAAATTTTACTATTTGGAAAATGCATTGACATGTTTTATAAGTGTTCCATAAATGTATCAGTTTTTATATTTTTATCCCTGGTATTGACTCAAATATAAATAATTCCTTGAAAAGCTTGGAAAAACCTACCAGGCAGTTTGTTTAGAAAAACTGTTCCATGGTATATGTGCTGTAAGAGAGATCTTTCCCTTCACAAAAGCAGATTATGATTTTAATATTTTTTTGCTGTTTCTTTACAGTTACCGCTCCTTACAGTATGTATGGTGTTACTAGGTGGTAATTTTCAAGAAACCTTTTCCTTGTTTTTAAAGCCATGATCCCTGTACAGAATTTCTCCAGAAGTGCCTGAAGACACGATGATTAGTGCTGTAGCTTTAAATGCCTTAAGCTCTATTTTTAAATGTAAAAGATAATTATAAAATAATTATAAAATAATAATTTTAAACAGCACAGATGCAATGTAAAGACATGTAAAGAAGTAAACATAAACTGCAACATGGGTAATAACCGTCTGAACCTAGAACACAAACAGATGGCAGACAGAGATCAAATGTCACACGTTATTTGGAACATACAGTATTTATTACAAAACTAATAGCTAATATTTGTCTCACACCTGACTTTTCTAAAATGCCAGACTATACTGATCTTATGCCCGGATGTCGAAAAAAAAATTTTTTCAACAAATGAACTTCATCCTAGCCAAGCACAGCAATACTATGCAAAAACTATAGTCTTATCCATATTAAATGAACAATTTAGCCTATTTGATGATCTGATTTATGACATTAAGGAAGTTTTTTTTTCTCTAACTAGTTAAATGAGAAGGTCAAACATTACTACAATAAAAATTGGTAAATAAAAACTCTATTACGCACTTTGGTGATTTTTGGTCCCTGCTCTCTTGTGAAAATATTTCTTTTTTTTTTTCCTTATTGTGGTCGTACAGTTAGCTCTATAAAAACATAAAGAAACACAAGTTAGCAATCTTTACACCGTATTCTTCAACTGCCTTATTTCCAAAGCCTTTTAATAAAAAAAAAGTCTGGAAAAGTGCTGTGCTGTTTATGGGCTAGTCGATAACTGTAAGCCACTTTTAAATGAAAGTAAATCAACAAACAATAGCAAAGTCTGAGACAAAACAGTGTTGCTGTGAAACTAGTTAAACAAGCTCTTAAGTAGACTTACAAGCATGGCGTTATATTCTTGGTTAAACTCCACAATAGATATCAATGAATAGCGATGGGATCTTGGACAAAGTAGGTTAAAGCCCGATTCGGACGGGACTAGTTTTACAGGGGGTCATTAGAGAAATTTCTGTTTCACAGACATACTTTGTGATTTTAATCCCGTCTGAATCTGCCATGTCTGTCTTTCTCTCACACGACCTCTGTAAAAATTCCGGAGCAAATTACCTACTGTTTTTCAGCAAACTCAGCGGTCCTCTGAGAAATCTAATCCTGTCCGAATGCAAATGTCTGTGTTTGCCGAATAATTTTTTTTTCCAAAACGCGTTTTCTTTTGTGTTTTAGTCAACGTGAACCGTACTATCTCTAGCTCGCTGGTATTCAAGTTTGTGCACCAATAATGGATGTAGATGTGGAAATGTGGTCTTGTGCAACGCCCACATGTAAAACACAGACACTTCTACCTCCGTAATAAACACGGAGATGTTAGTCCCGTCCGAATGCAGACATGAAATGACAGACGTCGTCTGAAGAAAAAATTAAAACTCAAACGTTGTTTGGAAAACTAGTCCCGTCCGAATAGGGCTTAAGACAGTTAAGTTGGAAATCCAATTACACATTAGTCTGTGATTGTTTGAGATTATTACTTTTTTGTCTATAACAATCATCAATTTTATATATTTATAATCCACGCAATTAGAACATAAAGGAATATTCTTTGGTACAGTAAGTAGTCACTGTATAATTTAAATATTTAAATAAAATAATTCAATTAATAGCAATATAATATTATTATAGTGTAGATACTTTTAGTAAATTCGTGTGCAAATGTTTGTGCAAGCCAAACCTAACGAAAATCTCCTCCTGGATTTAGAAAAGTTTCAGACCACATATTCAGACTCACATGCTTAAGTTGATTACCCATAAAGTACAACGTGCATATCTGACAGTTTTTTTGCTTTTAGTTGATGCCAGCAAAACTCAATAAAAGCTCAAGTTCACATCTGATGCTATGGTGGTAAAATGTCTTAACTTAAATATTCTGTGATTAATCCCAGTAAACTAAAACTGTTTTATACAAAGCATTCTCAGTGTTTTTCCTAGTCTCTGACTGAGTGAGATTTTGAATGTGTTTTTGATAAAAACTCCCACTCTTTTCTAATGTATATGTTGTTATGAATAAGGGAATCTACAGTACTAAATGCTGTAAATGTAATAAATAAGCACTTTAAACTTATTACAAAATTCCATCAAAGTGAAGTATTGCAAGATATTGATGTGATTTTTTTTTTAACAAGTCAAACAAGTTGATGTATCCATTAGTAAGTGTTTTTAGTTGTCTGTTTTCCACAAACAAACCAAGTTTCTGCAAGCAATAAAGTTAATGGTTGATGTTTTTGAAGCCGCATGTTTTCTAAATGTTGTTAAAGTATCAGTCAGTATCGGCTACGGAAAAGAAAAAGATTAAGTAATATCTCTACTGTGATACATCAAATCTTATTTGATTTCTCTTTTTTTTTTGTAACCCTGTGTTCTGTAAATTGTTTTCACTTAGGGAGGGAAATGAGCCAGGAGATGAGAAGATGGTGACATATCGACAGCTACTCCAGCAAGTGTGCAAGTTTGCCAACATTCTGAAGTCACTAGGTTTGTTACATAAGAATCAGCAGACTTTTTAGAAAATGATAGCGATTAGGAAAACTAAAAGATGTGTTGTGTCCTACAGGAGTGAAAAAGGGCGATCGCGTCTCCATCTACATGCCTATGGTAGTCGAACTGGTGGTGGCCATGTTGGCTTGTGCCCGAATCGGAGCTGTGCATTCGATTGTGGTATGTTCGTCCTGTAACCAAACACAAATACATTGTTTGCTGGAATTGTTTTTATTTCACTGTAGTTTATTAAAGGACAGAGTACAGAAGCTTGTGGTGATTGTATCACCATTTTTATCCCTCGGAAATCACACATATAGAGTCGTGATTAGCAAAGTCTAGGTTTCTCAGGGTTTATTTATTTATTTATTTATTTATTTAGACCGGGTGTGCATAATCTCTTTTAATTTAAGCTTAATTAAAATTTATTTATATAGCTTTTAAAATTTACATAGTTGTAAAGCATCTTCAAAGAAGTTTGTGTATACAGTATATATATATATATATACACTAATATATAGCATATGTATATAGTAACATATTTAAGAAGTTGTGTGTGTGTGTGTGTGTGCATGCTCCAGTTTGCAGGATTTTCAGCTGAATCACTCTGTGAAAGAATTATAGATTCTCAGTGCTGTCTGCTGATTACAGCTGGTAAGAATTGTTTAAATTTAAACGTGTTCTTTCGTATCATTAACATGCTAAATTCACCTATTTAATATGACAATATATTTTACCTAAAGATAGGAAGTTAAAATCTGAATGGATCTTTTTTTTAAAGATGTGTATCATCAAATCCTGTTAAAAGGCTGTACTGGGTATTATAGTTTGACATGTCATAAAAATAAATTGATCTAGCTATAAATCCACTTTAAACACCACTGTGAATAAGGATTCATTTGATGTTTGAATGAAGATTAGTGAGTTTGCTTATCCGGGCGAGCCCTGTAACCCACGTTCAGTAAGACTGTCAAAAAATTAATTAAAAAAAATTTCCCTTTCCATTGGGAAAGACGTGAAAGACGAAGGGCAACATCAGATGAGGGGCAATATTTCAAACTTGGGTGGCAAAGAAAAGTCATCGACAACTAAAATCAGTGACCTGGTTAGTTTTCAAGGCATTTAATTGCCGATTTGTTGATGTCAAGACTGGTGTTTTTTGTGAGATCTGCATGCTCTAACATGTACACATTACTACTGACTGGAATGAAATGAAAAGCAGCACCATCAGAATCAAAAACGAAAGTGTGGAAGCATTTCACCCTTAATTCAACCGAAAAAATAGCCGCTAATATCAGGAGAAAATATTTTGTGGTGGGGTGTAGTTGAGCAGTGCTCTGTGAAATGAGCAAGAATCAGGTTAGTGGGGAAAGGGTACACACCTGGGAAGAATGAAGCAGCCTCTGTGTGTTGGTGTGAGAAAAATTTCTAATTCCAGTTCTCCTCAGTAAACCCTTCTTTTCATTAATTCAATCTCACAACAAAAACGCACACGTTGCTGGTGCTGAGTTCCCTCTCTCCCCTGACAGCAGCTCGGAGCCGCTAGCCACGTTCATCCATTCAAACCCTTCAATATTTCAGAGGGGAAAAAAGCAGTATTTCTTTTTTTATTTTTATTTGATAACTTATTTTCATGTATCTCAACCACAAGTTCAGTTAGAATGTTTTACGATTTTGAATATTGCTGTTTAATCATATGATTATTTAATAATCATAGTAATGTATTATAGCCATGTGTTATAATACAATCTATGCATATCTGTAATACTACATATCTAAAATAATCTGCCAACCTTAGACCCATTGTATACATAAAACAATAGAATAGGTAAATCACTACTATCGAGCATGCATTAATTTATCCTTGTGCAAGCACCCACATGATTTCGGTCATCTTACTTTGTTCCCTTTCTCTCTCAGATGGCTTTTACAGAGGAGATAAACTTATAAGTCTGAAGGTTATTGCTGAAGAAGCTCTGCAGAAATGTAAAGAAAAGTAAGCTATCCACAAAGCACACCAAATTGGTGACATCTTTTGTTTGTTGTCTGAAACTTCATTTTGTTGAATACACTCTGCATGTGTGTTAGGTCTTTTCCTATACACCGGTGCATTGTCCTGAAACACTTATTAAAGGATGAAGCAGAGGCATCCATGTCACCCCCAGCAAAACGCTGCTGCCCTGACCTCCAGGTGAACTTTTACCATATATTTTGTCCATTAACCAATTTGTGTAAACAGCAATTTTATTCCCTTAATGTTGACCAAGTATGTGTTTTTGCCAAATAGACAAAGACGTTTTATTTTATTTATTTATTATTTTTTATTCTTATTAATATGTAACATAAATCTGAATTTTGTATGATGTGCCCATTTCATATTGTTAATATTATTTATGTTGTTTTTTATGAACTTTTGATTATTAAAACAGCAATTATTTTGCAATTAAACAATTTTTTCTTTAAGCTATTTAATTTGTTCCAGGGCAGCTGTAGCTCAGGGGTTTGAGGCTCTGGGTTCCAATCCACCCTGCATAGGGTTCAGCAATACATTACAGTACATAAAAAATTATAATGACAAAATGTAATGACAGAATAGGAAAAAGACATTAGATCTCGTTGTGTTTTCTACCAGTATGGAGCCAAATGTCTTCGCTTACGGTGACGTTTTTGCTATATTTATCCAAATCCTCACTTTCACTTCCTCCCCCCAACCTTTTAGCAAAAGAAGCAGAAAGAAAACGTAAGGAAGGTCCGTCCCGTCCCCAAGGTATTTCTATCCCTCCACCTGTTTAACTCTCTTTTTTTCCCCTCCCTTCACTCTTTTTTTTTTTTTTTTTAACGCTTGTTTGTCCCCATTCCCTGGAGACCATAATGTCCCTTGGGAAGGTTCAAGGCCTGCATCAGTGTTCACACTCTATCTAATGCAGTGTGTCTGTGTAAATGCATCTGCTCATACACATTTACACACTTTTCAGACTTGGTACACCTTTTGTGGTTTCACTTATGTAGCTGTAAAAATACTGTTTCTGTTTACAAAAGGTTTGAATGAGTTGTAACTAAATAGTTTCATTTTGATGGAGTACCAGTTCTGAAACCTGATGATTACTTGGTCTGGAAAAAACAACAGCAGCCTGTGTCCCAAACGGTAGACTTGGGTTAGTGTGTGCGTCCCAAGCATGAGACCTTATACTCTTTCTTCTAACAAAACTTCTTGTTAGTCGTTATTTTTGTGGTTCACAAATGTGAAATACAAGGCATTGTGTAGTGAAATAAAGCGCTTTATTATCTGCAAAATGAGTACTTGGTGTCTAATTAGCCGGCTTACTGTTGCAGCTTCTCTACATAGAAACTTGTCTTTGTGACAGTAGTGCAATGGAGTGCAAAGGTTTGCATCCCCCATTATTTTGGAATACAGGGTTTGGAGGCAGTTAATAGGTACTGTGGGATATATGGATACAGTATGTGTATAACAAAAAAAAGTCTGAATTGATAGCATTTTTATTAGATTTTTTTCCAGTGTTCAATGTTTATTCAGATCAGATCTTAACATACATTCTTACTTGTAATAATACAAGTGCAATCAAACAAAACTAAATGTCATGTTTGATAAATTACCTTTTTTCCATATTTTTCCCCAATGGTATGCAAAGTTTTGCACTCTGCTCTCTCACCAACCAGTAGCTATGGGGCCCAGGCTAACTCTCATACAGATGTGTCTAGTATTACAGAATCTTTCCTCTTTTTATATTGCAGTTAACGTTTGGATCAAGCATGCTTAAGTGTAAGGGGAAAAGGGTCTGGAAACACTGTAGTCACCATAGAATCCTTTACATCCCATAATACTGTGATTGTCAGTCTTGCTCATTTTTCCCCGTCTAGTGTTGAATTTTTTTCCATTATAATAATTTTCTTTTTTAAAAGCTAATCAGTTGTTTAGTTTCATTTCAGTACTCTTGTCTTTTAAATGAAATGTAGAGTTCACTGGTTCTGTGTTTCCTGCTCTCAGCCCCTGACATGCATGCTTGATTGAACTGACCCACTCAACTTGACGCTTCTGCTCATGTTTTGCTATAAAATTGTGTTTATCACTAATTTTACTTTGTTGTTTCTCAGGCTGCATGTAGTTAAGCAGAGGTGTGTGCGGTCTGTGGTATAAAATAAATATACTGGTGTTGTTCATCCTCAGAACATCTGGCGCAGTTTGGGTTGAAGAATCTTTTCACACAATATTCAGAGAAGTTCAGGAAAAATTAAAACTCATGATATGCTTTTCTGTTTTTTCTGGGCTTTGGTTGCCACAGGTGCCCTGGAACCCAGAGGTGGATGTATGGTGGCATACTCTAATGGATGGTGCCTCGGATGAGTGCGAGCCAGTGTGGTGTGAATCCGAGGACCCTCTCTTCATCCTCTACACCAGCGGGTCTACCGGCAAACCAAAGGTATTGTGTCTTAAAGTCTGCAACTATATATAGAATACAGTCTTGAACATAATCTCTCAATCTGGTGTCACTCAGAAAGAATGCAATATTACTAAAATAATTTATAATAAAACATAAATATTAGTTTGTTAAATCTAACAATCTGTTGGCCTTTGGTCCCCATGGCTATGGGTGAGCCTTGGGTGCCTGTGATCCTGTCACCAGTCTGCTGGTATACTGTATAGCTGATGATCAATGTTGTTCAGTTCACCTGGCGTTGGTATTGATGTTATGGTGATTGGTGTACATATATGATATGTATTAGTATTTAGGGCCCAAGCACTGTGGCATCAACCCTATGTCGTCATAGTGTATGAGGGGCCTTTTGTTCTTTTAAACATTATTTAGGGCCCAGGCATTATGACACCAGAATGGAATGGAACATGCATCTATTCTTGCATCTATATTTACTATTCTTGTCATAACATTAACACCATCAGATGAATTGAATAACTATCAATTATATATCAGTAAACTGGTGACACGATCATGGGCCCAAGGATCATTTATACCTGTAAAGGCATGTGCAGTCTTATCCCACAGAAATAGCCGATGTAGCACAAAATGCTGAAAAGTTAGTCATAAAATAAAAAATATAACAAAACTCGATAGTGGACAAGAATATGTGTATAAAACAGTTTGCAGGAAGAAGCCTATTATGAAAGTTTGTAAAATGTTGAGAGTAACTGAAACTTCTTTTTTTTTCTTTTTTTTTTTTTTTAAGATAAAAATAAGAAGTCTGTTTCATGTAATACTACCACAAAAACTTAGCATAAGGAAGAAGGAGAGGACATGGTCAGCTTGTGTCATAACCCAGAAATATGGGGAATTACTTCATTTGGTTGTTCAGTTGTTTTTAAAGCATTTAAGTCCTGATCAATGTGTGTTTTCTTCTTCCTTTTCAGGGTGTGCTGCACACTGTTAGTGGTTACATGCTCTATGTTGCTGTAACATTTAAGATGGTGTTTGACTACCACCCTGATGACATATTCTGGTGCACAGCAGACATAGGCTGGATTACGGGTCACTCCTACATCACCTACGGCCCACTAGCCAACGGGGCCACCAGTGTCCTGGTGAGGGAACAACATAACCAATCTGTATATTTTCAGAAATAATTCAGAATATTTGGAGCAGTACTGTAGTGTAGGTATCAGTGCTACCTGGTTGTTTTATTTAATTAGGTTTGAAAAGAGGTTTTAGCCAAAATGCTAACTGCTGTACAGAAAGGTAGCAGCGTAATTTATCACTAACATGGCAAGTTAAACTTAAATGACTGGTATTATTCTTTCTCAATCTCTGCTGCCAGTTTGAAGGTTTGCCCACCTATCCCGATGTCAGCCGAATGTGGGAGATAGTGGATAAATACAAAGTTTCCAAGTTTTACACAGCACCCACGGCCATCAGACTGCTTATGAAGTTCGGCAGTGAGCCAGTAAACAAGTAAGTCACTTTTTTACATCTTCTTTGTTGTTTTCACACCTCAGATACTCTCATACTCATAATACTAAGAATATTATATACTTTTGCTTAGGCAAGGTGCTATGCTTAGCCGTACAATCACACCATTTACAACTAAGCATAAAGTTAAATCTACATTCTAAATTTTTGGCCACAACCATTTTAAGTCCCAAACAAGTTAACACAGGACTGAGTAAAGTGGAAAGTGTTTGTAAATGCTCCAGCTGAAATAACACTCGCATGCATTTTTTCATACCTCTGTTTCACTCCTCTTCGAGAGCTTGCCGTTTCAGTGTCTATGCAGATGAGCTACTGATAACCATTAATAGTTCTCTGGCATGGCTCATTGTGTGGGCATTAATGAATGATTTTTTTTTTTTGTTTGTTTTTTTTTGAGTACACATTTAGTTGTATGTTTCTAAGGGCATAGTACACAGACAGAAAAGTATTGACAAAATGTAAAAAATATATATATATTTTTTATTAGATATTAAATCTGTTTTTACATTGTATATTGAAATATAATAATATTTAATTAATTTTTTTTTGTGGGTACCACAAGTTGAATGAAAATGTGGGTCAACAGAAATTATTTTAAATAAAACAAACAAAAAAAGAAGAACTGAAGGTTATGGTTGGATTTATGTGCAGGGATCACACGAATCAGTTTCATTAACGGTTATGTCAGTGGAAGATCCTCTTAAGTACAGTACAATTGTGTATGTATGTGTTCTCAGGTTTAAGCGGAAGTCTCTGAAGATCCTGGGAACAGTGGGGGAACCCATTAACCCTGAGGCCTGGCAGTGGTACTACAATGTCGTCGGGGAGAAAAGATGCCCCATAGTGGACACTTTCTGGCAGACTGAGACCGTACGCAGCTCCCTTTTTATTGCAGGAATTAAGTACTATAATAGTCATCCTACATCATTTTGAGATGCATATAAAGAAATAAACCCCATATTTACTGATTCTGATTTATTGTACACAGTTCTGAGCCACTATGCAGATGAATACTCTGTTATTAGTGTTCTTGTACTAGATTTAGTTCACATTCATTTAAGTTAATTCAGGGGAAATATTGTGCTAGCTTCTATATGTGACCAAAAGAAGAAGAAAAAACATCCAACCGCTGGGTTTTGCCATGTGCCACCTTTTATTATAAAACTGATAGAAGTAAAATAATGTTTTGTGTGTAATGGATGCTGTTTTATTTTGATTATGGAGTTCTTCTAAGTATACTGGATTGCCTTAGGTTTAATTTAAACCTTGGCCGTGACCTTGCTCGATTTTGGTAATAATTTATTTACATCACAAATGTTTGTGCTTTTCAGGGAGGACATGTTTTAACACCTCTTCCTGCAGCCATTCCTCTGAAACCAGGATCAGCAGTGAGTGTTTCTAGCTTCTTATTTTCAATCATACTCATTTAATTCTAGTGCTAGTGATATTTTAGGAATGTCCAGATTGGTGTGTTGAATATGTTCATTTACTTCATTTTTACTTCAGACTTGCAGTTGGTCTTACAGTTTGTAATTTTGACAAAGACATGTTTCTTTTGTCTGTAGACATTTCCTTTCTTTGGAGTCGTTCCTGCCATACTGAATGAGTCGGGAGAGGAACTTGAGGGACCAAATGAAGGCTACCTGGTAAAAAGGACTTATTTTAAAGAATATTTTACAGTTTACACCACTAAAATCTGCAGATAATAAGGTGTGTTTACCATTAAAGTGCTGCAGTGCCATTTTGGTACAACTTTAGTTGTTGGTATCTCTCATCTGCTATTACTGCTAAATGTAATCATCAGTAACTGCTTACTTTTTGAGGGAATTCTGTCAGCAGCAGCAAACACCCAACATGCATTATTGTCCCTGCTCAATATATTTAACTGCTATTTAACTTTGATAGATTATATTCTTTTCTAAAGTAACTTTGAAGATGATTTAACAGGGTTTGAGGCCACTGAAATAACAAAAGTAAACTTTCTTTCGGCTGCTCCCGTCAAGTGGTTGCCTCAGCGGACCATCCGATTTGCACACGCAATTTCAAACCGCCACTCATGCAGTTGAGGTAGTGTGTGGAATGTGGCAACCCACCAATTGTGGGGCTCGAACCTCGCTCCTCAGATCCTCAAATTAACAACCTAGAGCCTTAGCCACCTGAGCTATCACACCATTCCTCACACCCCATTACACCACCATCAGCCTGAACCACTGATGCATGGCAGAATGGATCCATGCATTTATATTGTGTAAACCACCATAATTTTTTTTTTTGGTGAGCCTGTGCGCATTGTAACCTCATTTTCCTATTAGCTAACAGGAGTGGCTCCTGGTGTGCTCTGCTGCTGTTGTAGCACATCTGCTTAAAAGTTCGATGTGTTGCACTGAGAGGTGCTTTTCAGCATACTGTACCTCGCTTGTTACAAGGTTTTATTTGGTAACAAGGTGTTATCGACAAGGCATTTTGAAGAACTGCAAACCCTTATGCGTGAAATTCCGAGGAGATCAACAGTTTCAGAAATACTCAGACCAGCTCAGTTGGCCCCAACAACCATGCCACATTCAAATTGACTTAAATCACGTTTCTTCTCCATTCTGTATCTCAGTTTCTAAATCCTGAACAGTTGAACAGACGCTCCCTAATGGATATATAAACATAAAATCCTTTTTGTTTGTTTTTTTTATTAAGAAGTAGATGAGAGAATCTTAAATGTGCAGTAAGTGTCCCAAAATTAAACTGACTCTACCACACATTAAAAACTGTGCATGCGCAGTACAGCTGCTGCGTTTAGCTACTTTTTGCCCACTTTATAATTGAAATTTCTCCAGATCCTCTTTTTGCTGCTGTAATCTTTTCAAGTCTAATGAAGCAAATTTATAGTATTTGTAATTTTTAATGTTGTTTAAACAGCTTAACTAGCAGTGTAGGGTCATAGTTGAATATGGTCAAAGGACAGATTCTAGTGTTGCATTAATACTCTGGAGACTAATGTCTGTTGTTTGTTACAGGTGTTTAAGCAACCCTGGCCTGGCATGATGAGGACCGTGTACAGGAACCACCAGAGATTCGAGACTACCTACTTTAAGAAATTTCCTGGCTATTATGTAACTGGAGATGGTAATGTGAAACACAGCATTTATTCAGGACGGAATGGCTGGTTTATTGATCTGTTTTGGTGTCCAACAGTTCACGATTTTGGCTGTGAATATTTGTTTTCCGTGTGCAGTCTACATGCCATGATGTGTATGCATGGACCCACTTGAGTGTTTTAGACCATTACTTATCAATTATTAAGGCTCCATTATTTTCAATAATAAGTGCATGGTAATTAGCTCACACAAAATTAGACCTACTTCTGTTTCAGTGTTGTCATTAATGCTCATATTAACTCGTTAGACATTTTAGCAACTGTGTTGTGCACTTTATGTATATTGTGCACTATTCTATGATTTTGTATGAGTGTTTAGGTTGCCGCAGGGATAAGGACGGGTACTACTGGATCACAGGCAGGATTGATGATATGCTTAATGTTTCGGGTAAGAGACAATAATGAACACGTTTCCTTTGCTTCTCTTAATGTTTAATTTTCTATATAGTTTCTGTACTTAAGAATTATCTAAAATTTCTCTCAGGTCATTTGCTGAGTACGGCAGAGGTGGAATCTGCTCTAGTGGAGCATGAGGCAGTAGCTGAGGCAGCTGTGGTAGGAACGCCGCACCCTGTTAAAGGAGAAAGCTTATATTGCTTTGTCACACTCAATGATGGGATCAACTATACAGCCACTCTGGAGGCTGAGCTCAAGAAGCAAGGTGTGTGACTGACTGTGTTTGTGTGGTTGGGCGTGGGGGGAGGGCTGTATTTCAGAAGAATTTTAATCATAAAGGACTGATTTAAAGTCTTAGATTAGGCACAGACCTGGTGACCTCTTCTCCTGCACAATTGAAAGTTTTCTCTACTTTAACATAATTGGCCTCATTAGACGATTAATAGCTGATCGGTTCCATCTGACATCAACACTGCAAAGGCTGGAGTTAATAAGAACTGTCACATATTATAGATAAGGCTAGGAAATCTGCTTTCTGCATTATAATTGGTTACATTAGTTCAGTTTCATCTACAATTGATTAGAAACCTAGAGCTTGAACGGGGATTTAAATTGTTTTGATTTTAGTCCAGTTTAGCAGAATTAAGTTTAAATCTCAGTGTTCGACTAAACTACAATTAGGTTGTAATGAAGTGATTTGTAAATACTGATGTGTATTAAAATAATAAAGAAAAACTGTAAGCTAACTTCAGTTAACAGGCCGCTATCTGCATTAAAATTTGGTCTCGGCTGTTATCAGTCAGAAACCTAAAGATAATGACGGTAGAACATAAATCATGTTTTTAAGCACAGTTTACAAAACCTTAAAGTATTTGAGTTACTCAGGGTGTTGTGAAATTTTGTGAAACACACAAGAGAATCTCAATAAATTAGAATATCATCAAAAAGTTGATTTATTTCAGTAATTCAATTCAAAAAGTTCAACTCATATTATATAGTTTCATTATACACACTGATATATATTTAAAATGTTTATTTCTTTTCATTTCGATGATTTTAGCTTACAGCTAATGAAAACCCCAAATTCAGTATCCCAGAAAACTAGAATATTATTTAAGACCAATTAAAAAAGGTTTTTAACTACTGAAAAGTATGAACGTGTAGAGCTCTCACCACTTGGTCAAGACTGTCTTTGCATGAATAACTGCAGCAATGCGGTGTGATATGAAGGTGAACAGTCTGTGGCACTGCTTTCAAGATGACTTTCTTAAAATTCTTAAAAGTGAAGGTGCGACTGCATGCATTATTTGGTGTCTATAAGAGCCCATGCCTATAAATATCCAACAAGTGTCTCTACAATACTGATCTTCCTGTGAGCATCTGCAATGTGTTTTAAAGTTACCTTTATGCTGCACATATTACATTTTATTTTTAGCCGATTTGAAAGGCCCATCACAAAGAATAAGACGGATGCACCTTTAATATTATTAAATAACTCTGAAAAGTACCTCAACTCTGACCACAGTACAACTTTGCTGCATCATTGAAATTAAAGAGGACAAAACATTATCTTTTTAATAATAAAGTGAAACTTTATTTTGTACAGGAAATCCTAACATCCTCCTTCATTATAACACCAGCAATATTTTGTGACATACAGTATAAATACCTAATCAACTGTAGTTGGGAATTCTCAGTTCCACATACAGTACCAATCTTAGCCTAGAATAAGTTTTAAGTTGTTTAAAGGTTAAATTGACATGGTATTTTAATGGTCTCAAAACAGTGAGAGAGAAGATCGGTGCCATAGCAACGCCTGACTACATACAGAATGCGCCTGGGCTTCCCAAAACCAGATCAGGTAAGTGTGTGTGTGTTTGTGCTTGCATGTCTCAAGTTCAGACAGTGTTTTAGTTTGAACACTAAATCACTTTTTTTGGTCATGTGCACAGGTAAAATCATGCGGCGTCTGCTACGGAAGATAGCATCCAACCAGCAGGATTTAGGAGACGTGTCCACACTAGCAGACAGTACAGTTATTGAGCATCTGTTTGAGAACCGATGCTCTACTGCTGTGTGAACACTAGGAGACACTATTAAAACCTCTGCACTCCAGGGCACATGGGTAAAATGAAATGTATCATTTTTTTGTGGAAGGTCATCAGAGGACATAATGTATAAATTATACTGCGATTTTATAATCTCTAGGAACTGAAAAGAGTGTTCTTTACCAGACCCGTTTGTACACCAATCAGCCATAACATTAAGCCCAGTATTGTGTAGTTTCCTCTTTTGCCACCAGGGCAGCTGTGGCCCCTCAGGACATGTCTCTAAAAGTCGTCTAGGGTGTGCTGTGCTGTCTGGCACCAGTATATTAGTGGCGGATCCTTTGGGCGCTCTGGGTTTGGGGCTGAGGCCTCCATGGATTGATTTGCTTCTCCGCTTCATTCTATGGTTGCTTATTCAGATTGAGATCCGAGGAGTTTGAAGGTTGAATATTGAATCAATAACCTTGATCCATTTGCCTGCTGAGCCTTATATGCTTCAGACTGTGATGAAGCATACTGAGTGTTCTGAGACTTTTCTATCATTGCCACTATTTACTTTCTTCAGGTTTCTTCTTTTACTAATTGGACCAGACAGGCTAGCCTATATTCCCCACAGTCATAGATGAGCTTCGGGTGCCCATCATCCTGCCATCAGTTTCTATAATCGGTAACTGGTATATAATTGATAATCTTTGTTATTCAATGCACCTGATGGTGGTGTTAATGTTATGGCTGATCTGTGAATATTTGTTTAATATTGTTTAGCTATCACAATTCTTTTCTTTGTAGTCATTGTATTTTTTGCCCCTCAGTTGATGTACTATGTTACATCCTTGATTTGTACTTTTCAGATATTTCATGCACATACAGGAACTGAGTATTTACTTAGTTTATGCACTCAATCAGGTAGTTTGTTTTTAATGACATAAATTGTTTTCATATGCGAAGGATGAAGATGGTGTGTTTGATCCCAAAACAAATTGGAATTTATATTTGTACGATATCATAGCAAGTGAAAATATCTTGAATATAGTTAAATTTATGTATGCTTTCTTAAAATAAGATTACAACAAACCAAATATAAGATTTTGTTACTAAAACTGCAAGTGAAATGTTCCTTATATGGGCAGATACTTTTGCTAGTTTTTAGGAAGATACTTCTTGAAAGTAGCGAAATTCTCTGCCTCCTCCCCGAACAAGAACTTTTTTGTGTGCAAATTTTAGTAACGTTTGACTAGAAATAAGCTTAGTAATCTTTTATTTGCCTCATTAACTTATTTTAGGAAATTATAGATAGGATTGGCTGGATTCAAGAATATTTCACTTGCTAAGATGTCATTTTTTGCAGTGTGCAGTTAGGAGCCAAGAGTCTCTTTTTATTACAAATGTAGCAAAAATTAATCTCGTACTTCTAAGGTCAGGGGTTGTATCCAGAAATAAATCTATAAACTAATTGTATCTTTACTTCAGTAGGTACTAAAATCGCCTATATATCACATGAAAATGGTATGAATATTTGCAGTGATCTATATATGAACAGTTTGGCCGCAAAATGAGAACTCCATTTTTGAGAAAACCTTTTTTTTTTTTTTAATTATTATTATTATTATTATTATTATTAAATGAAGCAAGAATTATTACAAACTGATAGAGAATATTTTGGGCATGATTTCTTTGAGTCACAAGGCTGTTAAAAAGTACAAAAGCCAAAATCTTAAGTTCAGTTGTTTTGGTTACATCAGTATAAATTTAATTACGAAGATTGTTGATCATGAGAAACATAAGCTATACAAAACCGTTTACAGTATCATCACCTCCTCCTTTTACTTTTTTTACAACTTGCTGTCATTGTACAGGTGCACCATCTAACATCCGTCAGTGCATTCACAGTACAGAGTGACTATAATAGCTGTAACAAAGTCTAAACATCTTTGTTCCTGGCTTCTAAATTCATAACAATGCACTTGATTGGCTCGTCTTGACTTGTGTGTTTTTACTCGAATACCTGGTGCGTACGTCATGCTCAAAATGTGGAAGTTTAAATCTTCTAAAATAAGGTTATGTAGTAGATTTTAAATTTTAAATATTTTGTTTTAGACAACCTTGTGTGTCAGAGAAAAATAATTTGCCAAATGAGTGGGAAAATGGCGTTTATCACGGTCTGCTGTTAAACACTACCCGAGTTTGTAGCTGTGTGATTAAAAGAGGAAGGACATGGTTCGCCTTAAAACTGACCTGAGAACATGACAAAATATTAAACTACTAGACGGATTAGTAGTGATTGTTTTTTGGATTGTGTTATCTACAGATCGTCCAACCGTTCTAAAGTTGCTTTAACTACATGGCAAAGCTGCTGTGATATCAGACATGCCAACTTGGATCAGACACCAATTAGCAAATCTGCCAGAATGTTAAATACACACCAAGTCTAGACAGTGAGGTTATACTGTGACATGAATACACTGTCTCTGACTCTATTTTTATGTATTTTCAGGTTTTCATTGAAATTATTACATTGAAAAAAAGTATATTTATCAAATGGGAGTCGTTTTGCTATTATCTTTATTTAGCTCAGGATTTGTTATTGTGATGAGTAATTGTTTTATTGTTGTTTTGTCTTTTACCGGAAAAAAGAAGCTCTTAATGTTCTATCTTTTATTTGCCTGTATACCCCTTTTTCTGTTCTCTGTGATTTATTTTAAATCAACATATTTTGCCAGTTGATCAAATATACACTGGTGAAATAGTCTTGCTCTGTTTGTCTTTCTATGCTTAGATTTATTCATGTGTGTGCATTCAAAACTGCAAACTTTGCTGCTTACAAATGACAACTTAAATTCTCTCGCTTGAACAGTCATTATAGCAGACAGGGATGTCCCTTAATCTCACTTTTTATCACACATTAACTAAAGTTTTTTTTTTTTTTAAGTTGAACAAATAATATAATTGTGTGCAGATAACTGCAAAGGATTTACACCAAATTAGATTTTTTTGTTTAAATAGATTTTGTCCAGTTACTTTTGAGCCTGTAAAAATTAGAAATAATAAAATCAAGCTTGGTTTAATTATTTTTTTTTATTCATTTTTCAAATATATTTGGGGCAAACAAAAACATTAATGAGCAAACAATCCCACAGCGCTGAAAAATAAATAAATACAATACTAAGTATACATCTTTTACTGCAAAACGAATGATGATAATAATAATAATAATAATAATAAATTTTGTCCTGAATCAGAGTTTTTGTAAAAAAGAATGTGCAGGTTTCCAAAGTCTCCAGAGTTTATGGTTTAGATTATAGGCAAAGGGAAAAAGGCTCATAACTGATCACCACCACATGGTGATTATGGGAACCTGGGAGGTCGACCACCTATAATACACTACCGTTCAAAAGTTTGGGGTCACTTTCTAACTCCATGGTGGTTCCTTATTTTTATTTCTTTCTACATTGTAAAGGAATGCTGAAGGCGTCCAAAAAATGCATTAATC
>JAQQZS010000015.1:16712530-16732083 GCA_030068045.1 Platyallabes tihoni | reverse complement strand
ATGGGCGTGCCTTGATTGGCTTCAGGTGATCATGGTTAATATGCTGGGGATAAAGAGCGCTGTGTTTGGTTGGCGTCGGAGCCTGGCCCGACTGTGACAACTGTAACACTGCCTTCAGAGGCTTGTACAGTGGCCGCTATGCATGATGGGTAAGTCACTTCATGCACTTCGCTGTTACCCTCAGCAATGCGGATAATCTTAACTCATCAGACCACATGACCCTTTCCCAAACCAAAGCCGTGATTTCTACTGTCAATTTTATTTTTATGATGCAACTTCATCAAGCGTTTAAGTGATCTCCATTTATGACCACATTTCACTGACCACCTGTGTTGATGCAGGACAATAATTTGACCCTTGTAAAAAGAGTCAGTGTATAATGAGCTATCATGAATAAAAAAAAAAAAACAACTACCAAATACACTTAATTCCATATCCTATTATGGAATATCATATTTATGGAATATACTGTAGGTCCTTCTCTTTTATTTTGCATTAACAAAATTTGTAATTCAACTTTTATTTAGGGTCATTACAGATGGTTTACACTAAACAAAATCTTTGCACGCGCACACACACACACACACACACACACACACACACACATAAAGTCTTGTTACCACAGTAAAAAAAAAATCCAGCTCAGGAATTTTGCCAATCAGGGCATTGCCAGTTTTGTGTGCCCGCCCACATACAGAAGCGGAGCAGAGGAGTACGCAAAACAAAACGAAACAGTCAACAAATGATTTTTGAATCAAAGTGAAATCTAGGAACCTTTTACAGTGATGTATTTACTGATGAAAAATGAGTCACTCTGTTGCACATCTCAGCTAATAAACTCCTGTAAACGCTGATACAGATATTTTACTCATTCTCACTTCCTCTCCTGTAGTCGCTGGAGGCCAGGGGCCTATCCCAGGGAACTCGGGGTACGAGGCAATGTCAATCCATTGCAGGGCACACACACACACACACACACACATTCACACATTACAGGGGATTTGGAAACGCCAATTAGCCTAATCTGCATGTCTTTCTACTGTGGGAGGAAACCAGAGTACCCTGAGGAAACCCACCAAGCACGGGGAGAACATGCAAATTTCATACACACAGGTAAGAATCAAACCCTCGACCCTGGAGGTGTAAGGCTGAAATGCTAACAACTACACCACCGTGCCCTCCCAATACAAACTATCACTCTCCAGTAGTAAAAAAAAATACAGCATGATCCAAAAAGATCTATAGGAGAACCTTACAACTAGAAATGTTACTGTAAAAATCATGCCACTGATGTTCACTTGTACAGTATGTCTCCCATTAAACTTCATCAATGTTTTCCCTTTCCCTGCCATTTACACTGGAAAAGTCAACAGCTCACCACTGGTGAAACACACCCAAGCAACTGTTTACATTCAGGCAGAGACAAGCCAGGAGCTAGCCAAATCAACCACACCGTGAACTAATCATTAAAGAATGCGAAATGACAGTTAAACCCTTTTTGAGCCATTTATGTCCTAGCTCTGTCTAAAAGTTCAACGGTGGTCAAGTAAAAACTAACTGCTCATATAAAATTCTCCTAATTACCTTCCAAGTTTTTCTTCATTTACACATAAATTTTCTAAAAATCATGTCTAAAAATTTATTCTGACGCAATATAATCCCCAGGCCATAAACTAAAAACTGTCAAACTTGGTTTTATCATTAATAACAGTTTGCTCCAGTATCTCCAGATAAACCAGAAGAGAGTAATATACTGTATGTTTCAGAAGCCTGGCCCGTGTCATACCTCTCGGCTCTTCTCCAGCTCAGCCTGCAGGACCTGCTTGGCCACTTCCAGGTCCTGAAGCTTCACCTGCAACTCCTCGTTCTCCTGCTCCAGACGACTCCTCTTCTTCTCCACCGTGTCCAGTTCATTGTGCAAGCGGATGGACACATCCTTGGCCACCTGGAATATGCAAATCGTGAGAATGTGAGAAAAAGATTTTGAAATAATAATCTATCATCTGGTTTAATCACAGATTTCCAACTAATTTTCTTGCTCTGACACACACTTTAGCTTAGGAAGGGCTGATAAGATGACTCAGGTGTGTTTGTAGCAGAGAGACACTTAAGATGTCCAGGACAGAGGTTGGGAAGCTGTGATTTGAAGAAATGAAACCACATTATAGAAATTATGTGGAAGTTGGTCAACTGACTAATGTGCAGCTGCAGAGATGAAACACGAGCTGTAGAAAAAACACTTATCGTTGGTTGCACAATGCAGTGGTATATGACTTTTGAGTCACACATGATTCTGTGTGTGTGTGTGTGTGTGTGTGTGGTAGCCCATATTAACACAAACAGTTTAATACCCAGTTAAGGCATCACATTTGTATCTTTTATATTTTGATATTTTATGGGTTTCTTTTTTTTTTGTAGGCAGCACAGTAGCGTAGCAGTTAGTACTGTCGCCTTGCACCTCAAGGTTCGAATCCTGCCTTAGGTCTGTGTGCATGGAGTTTGCATGTTCTCCCTGTGCTTGGTGGGTTTCCTACAGTTTCCACCCAAAGTTCAAAGACATGCATTTTAGGCTAATTGGTGTTCCCAAATTGCCTGTAGTGTGTGTGTGTGCCCTACGATGGATCGGCACCCCATGCAGTTTTTACCCCGTTTTTGTGGTAGCTTCTTTAATAGACCATTTCAGCTGTGTATTGTAACATTTACACACAACTCAATCTGAATCTTTTTTCCACATCACACATTATTATGTGTGTAATTACATATAAGGTGTCTTAAATGCAGCTCCTTATGATTGCATGCTTTTTCCTTGTATTTAGTGCTCAGATGTTATCCAGCAGAGAACCTTCAATGGGCGACCTTGAATGATGACTAGGCACCATTTGCTCTCCCCATTTGCCCATTTATGGATTAACTGGCGTTTGGGCAGGATCAGCTCCTGCCAAGATGGTGACAACCAGAGCTTTCAGACCTACCTCCAGGTGATGTCATGGAGGCTAATCCTGTTATTTTTATACAGTCTGTGGTTGAGAAGAGCAAGACAAAGGAGATGTCCTCTAGACTAATAGTGGGTGTGGAACTAATGTCTCCCACATGAAACATTAAAAGCTTTCCATCAGAAGGCCATGCTGCGTTAGAAGACCTGTTACCAGTGTTGTCTAAAGGAAGAACACCTGCCACCCACACACACACACATTTGTCTGCAGTCTATTAGCAGTACATTAAAACAAGCTCTATTGTGTTAAAATGCGTTCCTTTCATTCTTCTCTCATTCAGATTCAGTAATCACTTTATCGTCCTGAAAGGCATGATAAGACGAGACACATCATAACATATGATGTATTTGAGCAGAGCACAAATCCCCCACAATTAACGTTGTGAGTCCTTACCTGCAGTAAATAAGCAAAGCTGCCTTATGTAATGAGTGTGATGAGGAAGGATGCAGTCCACAAGAAGGCAGCTCTCAGTGAGTCTGACTCCTTCCTTTCTTATCAGTGCCTGCTCTGAATCTGAATCAAGGCAAGAGAGCAGCTGTGTACCCACAATACCCCTGTGTACATATCATGCCTTTATATGAGAGCCCGTCCTTGCCTCTATCTCTCTGCCTCCTTTCACTTGTGCATCTATTCAGTTTTTCTTTTTCCTCACAACCATTCCCATTTTTTTTTTTTTTTTTGCAGAATAAACCATCTCTGTTTATCTGAGTCACTTCACCAGTTACTCTTTGTACTGTCCCGTCTATACAATTACACCCTTGGTTGCCATTCGGTTACACACAATGTCAGCTCTGTTAGTGTTAATCAATGCTTTTATTCATTACACAAAAATATAATGTCATAAAAATTTTATATTTTATTAAAGCAAAAATATGAAATACAGTTTAAGGCATCCTCAGATTATCTTTATATAACGGTGATTTATATTCAACGAGCTCCCCATCTCCGTGTCTGTCACCACCTGCATCCGTCTGCCAGCTTTAACACTTCTTAAAGGTGCTGCTTTGATATGGAAAAGTCGAGGACACAGGGGGTGGATTAAAGAGGCGAGTGAGATTGAGGAGAGCTGGTGCAGATTTCAGTAGAGATTCAAGGGTGAGAAGGAGGTGTTATATCCCAGGACTTTAAAAGTGATGTTAATAGTGCCTTGTTCTCTCGTTTGTCTGGCTTCCTTCACCCTGCTATATTCGGAGACATAATCAACTGTCTGTGTAGACCATATAAACAACAACAGGACTCCAAAGGGCGCAATTAGCTATCAAAGAGATGCCTGAGTGTGTGTGGTCCTGCTTGACCCAGCACCCTGCTAATAAAACAGCTGTTTTAAACAACTTGCACACTGAGGGCAACCATGATGGCCTGTACGAAGTCAACTCTTGCACATTAATAGATTATACAGGGTGATTCACTCGAAAGAGACCCCGAATAGTCTACAATGACTCTTGCTAGGAGAAAGCAATCTGAACGAAACACCGTACACTGTGCTTCGCAATATACTGCGCTTCGAACACGCCAGGCGCCGGACAGCCATCACGCCGTTTCACTCTGTCACTCGAGTCCCCATCAGAATGGTTGGTGTACATTAATGAGCAGCGCATCTTCATAGTGAGAACCTACAGGGTCACCAATTCTTGCGATTTAAGCGATGGAGACGCCTCGCACGGGAGACGGACGTCAGATCTGACATCACTAGACTTATAATAGAAAACTCTACTGGAACAAGCCTCACACTGTGGAAGATCTGAAGGAAAACTCTCAATGTGACATTGAGTCTGGCAGAAAACGGAGATCACTTCCAGCATCGCATGTAATGCAACGATGAAACATATGTTATATTATTCATTTATCTTCTATACCTTTTGTTCTGTACAGGGTCAAGGAGGCCCGGAGCCTATTCCAGCAGACACTAGACATGAGATAGGGCACACCCTGGACAGGGTGCCAGTCCATGTCAGGGCATATACACACACACACACACACACACACACACACACTATAGGCAATTTGGGAACACCAATTTACCTAATCTGCATGTCTTTGGACTTGGGAGGAAACAGAGGATAACCCACCGAGCACGGGGAAAACAGACCCGATGCAGTAATTGAACCCTCAACCCTGAAAGTGCGAGACCACAGTGCTAACTAATATGCCACCATGCTACCATATTATATTACATTATATTGTACCACCACATTAGTAGAGTTTCTTTCTGTCCTGTAAGCTATGAGATGATTTGCCCTGCATACACAAGAGTCTATACTTATCTTCTTCAAATCATTCATGAACATTTCCTCAATCTAGCAAGGCACATTATCCTGCTGAAAAAGGCCACTGCCATTAGGGAGCATTACTGCCACAAAATGGTGTACTTGTTCTGCAACAATATTCAGGTTGTTAAAATAACATCCAGGTGAATGCCAGGACCCACGTTTTGCCAGTAGAACATTTTCAAGATCATCTTACGTTATCTTATGTTCTTCAAATCATGCATCCTGGTGCCATCTCTAACCCAGCCAGGTAGGTGACGCACATACATCAGATCAACCACATGGTGTAGAAGAAAACAGAATTCATCAGGCCAGGCCTCGTTCTTACAATGGTCCATGGTCCGGTTCTGATGATCATGTGGCCATGTGCTAAGCATCGTCACTCTGTCTGTGATGCACTGCTGGTGTTCTGACACCTTTTTATAATAGCCAGCATTACCTTTTATGCAATTTTTGGTATTACCCACTACATATCAGTGAAACTCCATCCCTGCCTGGGGCTTTGTCCTGGTCATCCTACCATTACAATTCGGTCGTAGATTCTTCCGCTTGATCATTTTTCCTGCATCCTGCATCTTTGAGAACTTACGACTGGGAAGCATATCGACTTCTTAACGTATGTATATAGATATATTATGAAACAAGCTATAAGATGAGACAATATAGTTTATGTCAGTATAGTTTGATGTTCCGTTTCGTCCGTTATGTCACGTCAGTATTTGCATCTCTCCTCTTCCACACTCCTCACAGCCCCGCCCCTCCTCTCCCTCTGTGTCTTCGCTCCACCCCAGGATCCCTCTGTCTCTGTGCTGTAAACCCGATGTTTACAATATGTCCTGCTTTGTTTAATATGCTGTCTGACGGTGTTATATTTATGAGTCAAAAATTTCATCTCGTAATGGAAACACAATGTATGAAATATTATTCAGGATGGCGTTATCAGCACGGTAACCTGCAGTATGAAGAAAGTGTTACACCTTTCAGAGCCTGAAAAGCACATTCAATATAAATATACCCTAAATATGTATTTATTGCTGCTAAACCATGCTTTCTATTATAATATAATTTTTAATGTTTAAACATAATGTTAAATAAGGCTATGTTCACATTACCAGGAAGAAATGACTTATATCCAAAGTGTTAAAAATCTGATTTTTATGGCTGTCTGAACACACAAATCTGATGCAATTCATGCGACTTGAATGAGAACCATCAGATCGGAAGTTGTGTGCGTCTTGCGTCTGTGCATGCGTAGAGGGTTGACGTCATCAGTCAGCACCAGCAGTGCGGGAATTTCGCTAGCAACAGCTGCTAAAACAGCTAAAGTGAGGCATCTGGTTTTCTTATGCTGAATCTAAACAAATACAGCCGACTAACTGTGCTTGTCACTCTCCAGAGCAAAATCCCAAGCGTGTTTTTGCTAAAATCTCATTGTTTGCAATGAATGAGCGGGCAAACAAATATTATGCGTTTTAATCAAGATGGTACAAGCAGACGTATGACGTGTGTGTCCCATTTCAGAGGACGGTTGCATCCACATCAGAGTCAGATAAAAGTCAGCTGAAGTCAGTATGAATGTGATCCATCATGACATGCGAATCCAATCTAAAACAAAAATCTAAACTGAACAAATAAATAAAAAAAAAACATATTTTCTGTTCAGCAAGGACTGGAGATTTCAGGATATTTGTAGTAGAAAATTCCTCATTTCAAGAGTTTTTTTTCCCACTACAGGAACTACATGACTAATATCCACGTTCAGAAGTTAATTTTTAATCTCCTGAATACTACCACTATAAAACCTCCTCAGCAGTGTGGGTGTAATAAATAAAAATGTTTATTAAAGTGTTATTTACAATGTACACTACGCCTATTTCTAATATAAGTTCGGTATTGTTTTCGACGGGACCTTTGGGACAGTAAAATCACTCACATGTTTTCCACATTACAACTCCACCACACTTGGCCACTTTTCAGACAGTCTGTACCTTTACTGATCTGCTTTTGGCTAACTGTAGCACTCTTGCTCTTAAGACGTCGAGCAGGAGATTGCAGGATATCGTGTCTAGTTTCGGGTTCGCGGTGCTCATCGCTGAAGTGAGCTGTGTCAGATGTTTGGACTGACTGTGAAATGTGAACGCAGCACACGAGTCATTATGTACGCTGCTTTCGTTATCTGTGGAATGTTAAAGGGGAAGTGGAAGGGGTGGTACTCACTTTTCCTGATGTAGATCGATTATTTTTTTCTTTCGCCCTTGTTTTTTTAATTAACTACTTTGCTAAGGCTGCTGTCGGTCATTACCTCAGCCTCCCAACAGCCTCGGATATGACTTTAGTCCTGACGTTATAAACAACAACATGTCATCTAATTATAATTATAATAAAGCTTCTAATCTGGTTTTATGAGCTTAATCGGGCACAAAATAAGCTGTAAATGCAAGGACTGTATCAAAAGTAATGCAAAAGCGAGCATAACTACTATATTAACATGCTTATTGGTAGAGTAACTCTTCCTCTATATAAAGGTTAATAAATCAAAAGCTCCATCAACCTGCTCCATTTGAGCCCTTGACCAAGACCCTTAACCTGGCACCATATCATGTCTTACCCTGTGCTCTGACCACAACTTCCTACAAGCTAGGATATGCAAAGAAAGAATTTGACTGTGCGGTAACGTATATGTGACAAATAAAGACTTGAGGACGAGGATTTTCAAAGAGGATTCAAGAGTTGGGTTCAGGAATGGCACAAATGTATCACTTGGGATGGAGACTATATAGAGTAGTACCTTTGTATAGAGGAAGAGTTATTCTACAAACATAAACCACCTACAGTATGTCAGTTAATAAAACATGACGCCCGCTTTTGCCTTACTTTTGGTATTACTCTCTATACATACACCTCTCTCCTCACATATTTACAAACATCCAAAGGTTTGTTACTGATTGTAACTAAAAATTAATTTTAAAAAAACAATATTTGCACGTTAAACATAAAGGCACTTGAACAGGCAGACACAATGCTTTTTCAATGGTAACTTTTGGCTTTTTTAATAACTCTGTTATTATTCTATTATTCTTATTATTTTTTTTCTATATACTAGAGTCATTGTTGTTTCCACTCATAAACTGAATTGATTTACAAAACTGATATTTTTATACATTGTGACTTGATGACTTTAATCTCATTTTTTAACAGCTTGTCTTAGCGACAGTAACCATGACTGGACAGGTCAGTCATTTGTGAGAGAGTTGGGTGAGACGTAGGAAACACTGATTAGATTGAGGCTTTCTCTAGTGTAGCACTCTGTGTCCTCTCCTACATACAGTAGGTCAGCCATTATCCTGACCATCTCTCCTTGCACTAGACTAGGATAAACCCTCAGATGTAGTGTTTTGCAGACAATAGCCAACAGAGTTTCAGATAAATCTACAGCGCCTCTTCAACCGACATTCACTAAACCACAACATCCAAGGACAATACAAAGAGCACTTCTTTCTGTCTTTCTTTCTCTCTCTCTCTCTCTCTCTCTCTGTATTGTCTGTTGCTCTCTCACTGCCTGAGTTGTTTTCTTTTCTCATTGAACTGAAAAATGAGGTCAGTGCATAAGGGGGAGCAAATAGTGCTGGGGAAATCCAAGTATCCAGTCACTCCTCACGTCCTCCCTCATGACCTACATAATATGACATCTTGTGCTCTGTGAAGAGACAGGAAAAAGCCAAATGTGGGAACTGCTCAAGGCGCGATTCAAAACCAAACAAAAACATCAGTTACACAGATGTAACAAGACTGAAGAATGGACAGCAGTCATTCATTTCTTTTTCGAGTGCACCGAACTGCGACCGTTAGAGGGGTGATTTCTGCTGGATGTCCCTCGAAGCGTCCAAATATTTTTTTTGTTTTATAACAAATCAAGAGCAATCAGCATTATCAAATCAAGCCGTAAATACCAGGATTCCTTCAAGCCTTTCAGACACACTACAGCCAGCGATTTAGTGTTTTTCTCTGGCACCATCAGTAACACGACACCATCTAAACTCAGCTGAAACAGCAAACACTGAGCCGGACAGTAACTTGAACTGGCAACTAGTAGCAAACAGACAATCGGCCAACTGTTAGGGGACTGTAGGGGGCTAGCACTTTCAGAATCTGACACACACACACACACACACTGTGTTTACTTTTAAATCCTTCTAACACGCCCATTCTGTCCCATGTGCCAACCACTGGATAGTGTTTCTCCATTGGCTGGGCATGATTTGGATCGTGGACAATCTCTCAGGACGTACCTAAAAATCATTTGGATTTAAATGTCCGCCATGTTCAGCCTCGCTGAAGACGAGACACAGCGCCTTTTGTTGTTTGTGTTACTAAGAACATGTTGGCTATTTAAAACGAGGCTCGGCAGTAGCAGGACGTGGCTTAAGGCAATGACATCATTACTAAAGCTTCCGTTGCTGAGAGGCTTGAAAAGAGAAGCATTGTCCTGCTGGCTGCAAGAAACTGAGGCCTAAATAACTTCACATGTAAGCCATTAAAGTGAGCTCTTAATAAAAAGTCTTGTTAAGCAGCCACTCCTGATTAGATTCTAAGGGAAAACTTGTAGATCGGGCAATTTTTTTGTAGTTCTGAGGAATTAAAAAAAAAAAAAAAAAAAGGAAAGATCTTTGGTGTTTCTGTCGGTGCAGTTAAACAAGTCCGTTTCTTACAAACCAGACGAGCCAGTATACTTGTGATTTCATCAGACAATAACACAGGCATATGATGGTCAGGAGGCAGAAGGTTTCTATAGTATGCAAGGAATAAAGCACACTAGGGAATGTCATTTATATATATATATAAAAAACAATGGAGTGTTGTAACAGGGTGTGACCAACCCAAAGTTGAGTATTTTCCAATACCAACAGGTCCCAAAGTGTTTTCTTTCACTTCCATAACAACAGTTTGCCAACGAATGCCATGCAGAAGTGATTAATTTGTGGAAAGGCCTCAAGACACGTTAGTTAGTCTTACTGCTTATGTAACAGCAGTTATAAACAGCCATTCCCTCAGAACCCTTTTTTCATCTCTCTTAAATGAAAGAACAACAAAAACCTGTACAATAGCTGCTACTGTTGTCATGATAATGTATTCGAATGGAGCATTGATTTAAATCTCTGGTCTAAATTACAGTCAGTATGATCGTCAGAGGCAATCGAGAATTTAAAACCACTGAAAAGTGATGATCATCCCAGACGTATTGTCTGTAGACGGTATAAAACATCACCAGTAGTTCTGCATTTCATTTTGGGTGAGGTCTCATTTTTATAAATATTTGCACATTCCTGAGATCTGAAAGGACGATAACATCAGCACCGTATATGTGTGACCCATCACATCAAATCAGATGTTTAGTTGCATTTTAAATGACTTGAGTTGTAGATTACAGATTCAATAAGGTCCATTTGGTTTTCAAGTTTACTAGTGTCTTGTGTCTGGGTGATTCCTGATACGGCTTCAGAATATTGGAATGAAGATTCCATGATGTAGTAAGAACAAAGGAACCTTCAGCCTCATTTTGACACCAGGATTTACATTTACATTTAGGAATTTGGCGGAAACTCTTATCCAGAGCAACTTACAAAAGTGCTTTGTAGTTTCCATCATTGGATAGATCCTTACACTGGGTTACCAGGTTACTAACTAAGTACCATCAGTCAAACACTGTTGGAAGAGACACAGCTGTAGGGACATCTAGAGGAAGTTCATTCCACCACGTAGGTGCCAGAACATAAAAGAGTCTAGCTGCGCGTCTTCCTCGATCCCTGAGAGATGGTGGGACCAGCCGAGCAGTGCTGGAGGATCGAGGGGAATGTGGTGCAGTGCGAGGTGTGATTAGAGCTGACAGGTGAGTGGGTGCGGGCCGTTTTTGGCTGTTTGTAGGCGAGCATCAGGGTTTTGAATTTGATGCGGGCAGCTACAGGAAGCGGAGAAGTGGGGTAGTGTGGGAGAACTTGGGAAGGTTGAAAACGAGACGTGCTGCTGCATTCTGGATCAGCTGGATCAGAGGACGAAGAGTGGACAAAAGCAGACCAGAGTTACAGAAGTTCAGTCTTGAAATAGGAAGGGACTGAACGAGCACCTGAGTAGCCTGTGGGTGGATTCTTCTGATGTTGTAAAGAAGAAATCGACAGGAGCGAGTAAGATTAGCAATGTGTGGATTTCCTTGCTATCCCAAAAAATTATGTCACCAGCACTCAAAACCTGGAGTAATAACTAGGATAGTATTTATTAAATGCTTTAAAACAATGTTTCAAATTAAAACCTGATTTGATATGATGGGTCCCATATATCCATCGTAGAAAAGGCAATATTTCTAATTAATTAGAAATTACAGCCTGATATGACACTGATTATCAAAGTTTACTTTCGTTTAAAGGCATCCAAATCTGTATCATTTTACTTACCGTACTGTTTTATGATCCTAAACACTGTTAAATAGTTCGACAACTTCTCCGCATCTCCACATGCCTACAGCTAACACCCTAGAAACAATGTACACAAACACACATGCATACTGAGGCAGCACTGGCAATCACTGTTTCTTACCTTAACATCTTGCTCCAAATTACGGATGAGCTCGCCATCCACCTGCCCGGTTTGAGCTACGCGCAGGCTGCGTCTCTCGGCCTTGCGTAGTCGGTACTGCAGGATGCGACATGTCTTGTTGGCCTGCTCCAGCTGCTGCCTAAGTTCCTGGAGCTGGTACACATCCTCCTCCATGTACATGTCCCTCATCTCCAGCATCTCAGAACGCAGCTCCTCAACCTCATCCTGATACACACACACACACACACACACAAAAACAATAATCAAATTTCTGTCAAAACATTTAAACGTCCCCTCTATAATTGCACTGAAACTTCGCTCACTGAAGAAAAATGATGTGGAATTTAACGTAGAAGAAATAACCTGAATATTGTATTAAAATCTGGGGGTGTGTTTTGTTTTGGTTTTTTGCATCTATTTTACGTCCCAAACCTGTCAAAAAGATTTGTATTACACTGTTACATGAGCACGTCAATAATCTGATAACTGTTAAACTAAGAAAATTCATAATTCATAATTCATAAATGTATCGTTAGATTTGGTCCCTGTTCCATGAACAGCCAAATAACCTGTATTAGTCTCATTTGGTTCGTTAAGAACAAGGTATGTAATCCAATCAGATGAGTACTTGTGATTTTATTGCGCCCGTTAGATGCAATTTATTTTCTCCCCCAGCAGCTGCAATCTAGTTTAACTCGGCTCCTGCTTTGCAAAACAAACAAAGCACTGTTTAGGAGAGCAATTCGGCAAAGGCGCTGCCAAGAAAGGGGGAAGAATAACAGTGCTTGGTAAGTAAATGTAAATATTATTGGGTAACACACAAGTTTTATGTGAATTTTTTCGGCAGCACTGCGGCACGGTCCATGTGCTTGTGATGCATGCGCTTATAAACTATGGCTCAGCTAATATAATCACACCATATTATTCTGTGTCACGAGAGTAAGAATGGGCTTTAACACAAATGATACCTTTAAACTATTATGTTTCTTTAAAGATCAACACCTGCATATTATCCTTTACAGGAACCCGGAATTGAGAACACGAGTTGAACAAGGAGCGTCACATAGTTGCACAAAGGCACGCTGATCGCCTGCAACATGTTTTGCATTAAAGTGTGCACACATGCAATTAGCACTTGGCATTGTGGGTCGGCGCATGAACTGCTGTGAGAATACAAACTGACCATCTCCCACTCTGTCATCTACACATGCACTGTAACAAACCATCCTCTCAATGGGGTGAATCATGACTTGAGGAAATCAACACTTTTCAGTTAAATGTAACTGTATTTACAGAACACAGCACTACACACATGCAGGCATCAGGGCTGTCCTGGAGGGACAGTGACCAGCACAGTTTGGCGATTCTTCAGCTCAAACACAGATGACTCATCTAATCTGTTAACTGCCAGGATTCGTGAGTGGTTAGTGGTTGTGCTGGACACTGGCCCTCCAGAACAGCCCTGATGCGACTGCCATTTCTCAGTAAACACACACGAAATCTCTTCCGCTCATGATGAACTTATTATTTTAAATGATCTGTGTGCTGTATCTTTTCCTGCCTGGTACATCATGGCCTTCACACGCGCCGACACAGGTTAAAATTAAGTGGGTTTAGATTTGGGGATTTTGGAGCCCACAACACTGAGCCACAGCAACCAATTCAAGAACTGAAACCTCACATCCGCCTGAACTGAGATGTCTGAAACACTGTAGATGCACTACTACAAGGCTATTATAGACAATTCTATACTAGTTAATAATTCTATAATCCATATCCTACAGTTCATGTATATTTAATGAATAAAGTGTCGTTGAGAACTGGCTTGTGTATAGCCCATGTTTAATACTGTCAGAATTAAGCTACAATGTGGAATTTGTGTCTTTTGGCTCACGTTCGATATCCGCTTCATATTCACAGTTTCTTATATTAGTATGAACCAATCGAATAGAAAAATGACCTGACAAGACTCATTCACATTTTCCAGAAGTAATGTGAAAACATTGTTGTAAATACACTTTTTTTTGTTAAAGGGAACTAAGAAAAGTACAGAAATCTTTGTTTTATTAAAATATAGGCAGTGTTATTCTAGAAAAATGCAGCAATATTAAGCCCGTCAGTTTAAGAGTCTTAAAAATAAGTTGCTAAATTAATAAAAAGCAGCAAACACATTTTGTTCTAGGTAACTTAGCTTGGTTTCTAATTTAAACATTTCATTTGTGTAAGTTATTAGAAGAGAAAAATGTCTTCAGATGTTTATTTAACACTGTCCGAGTTCATTTCAGTGCAACTGGACCTATATAAACTCTTTACAGTGTTAATTTAACACTTTGGATGGTTTGTGTGCACTGTCAGTAACTGTCATATAATATTATCCATTCATCCATCAACGTCTGTGGACGGTATGAGGCCAATGGTGATCGCTGTTGTATTTATTACTATTTTACAAGTATGGTAGGACCTCTGGTCAACATTTGCACATGCATTCACACACTAGTCTAATGTAGATGTCTTTGGACTGTGGGAGGAAACCCACGAAGCACAGGGAGAGCATGCAAACTCCGTACACACAGACCCCGATGCGGGAATCGAACCTGGACCCTGGAGGTGCAAGGTGACAGTGCTAACCACTAAGCCACCGTGTCGCTGATATAATACTGTAAGCACAATAAAATAGGGCTTGTTCTCTCCAAATCAGCACCGCTCTGTAGCACGGAGCATGGAGCGATACAAATCGGCCCTTATTAATGTCCCTCCCATTTTCATGTGAAATTAACAGAACACCCAATCGACACATTTTCAACCACAGTCATGAAACAGACAAGGTGCTGCTGAAATAACAAAGAGCCTCTTTAACACACTGAGAAAAATGGTCAAGCAAAAGTTTGGTGAAATACATACCCAAACATTTGAGCAAAAAATACCTCTATTATTTGCTTTTCTAGGGTTTTGCCTGAACAGAGGAGCACTAATCGGTTGGGAGCCTAATACTGTAGACAGCTAGAGATCTAATAATACAGAAGCTACGTTACAGTTACATCAGAAACAAATGCCACTCTCTGGCTTTGTACACGCCTAATTAAATGTTATTAAACATCATTAAAGGCTTAACAGACCGCTAATAAGACTAATGCATAGAGGTCTGTTTGCAGTGTTGGGTTTGAAAAGGTTTGGTCTTTAAAGGTAATCCTCAGTGCTTCTCCAGTATAGTTAAGGGATTTAAAACAAAAAAAAAAAACAGTTAGATCCCTTTACTCAGCTGTACATGGTGTGTGTCTATCTACACATCACACACAAGTTTTTCTTTTTTACTTTTGCCAATAACTGTGTTGATGAGGTAAAATATGGGAATGCATGCATACATTACAACAGATGATTATATCTATTTTATTGCCATGTATATTTGTCTATGTGCCCTAATAAATATTGACTACAATATTTATTAGGGCACATAGACAAATATACATGGCAATAAAATGCTTGGACTAAGAGATGCACGTTCAGTCTAACCCAAGTTTATGCTGTAAGACTTTACCTTTAAATAGTCGTTTTCAGACCTCAGCTCTTCGATCTCGCGGAGAAACTCCTCGTGCGCGCCGTCCGCGAGCTCCTCGTTCAGATCGGAGAAGGCCAGAGATGTGCTCGCGGGCATCCGGCTGTCGAGCGAGGTGAGCGAGCGCTCGTCCCCCGGGGAAGTGCTGTCCTGTCCGCCGTCTCCCCCCAGCGCGAGCCGCTCTCTGTCCCGCTCCCCGCGCGCGCTGCTCTCGGTGTCGCTGCTCAGCGCGTCCGTGGAGAGTTTATTCTCCTCCGAGGCGCACTCGGAGAGCTCGGAGCTGCTGTCCGTGGGCGAGAGTTTGCCCGACTCCTTGCCCGAGTCTTTGCTCAGGTCGTCGGACGCGATACTGGCATCTGATACTTTCCTCCGCGCGGCCTTGCCCGATTTCACGCCGCTCTTTGTAGCACCGAGCGCAGACAGCGCGGCTTTCCCCGACGATTTCCCCATCTTGTCGCCCTTTGTTTCTTTGCCGCTAACTGGGCTGCGCCTGGACAGTCGGCTCCCTATATGAATCGCCCCCGGTTTGACGCTGAGGCTCGGTGTACCGATGCCTCCACGGATTTTGGTGATGGACCAACCCTTTGGGTCTTTGGGTCTCGCGGGCGATGGCGCGCGGTGCGGTTTCTTCTTCTCGTGGTTCACCGCTTGCGCCTGCACGCCGTCTCCAGTTTCGTTCCCGCTTTCCGTTTCCATTTTGCTCCTGAGTCTCTTTTCCTTAGCCGAGACGAAGTGAGTCGGAGACGCTGCGTCAACCTTTGTCTTGGTCATTCATTCCGTTTTCGAGCGCCGACTGAAAGAGAAATGAAACCCCGCGCAGAGAGACTCAGCCGCGCCCGCAACAAACAAACAAACAACAATAACCTGAATTATTGTTATTCGATCCGAATCAGACAGAAGAAGTTAAACAAAACTCTACACTGTTTGTTTTTTTCTGACCACGTTTCAGCTACTGCTCGCTTCTTCCCTTCTTCTCCACACCGGTTCCTCTCTGTCTCTCTGTCTCTGTCTCTCTCAGTGAGTAAATGCAGGACTGTCTCTCCGCCCAGATAACGGCTCGGGTGACGATTAGCAGCCAAACATCCCCTTCCCTGCTCTCTACTGCCCCCACTGTCGTATATTGGGAAGTACATCACTCTGCAGCATCACCAGTTATTACCTTCACCCTACAGTAGGTAACATTAAGCTTTGCACCAACACATAAATCTAACCTTTGGGAATGGGTGTTGTCTTGCACGAATTTTACACAGTGCCTTTCCATCAAAGGTCAATCCAATAATACTTCCCCAGTGTTTGTATAGCGCTCCAGCAGTTCTACTGTTATCTAGACTATTTGCATGAGTTCATACATACTGTACAGTAGCTGCTCTAAAGATTACCAACTGTATATAAATACAAAAAGGGTTTTGTCTGTACATTGCCCAGAACTCGCTTTTTCAGTGATATCTTTACGTTTTATACATTGGAGGACCAGAAACCAGTCTCAGAAATTTTTCTGCCTGTATGTTCGTATGTCTGTCCAGCCAGAATTTATCACAGCATCACCTAAAACTGTCTGGACACAATTTAATTCAATTCAATTCAATTTAATTTATATAGCGCTTTTAACAATGGTCATTGTCTCAAAGCAGCTTCACAAAATGAAAAGAAAATTTATGGAAATGTGTGTGAGTGAGAAAAAATGCGTTTGGATAATAATGAGATTGTCCCTGATGAGCAAGCTAAGGATGTCGGCGACAGTGGCAAGGAAAAACTGCCTGAGATGGAGGAACCAGACTCAACAGGGAACCCATCCTCATTTGGGTGATAACGGATAACAGGAATTATATAACGTCATCATGTGTTCGGCTGCTGGAAGTTCAGTATAGCAGAAGTTGTCCATGCTATCATGGAGTCCAGTTCTGTACAGGGATGAGTCAGCATGCAGAGGACAGATGGGGGGTCTGGATCACTGGGAGCTCATGAGCAGCATGTGTAGATCCAAACCATCATGAAGCAGAATCCAGCTGGAGGTGGTCCTTCTCTTCAAGATCAGTTGAACTTTGTTTATTGGGTGGAGCTGGCACAATCTCAAGATGCCTCGGGATGTGTAGAGAAAGGAAGAACAGGTGAAAAAGAATTAGCGTGCCGTTCAGGATATTAGCAGCACTAGATAGGAGTGTGCATTTAGATGTACTGGAGTACGAGGTTATGTGATGAATTATGCGTATGCCAGATTAAAAAGATGTGTCTTGAGTCTACGTTTAAACTGGTAGACTGTGTCTGAGCCCCGAACACTGTCTGGAAGGCTATTCAAAAGCTTAGGAAATAAATATGAGAACGCCCTACCCACTTTTGTAGATTTTGATATTCTGGGAATTACCAGAAATCCGGTGTTTTGCGATCTTAAGGAGTGTGGTGGATTGTAATGTGTTAAACGACCAGATAGATATATGGGAGCTAAACCATTTAGAGCCTTGTATGTAAGTAATAGTAGTTTGTAATTTATTCTAAACTGAACAGGTAGCCAATGCAGGGTTTAAACTGTGCACAATTTAATGAAATGTTGGTAGTCCTTAGGGATTTGCCTGAAGTCAAACCTGCACCATAAATAAAATTAAAATGATAATTAGAATTTATGAGCAGTTATGTGCCAGTTAAGTGCAGGTCTATAATTTGTGCAAAAGCTTTAATATAACACAGATTTTTTATTTATTTTTTTTCCCCCATCTACATGCCATCCAGCACATTGGGCGATGGATACTCCCCACCAAGGAGGTATACAGGGCACAGACCACTTCAGGTCTGTGTGTGTGGAGTTTGCATGCCATGGTTTCTGCCAGGTACTCCGGCTTCATCCCACAGTCCAAAGACATGCAGATTAGGGTAACTGGCAGTGCCAAAGTGCCAACAGTGTGTGTTCATGCCCTGTGATGGATTGGCACCCTGTCCAGGGTGTACCCCACCTTGTGCCCAAAGCCCTCCTGTGACCATGAACAGAATGAATGGTATAGAAGATAAATGAATGTACACTATGTTTTCAGGAAGGACAGTGAATCTGACCATCTTGCTTGTGTGTGTGTGTGTGTGTGTGTGTGTGTAATACACAAGACACAATCTGCTGTATAAAGCTCTCTTGACACATACCACTCATCTGTACCTCCAAACATATTCCAGTGATTACAGTGTGCTATAGTGGATCGGGATCATGTATTCACATGGTCGTTGCAATAAGCAGACGCAGAGCACATTGCAGGATCCCTGTAATTTGGTTTTAATGACTGCTTAACACAGAGGGCCAGGCTTGTGCTGAAGTCCTGGCAGAGCCAAGCTGGCATTCTCCACTGAACATGCAATAAAAGCCCTAGAGCACAAGTGAATTACTCCAGCAAGGCTTCATGAATCATTAATAATGTACACCTCATCAGATTTAGTGTAAAACCCTCCAAAACAAAGCTTTAATAGTCGAGTAAATGAGACACGTAAATATGCTGACTTTATAATTAAACTATACAGATATCCAATAAAAGAAAACATAGGATGCTGCACACAGTTTTATTTTGCCAAGTGCCTGGCTTTATCAGAATTTCACTAATTGCACTGAATTCTCGATATAACAATTTAATTCCTGACATAATTTTTTTAATGAAGATTAATGTTATAATATATTGTTTATATACATGTGGCATTTTACACACAAATTAAACTAACCTTTGATTAATCTCATTTAATCTCACTCTATTTCTCTCTGCCTTCCTTTTTTCTGTCTCTCTCACTTTCTTTCTCTCTTCCCGTGTCTCTCTTGCTCTTTGACTAATAATTCATGAAGTTTATATAAAAAATATTAGAAAAGGTAGTATCAGCTCAAATATGCACATTCTTGCAGGAAAACAACATCCTCGAATAATTTCAGTCAGGTTTCAGGCCCCATCATAGTACAGAAACTGCACTAGTTAGTGCACTAGTTAGTATTGCAAATGACTTGATTTTCGCTTCGGACCAAGGCTGCATCTCAATACTAGTCTTACTTGATCTTAGTGCTGCATTCGACACTATAGATCATAATACGCTCATAGACCGCTTACAAAATCACATAGGTATTCAGGGACAGGCATTAAAATGGTTTAGATCATACCTGTCTGATCAATACCATTTTGTAGATCTGAATGGAGA
>JAQQZS010000015.1:16648625-16667075 GCA_030068045.1 Platyallabes tihoni | reverse complement strand
TTCTTTTGACTGTGTAAAGCTGCTTTGAGGCAATGACAATTGCTAAAAGCGCTATACAAATAAAATTGAAATTGAAATTGAATAGTGTATTTTACTTACTAAATATATTGTGCCAGTTGCCATCACACAGTGAATTCTCTGGCCTGAGAGAGACTACAAACTCTCCACTGCCACTTTTCACTAAAACAACGACCTGCACAGAGAACACCAGGTCATATTCAGTTCAACATACATACACATACAGAGGCTACACTCTGCATAAACCAAGGAAATGAACCAGAAGTGCAGATCCCACACATGCAGACCCGGTGTGCTCACCTCTCCGTCAGTGAGGTAGACGCTGAACTGCTGACTTTTCCTGACACCAGCGTGGAGCAGAAGACCAGAGTCTGCTACAGGACGGACCTCCAGCTCCAGCTCCAGATCACGATTCAGTGCCAGTGACTCACCTAACACACAAATATCAATGTATTCCTGGTAAATTGTTTACATTGTTGATATAATTTTTTAATTTTCTGGCGAGCACCAGAAAGTTTCTCATGCGCACCAGATATTTGTATGTATGTACTTAATACTGTATCAGCTGGATTGCAGGGGTAGGAAAATGGTTTGATTTGTTTGAAATTAAAGAAGAGCAGCATGTGCTGTTCTGTTATCATACAGGAAGATGAGCATTAACTTGCAGTGTTGCCGGACTGGGCTGGTTCCTGCCTGACTACCCGTTTTTAATTTGAACAAATTTTGGTTTTTCGAACATCATACATTTCATGAGCTAATTCGAAACAAAACCTAGGAGGAATGCCAGTTCTCCAGCCAATCATCATTATGACCTTAATGGACAGACAAACCCACTTCATTATCATTGGTTACTAAACGCACGCACTGACCTGTCATCGTCATGGTGTTTTATAGCAAGTGCACTAAGGACTGAAGCACCAGTGTGCAGTCAAGATGGTGGTATCTCAAATAAAATAAAAAATTATCATGGAACTGCAAATTTCAAAACAACAGTCATTGCCAAGGACTACAAAGGCATAAACGAGTGAGTGGATGATATTCTTATTTTACTAATTTTCCACCCGTAACTGGACGTCCCCGATGCTGAGCGTTCTCTCATCCACACTCCTGTCCATTAGGTGGTGGTATTGCATTATTGTGCTGTGTTGCTGGTATTGACTTCTTAACTTTGGTTCTTACGAGTGGTTGCAGAGTTAAAAACCGGAAAAAAAATACACAGACAGAACGCTGAACTGAATATCGACGTGGAAGTTAAAATCTTATGCCACAGACTTCTGTTCCTGGTATCCCAAAAAGCTGTCCGAGTTCTGTCCAAGGAAATGAAAGCATCACAGGGAATGTTGTGAATTATTGTTGCAGTCGGCTGTACAGTATGTTTAATTGTTTAATCAAGTTCTTTTGATCTTGTGGTTGAAAGATCCAAGTTTTATCACTCAGGAGTATGATCTGAATATGCAGATGATCAAGGAAAATACTCAGTTTTTCATTTTGAATGATAGTTCTGAAGTAGTTTGGGCTTTGGTTTTACTTTTAACACCGTATCTAACACTGTACCAGCTGATTTAATCATTAGCTTTAGATACTCAATCTGCTGTGAGCTTAATTTCAAACATCAAAAACTATAATGCTTATTCGGTTCTGGGAGGAAAACTATAGGCCACTCACCAATAGCGATGTGTCCTCCCTGGCTGGAGAAGTAGACACCTGGTTGGAGGGGCTCCTGGAAACATGGCACCACCCCCACACTGTAGGCGGGGCTTAGCTGCGCCTTACCCACCTTCAAATCTCTGATACAGCCAACAAAACCCACCTGGAGAGAGAGAAGGGGGAAAAAAGCAAATAAATTCTTGTACTTAAGTAAGAAGAAAGGTTCTCGGGACTCGACCAGGTATTAATATGTGTGATTACCTCTGCTGCTTTGTGGTCAGCAGGCAGGCCACCAACGTAAACTGGACCAGTAAGTGCAGTTTCCTCCCCTGAGAAAGACACCTTCTTGCTTTGCACATTAATGCCATCTATTATGAGCCTGGCCTGTTTTCTTTCCACCTTCACAAACACCTAAACAAAGACACACAACCATGTTTTAATTAAGTGTAGAGATATCTCCTGAAGCAAGTCACAGTGCCTCATGTAAGTTTCCAACCCTTTCAATTTATTTTGCAGTTTGGTTATAGTAGGTCTATTTGTCATGAGTCACAAAGCAGCGCATATATTCTGCTAAAGGGAGGGGAAAAAGTAACATATAGCTTTGATTACAGCACACAATGTGGTGACCAGTTCATTTGTAAAAATGATTCCTCATGCTCCCAGAACCAATTCTTTCACGATTCGATTCCTGGAATAACCTGGTCATTCTGACTCTCAGCATGAAACAACTCCCACCATGCTTCACTGTAAGGGTGGTCTTCTCAGGGTGACACTGTACCTGTACTTTCTTCCATAATCTTACCGTGTGCCAGCTGTTGTCATTATACTTGTCGCTGGTCAAAATGTTGAATTTTCGCTTCGCTCCACTGAGCAGCAGCTGCAGGTGGCCTTCAGACACAGAAAGCGTTAATGCTGTCCTTCCTTTTTCTGCCGCTGTATAGAAGATGAGGCCGTTGGACGAGTTCACGCGAACAGCCATTGCCACGTTCGGCCTGAAGAATAAGAGCATTTATAAGAGCAATAAGGGCATTTGTTTGGATAATCAGTTTATGAAAACACAGTGGAAGCCAATTGAATAGTCAGCATGAGAACGCACATCTTGCTGAAGGTCGGAGTAACTGAATCAAAACGCATGTGGCTCTGGGCCGATCCACTGAAGTGGTATGCATTTGTGTCTTGGACAGACAACTCCCCCTGGCAGGAACCACGGGCACTGCGACTTTTTAGTGGTCTTTGAGGCTTTTTTGGCTTCCTCTAATGTACACACACACAGCAGTACATAAATAAACCAAGTGATACAATGTGTATTATAGGAAAGACCTTAACTGAAATCTAAGTGTACTAATTAATATACCTTGATGTTTTTAAGGCGTGGAGATGAAGCCAGGATCTGCTGTGGTTTCTTAGCAGCAGGACACTCCAGGGCAACATCAATATTCTCATTGGCTGATAGCAAGTCCACCACCTTTTGAGGCGTTGTATTCCTAAAGGTCATTTATGCAGGAATATACACATATATATATATGTATATATAAATGCATAATTAGTAAATGAACAGATCATAAATCATTCATATTCTCTTGTTTAGCACTCAACCTCATACCTGTACATAAAAATGTTACGCAGACAGCCAGTGAGGTTGGTGATGCTGTTGGCCTCGGGTGTTCCACCAAGATAGACATCGCCGATCTGGAGTGTGCTGGTAATTGCCACGTCTGTGTTAGGGTTGGTTTCCAGCACGTCATCCATATAAACACGAAGGCTGCACACAGAGGTAGACACTTACTGTAATACAGCATTATGAACACATCCATGCAGCAAGGTTAGTGTTAGTGTGAGAGGAGTGAGTGTGTAGTGTAGTTTGTTGCAGTACCCGTTCATATTGCTATAGAAAGACAGATAGTGGCTGGTAGCATCATTGTAAGTATTCTGAGTTCGGACCTCCTTATCCCCAGCCCTCACCACCACATGGCCTTCTTCCAATTGGACCTGACATACCCCGCTCTGTGGAGAATAAGCACAAATACACATTTCAAAAACTTGCTTTGCTTTTGAACAGTGGCACAACTCGGTTAAAATAATAAGATGTAAGGATGCATACCTTAGCCCTATGATGGAGTAGCAGTGCATTTCTTTCCTCTGTCCTGAAGCCAACACCAGCATAAAAATTTTCTGTGATGTCGGGCAGGTTGTCCAACTTGAGGCGGAGGTAACTCTGACCTTTAAAGTAAGCTTGCCGAGAAACCTGTGCAGTTAAAGGCAGGAGAGACGCTAATGATTTTTCTTCCACTGTTTCAGCACCAAGGACAGTTCTAACTGCACGTTCTACTCTTACAAATTTGATACTGAACAAACAAAATCAACAGGATAAACGGACATTTTAACATGACCTTTTTGTCTCAAGAACTGATTTGATATAGGCAGTGTTTAGACAGTGTTATAACAAAGATGTAAGGCAGGTCATAATAGTATTAGCCAAGTAACAGGAAGAATGTGCTGGTGAGGGACAAATATTACATCTGGGAGGATGAAAACCACTTCCATACTGTTTAAATTATATTAAAGAAGTTGGAGTCAGTTATAAATGGCAAAGGTTGTGTGTGAAAGTTATTATAGCATACACAGATCACCCTTAACGTTTAATAAATCCCCCTTGTGGCACCAAAACAGCTCTGACATGTTTAGCCATGGACTCTACAAAAGCTCTGAAGATGTGTTGGCATGAAGGCAATAAGGGCATTTGTTGTAAAGGCATTCTTAAAGCCCTGTAAGTTCTGAGATGGAGCCGACATGAATCACACCTGAGTATCCACACGATGTAAATGAAATTGTGAATCATCAGGCCGGACCCCCTTTTGTTATTGTTCCAGGGCTCTATTCTTCAGGTTTCCTCACATGCCTATTTTAGGCAAGACCTGCCAGAGATGCTCTGTCCCTGTTATCTAGCAATAACTATGGGTCCAGTGCCCTGAGTCTCTCAGATGCTTGTGTTCCCCATTTGTCCTGCTTCCAACATCTTTGCTGCCTAATATATTCCATCCCTTGTCAAATGCCACCTTAAGAAGATAATCAATGTTTTTCACTTCAATGTTATGGTCAATCTGTATACGGCCAAAAATATGCATGCCTGTTGTGAAGCTGGTGTTTACCTTCATCCCAAAGGTGTTGAGGTCTGCTAATTCATACCAAGCTTAGTAAACAAGGTCTTTATAATGACCTCATTTGTGCACGAGATAAATTTAATTTAAGTAAAGAGTAATGCTACAGCTTACAATGGTATTCTAAACAATTACTCATTACACTGTATCACATTATTAAATTGGTGTTTTATACAGGTGTATTTGTACATTTCTAGAGCCTCTTACCAGCAAGTCATCAGGACATCCGTAGCTGATGCCTGAAGTATTCATGGTCTTCAGGTCTATAAAACTTCCCATGGCTTTAATGTTCCTAAAGCATCCCTTTACAGAACCCTGCTTAGGGAACAAACTCTTCAAGCTGCACATACACACAAAGAAAAACAAAGTCAGACAATTGGATGACATTCTACGATAAATTGGATTGTTCATTCAGCAACTATGACAAAATCATCTTGCAACATCTTACACAACTAAACAGAAAACCTGAAATAAATATAATCTTTCTAAAGGTCACACAGTCGAATCATGTAAAATTAGCTAATATTGTTCTTCTCCAAAACAAAATGAAACCTGTCCTTATCCCAACATTACAGCATGAAGATTCGTATGCAGTAGAGGACAGGTGGTGTTCTGTGTCTACCTCTCAGGCATCTGCTCATCGGGAACACCACCTAGGAAGTAGGTTCCTGTGAAACAGGGGATGTCGGACGAATCGACCTGGTACAGTGTTTTTCTCTGTCTTCTCACCAACAGTGTAAAAGGTAGTGATCCACGTGTAGGAATAATGACCTCCACCTTTACAAAGAACACAAATTACACCTCAAGACTGGACACTAGAATCACACTATTTATTATAATAATCATTGTGTACAGGGGTGGCCAAAAGTATTGGGACAAAAATGTAGTTCAGTGTTTTAGTGGCATTCTGAAATCGTAAAAATAATTAATTTTATTCTATACAATCGATATTTAGTATGAAGTTCGTCATTCTTCAAATCCTGCTGGGCACAGAGTCAAACAGACCTCTGCTGTACTCTGGTGTCACTTGCTCAGTGTACAGTATGCCTGTTCACTGTACAGATCATGTGCAAAAGACAGTTTCTAACAGCTTTCCATTGGGTTTAGGTCTGTAGATGCTCGAGGTCATGACTCCAGAAGCTAAATACTATTGTTACAGTATATAACCAGTTATTCACTATTTTTTCATTAATTTACTACAAATCTTTAGCCAGATAGACTAGAACTAATTAGTGACATACTGTATTAGTACTAATTAGTACATTAGAGAACTAAAATACATGTTGTCTTAATACTTTTGGCCACATAATAATTGATTCTAGACTTTCATATCAATTATATAATTCTCAGTCTATATATAGACATCATTGTTGTTCGTTATAAGAGTAAATAGAGTACATAGAGTAAATAGAGTAACTATTGCAGGCTATTTTATGGAACATGCTGTTTTTAAACAATCATTTAGTTCCAATTAACTATATAGTACATCATTAAACATATATAATATCAATTATGGGAAAAATAGGCTTTTAGTAAATTTACTGGTTTAAACTTGTAACCAGTACACACAGTCTATGCATACTAGTTAAAATTGTACAGACACAATGTACAGGTGACTTACTAATTTGGAAGAAGCGTCACTGACAAACAACAAGTCAGGTTCGGCGCCTTTGTAATCCTCCTCCACCAACGTCCCATTGAAGTCATAGAAGAGCTTGACACGCCCGTTGAGCACCGCCACGCATGCAAACTTAGTCTGTGGAAGGAAGGAAAGTCATGTAAGATGACAGAATTTAACAGAAGGGTTCATGATGTTGTTGTCGATGCTACGATTGCAAATTTCTGACCTCATTGCGAAGCAGGAGCAGAATTCCATTCTGTGAGACAAGTTTGACTTCCAGTTCGAAGCGAGCTTTCGAACACTGGCTGTTGGCTTTGGGTGTGATCTCAGCGTAGCCTGTGCCGTCAAAGTAGGATGCATCTTCTACCCACTGCTGCGTTACTGCTGGTTTAGGTCTGAGGTACAAAACACCCACGTACACTTAATTATACTACAATATAAAAATGTACTGCTAATGGATTCTGCATTATACAGAGCAGCAGGTATTATTCACCGCCATGCCCAAGTTGTATTTAAAACACTTATTATACAATAGTTGGTTCTGACCGGGTCATCTGACTGGACTGACTTATACTGCAAAAACCCCACAATGCTTATTCTCAGCTTCAATTTTCATTTTATTATCTCCATCAGCTCTTCTCAGTTTTTATTTTCTACATCTGTTATGTCAATGTGTTCGATTCCCAAGTCGACTGCACTCACCGTGGACAAGGGCTGTCTTCAGTGGTGTTCATTGCAAAGACTTGCTCAAAGTTATAGAGGCTGATCACCTCCTCATTCAGACTCTCGAGCTCAATGCAACCCTTGAAATTAGGCAGCCTCATCTCAGAAGGGGGCTGTGAAGTGATGACAAGTTAACGATTACACAGCTCTAGAAGGAATCCTAAATGAACACTAAAATATATATGAATAAAAAAATGGAAAAAACTATACCATGAAGTTACTGGGATAGCCTCCAACATAGAAGACGGTTTCCTCAGGGTAGAGGTTCAGGAGGCCGTGATCTCCTTTTGCCTCCATAGTATCCTTAACGGATCGTCCCTCTCCTACAGTTATCACCATCTGACCATACTGCAACATCCTAAACTCACACACACAAAAGGAAAATTTTTTTTTCTTACATGCTCTTCTGCTTCCTGCTACACATGATCCATAGTGATGATGATGATGATAACAAAGGTGAGGATGGTGATGATAACGAAGGTGAGGATGGTGATGATAACGAAGGTGAGGATGGTGATGATAACGAAGGTGAGGATGGTGATGATAATGAAGGTGAGGATGGTGATGATGACCGGAGGCACAGTGGTGATCATGAGGAAGATAATAAGCAATAAACTAATTCGACTCACCTCTCCAAGAACAGACTGTTGAATTGGCCGTCTGAGCGAATGTCGACTTGCGTCACCTTCTCTGCAGTTTTATCACCGACATTAAAAAGCCAGCGGAGTCGTGCGCCATTCAGAACCATTCCCATGAACCCCTGACTGGACTGCAACACACATAAGAGGCACGTTTGTTTATTTTCATCAACTGCATTTACATGAACCAGTGTCATGTATTGTTTGTAGGACAGATGATGACATTAAAGAACATAACACTTATTTACTGAAATTCTTAATACATATTTAAATACCTACTGTTTGTCATCTCCATTTTTTACAAGTACTGATCAGTTTCATTCTGCTATCCAGATATTCAGTGGTGTATAATACTTAATTATTTGAACCTCATTAAGTCGCTGCTTGTAGGCTACGCAGGTGTCCTATAGCATTGTGAGCATTTATAATTGTGCTCTGGTGTGTTTGTGTCATGCTGCAATTACACCGTCAAGCTGCTAGATGGCGGCGGTGTTTCTACGCCACTGTGCTAAGTCTCTTCGCCACTCTCTGGTGATTTGGTCATGTTTACACTAATTCCATCCGTATTGAAAAATGGAAGTGCAGACTAAGAAGCCGTAAATGTGTTGAAGAAGAAGCCGAAAGTATGATGCTACCAGGTGGACTCACGCAGTAACATTTCTGGGGAGGTGCGCGTCAAGCTATGCTATAGGATACACGGCTATAAGAAACCTACAGTGTGGACTAGAAGCAGCCTTTACTGTAAATGAGCATTATTTTGAGAACTGTGTATTAACTTTATTTATTCTTTATTTACTATATTCCTAATAAAATCGTTACTCGTTATTTTGCATAGTCAGACTAAATTTGGCAATATGCAAGATGATGCAAGATCATTTGTCTTCCCATGTAAAAGGTGTTTAATATCAGAGAGACCAGTGCTTCCACTGCCAGCACTGACAACAACACTTGGCCTTTTTGAGATCAAATCTTAAAATCGCTTAATGGTTTTTGTGTTAATAACAATGAAAGAAAATGAGATTTGAAAGGGATTTGTAAAATCTCATCATGCTTATCTAACTGGTCTTCCAATAGAGCAAGAACCTCTGGAGAAACCTTCCAATTCCAATATGAACCCTTTTGTTATTATAATGGGAATTTGGGTAACAAGTGTCTAATTATCAGGGCTTGGGTGTATTTTAATCATGGCGTACTCATATCTACACAATAAAAGAATCTGACTTACGTTCTTGTTGCCGAGGTAGAAGACAAACTGGTCGTTGGTAACTTGACGCTTTTTGCGTGCAGCTTGTGGGAGAGTGATGTGGAACTTGAGGGAGGTGTAGGCAGCCAAGTCAGCCAGATTTCTAGGAGTCCTCACCTGCACTGCTGACTTCCCATTAAACTTCATCGACACACTGACCTGATTTGACAGGGAATAAGAAATGATCGTCCATGCCTTTTGGTGTTGCATCAATGCATATTCATTTTGAAGTGATGCGCGTAGTTTGGAATACCTTGCTAGCAGCCTTACGGGCCTCAGCAATGAGCTCACGGATTCTCAGGATATTCTCAGAAATGTTGGAAATCTGGAGTGAGCGATTCTGCAAACGATCCAGTTTCTTGATCAACATCGGGATGGTCTCGCTGAGTGCTCCCACTGCAAAATTGTCATTGTGAGGATTTTCCATTGACATAGTCATTTATGTAGCTAACTACAAAAGGATACGCTAATCCGAACCCTAAACCTACTGTAACCCTGTCTTCAGTAACCAATGAACTCATTTAGGCCAGAAATTCACATACATTCAAGCATGATGGTTCTTAGTTTGTGTACGTCCTCAGAAATTAAAGCGATATGTCCGCAAGAAGAAAAAAATATAGTGTAGTCAGACGACACTTCAAAAGTGGAGTAAAAAAAGCTGTGTGACCAAATCCTTAAACACCCCCTGTATGACGTATCTTTAGCGCTGCACATCGACCTATATGCTTGTCACAACAGTTGGAGGGAGTTAAGTACTATATTAAATATCCACATGGAAACTAAGTTCCTCAAGAGTCACCATGTTGGTTTGCATTATGCAAAACTGTCTGATTGAATTCTCTGGTATGCCCCCTACTGGAGTCCTCTGGTAACAACCATAGTACATAGACAAGTATGTGAACCAATATGCTCATGACATTACTGGTTAAATACACGACCACATGATTAAACAGTGAATATATTTCCACTCATAGGCATAAAGCTACTGTATGTATATATGTATATTTTTTCAAATAGTTTTTTAGTGTATATATCTCCCCAGAACACTATCTTAATGAAAAGAGGTGCTTTTAGGGGTCTCATTGACCGAGGCCATAGTCCAGAGATATTTCCTGTTAAGGTTTTTGAGCCTTGTAACCAGAAAAGTCTCGGATGGAGAGCATAAGAGATTCTCAATCAATATGTGAATGAGCTTCAGTTTTAGTACTTTCTGTATTGTTGCCAGATAAGGGTAGAAGCAGAATAAACCATGCCACACACACAAACACACACACACACACACACACACACACACACACACACACACACACCAACTAACCTGAGCTGTTGGCCTGGCTAAGTGCATCATTAAAGTCATCATTAGAGGTGTTGGATGCGCCGTATTCTCTGTGCCACTCCTCCAGCTGCTTTTTTATAGGAGCCAGTGTTTCCAGCACATTAGCCACCGTGCTGTTAACCGCTGCCGCCACATTTTTGGCTACCAGGATGTCTTTTGATGTGTTCTCTACACACACATAAGCACGATCATACGGGTCTATAAGTGTCACACTTGTTGTTTTTCAAATAACCCTTTCATGTCCAACATAAGTGAGAGAAAATCCAGTCAGTTGCTGACCTTCGGTTAAGTTGAGGGAATTCTGCACTGACGCCAGGTCCTTCAGCAGATCATTCTTTTTCACTTCTGCCTCATGGAGTCGCTTCTTGATATCCTCCACCTGAGGCTTCACCTCTGTCAAATTCAAGACACAGGAAAACTTGTCATTCAATGGTCATTTGGTCATTTTAGAAATGAAATTTCAGGAATTTAAGGACCAAAAAGGAAAATATAGCTTTTTTGATTTGTATGATCAGTTAGATCTGATTTATTTTATTTTTTTTTATTTATTTATTCATTTTTTGCACATGGTCAATGATCAAATGGCTAAGGAAAAAACATCAGTCTAATTTTCTACCTCAATCATGTCCAAGCACTAGTGAGACCCCGGGATAAGTGCATTAGAATAGCAGCAGATTATATAGTAAAATTTATTTAGTTTTTACTCTCATAACTGTGTTCTGTTTCTGTGCACAATCAAAAGTATCATCTGAGGCCAATCAATGAAAGTTTGAGTAAGTTACACTTCTTACGTGTAAAACTAACACACAGCAGCACAAATAAGACAAAACAACGATTTTCATGTCCAGCTTGACAAATGAGACTCAGTGTCTCTATCCACGGGACACAAGAGGACAGTGTATGCTTTAATAAAATGTACCTTTCGTCAGTTCCTGGAGCAGAGTTGATACCTCTTCTTGTAGTGCCATGCTCTTATTTTTAAGGTCACTGGCTTGCTGGGAAAGATTCAGGCCTTTGATACCCTGTGCAAAAAATAAATAAATAAAAAAAAGAAAAAAGAATAAAATAAATCAGATCTAACTGATTATACAAATCAAAAAAGCTATATTTTCCTTTTTGGTCCTTAAATTCCTGAAATTTCATTTCTAAAATTTAGTCTATGGAAGTTACAATTTTTCTAAATTTTCTTTACTACTATATACATAATATGAATAAAACATACTGTATATAAATTATAAAGAACAAAATACCATGGCAATTACAGATTCCCCAGCACCCACAAGCAAAGTAAAGTAATTTTTGTCCCTACGTACAAACACATTTTGTTTACTTCTAACTGAAGAAATGATGTATTACATCAGAGTGACATGGATCAGTGGATCACTAATTGTTGAGAACAAAACAAAACATTAAAGTTTACTATGTTTAATGTGATTGTGTTAAAAGCATTAAACAAATACATATTACTGTACATACGTAATATGTAACTGATTAAAAAAAAAACATTGGTGGGTGTACAAGCTCTGTACAAGGTTTTTTTAAGTACTACTATTTTTTCTTTACAATTTTTTATATAAATTTGGTCACTGTATTTTTTTTTAGGGAAAATGTTTATTTTTAAAAAATATATATTTATGAGAAAATGCTTGTATAAAAGTTTGAACATCAAAGCTATGGTTATTATATACTGGCAGGATTAATCATCCAATTACAAAATGGATTAATCATCCAATCAGAAAATAACCACCAGAGTAAACTTGAAAAGTAATGGGTTAGACATATCAGCTAATCAAAAAATATTCAATTACTCACTAAAAATAATTATGTGCAGTCCTTATTGACATACAGAAATACACACCAGACCAGAACCCCGCCAGACACCCTCCCCCCCACCCCACCTTAGAATTACCTCTAGGGCTTTAGCATTAGCTTCCTCTGCTGAGTTTTCAGCTTCCTGTATGCTCTCAATAATGTTGGTGTACGTGCGTGAGGCATTCAGAGCTTTCTGGATGAAAGTGTCCTGGTTAGTGTTGGAAATGACACTGTTTAAAGAGGAACAAGGATTACTCTCTCGTCAAAGAACAGTATTTGTGGTACGAATGAAAACTGAAAAAAGGATAAGTAGAACTTTCAGACACCTTGAGAGGTTCATAGAGAGCTGATTGAGAAGCTCGGCGTGTTTCTCAGCTTTCTCCACCAGCGAGCTTTTCGAGCTGGCCAAAGTGAAGTTCTGCACCTTGTTAGTGAGAGGCTGCTTCGCTCCATCCAGCTGAGCAGACAGACGCTCATAGTCCTGCAGAGGAAAAATTAAGGCCTCATCAGTTGCCTGATCAGGTGTTTCTGATTTGTATTTGTGATGTTCTACGTTATGGTATGTGTGTAGAATCGGACCTCTTTGGCATCCTGCAGCATAGACAACAGGTCATTGACCTGGGCCACATCGTCTTCTGCCATCTGGATCATATCTTCCACCTCTTTCCTCTTCGAATTCACAGCATCTGCTTTTTGCTAGGGAGTCATCGAGACAAGTCAGCAAGTCTCACAAAGTATTTTTAAAACACAGCATAGGAATTTCTGACGTCAGAAAAGCTGAACTGCAATTTTTCTTTTGTCCACCAGTTTCAGTGGTGTACTTGAGTAGTTGAGTATTTGTACCTCATTACTGTACTTAAAAACTATTTTAAGAAATTTGTATCTCAACTGAGTATTTATTGTATCGTCATTGTACTTTATTTTCTACTCATCTGCAACTATAGAGAAATTATGCATTTTTTCACTTCAGCATATTTTTACTGCGGCACGGTGGCTTAGTGGTTAGCACTGTCGCCTTGTACCTCCAGGGGCCGTGTTCGATTCCTGCCTTGGGGTCTGTTTGCATGTTTTCTTTGTGCTAGGTAGGTTTACTCTGCATACCACAGTTTCCTCCCACAGTCCACAGATATGCAGATTAGGCTAATTGACATCCCCCAAAATGCACGTATGGAGGGAATGGTCCATGGTTGTAAAAAGAGAATAAATATAATGGTCATGACTATTGGCCTCTACGGGCCGTAGTTGGACTATGGAGGGTCCTAGATGAATGGATGGGTGGATATTTCTATTGAAAGCAGTCATAGGCATATATTTTTTTGGTGCAAGATCATGTATAATCACGTTTGAAACTGAAGTTTCACTATGAATTTCCCGACTGAGTGGTAGTAGCCTTAATGTGCGAGCCCCCTAGTGACGGGGGAGGAATTGGACACGACTAAATTAGGGAGAAAATCGAGAAGAAGAAAAAAAAGTAATAGTAATGATGTTGGCTGTTTTATAACCGTCTTAAAATAAAAACTAAATCTGTAATAAATCAGATGCAGCTGATATGGGCTGGTAACCCATTCAGACAAGGAAGCATTGTCACATTGTTATAATCATGCAGAGTATCACTGTCTTTATGAAACTGGTATAAAATAAACTACAACCCACTGGTTCCTATTTAGGATTTTCTTGCTTGTGTGTGTGTGTCTGCATATTTGTGTGTGTATGTGTGTGTGTGTGTATATACCTTGTACTCCTGCAGCAGTTTCTGGTTGATGCTGTTGCCTTCAGTTGCACGTGCTATGTTCTTCACTGCATCATTAAGGGAGTCTCTCAGGTTCATGAGCTCACTGTTAAACTGATCCAGTTTTTCCCTGATAGACTTCAGTGTATCCTGGTTTGCAGCGTTTCGGTCAGCCATCTCTTCCTTCACACGCTCTAGCACTACAGAGAAAATCACAGAAATGAGGAGACTCAATGTATAAATAATTGAACACATCAGTTGTTCAGTAGTCAATAGTTACTTTTTTTTAGTTTTGAAAAGTGTCTTGTGGCTATCCTAAAGCTCAAATCGTGTTCTTACTCACATTTCTCAGCTTCGGTAAGCTCGCTCTCTGCTAGCGTCCTCTGGTACTGCGTGCTCTGGAAGCGCATGTCCCTCAACATGTCTGCCACCTCAGCCAGCTTCTGGGACAACACCTTCTCATCAACGTCCTGTGAGCCATTCTGGGATGCTCTGTTCACCAGCTCCAACACGGCTGTGCACACACACGCACACACACACACACACACACACACACACAGAGAGACACGTCACATCACCGAAATCCTCGCATGAACTAATATCATGTAGTGAGTTGTACGAAAGGACAATCATTATTTCCCAACCTTCTATGTCTCGAATGGCGCCTTTGATTAGGTTGAGCAGGCTCTGAGCTCTCTCGTACGTTGCTTTGGTGTTGTTCTTGAGCAGATCCCCTTTTCTTACTGATTGTAAGACCTGCAACAATATTTTAGTGAAGTAGGACCTGGACATTTTTTTCTAGGTGAAAAATAAGATTTATACAAACTGTTTGATCACCAGTGATAACGTCATACAAATCTTAAGTGCACTTGCTTAGTCAAGCACTCTAAATGGTGCATTAGACATCATAATTTTTATGCTTATCCTGTATATACCTTCTCCTCCAGCTCTGAAATGTCAAAGTCAGTGGTGTGTAGATCGCTCTCAAGCAAAGCTGCCTTCATCCTGCTGCCATCCAGGGTACTGTTGTAGGTTTCAATCAAATTCTGGGGAAAAAACAAGATGTGCATAAGCTAATATATACATTTATACCTGAACTGAGAGCAAACGTTTAAGAACACGGAGATAGAGAGAAAGAGAGAGAGAGAAACAGAAGGAGACATAGAGAGAGAAAGAGACTTACAGCCACGTCCATCACAGACGCATTAAGGTTGCGGAGTTGTGACCAGGCGAGGGCGCTGGCATTGATGTTCTTCAGCTGGTGATCCACAGAGTGGAAATAGTGGTTCACCAGATCAAGCTCATGCAGGAGCACCTTCACACAGCTATCACATGCTAAACAAACACACACACACACACAAATGTACTGAAATATGTTCTTCAAAAATCGGCATAGAAAAGATGTGTGCAGTGTGAGGTTCTTCATTGCATGTGTGTGTGTGTGTGTGTGTGTGTGTGTGTTTACTGACGTTCACAGTGGACATCTACTCCATTAGTGACCAGTACACTGTGCCTGTCGGTGCAGCGATCGCACTGTCTCCCTGTCAGTGTGTCCGGACAGCGGCACTCCCCCGTCCGCGGATCGCAGCGACCTCCTCTGCACTCACACTCTAAAGGTCAAGAGAGACACAAGTTATCACAAAGGCTGGAAATCTGATCAAACTAAAATCTATAGAAAACGGAGCTACATTAATAAATGTGTACTAGTAAAACCATGTATGAGTATGTTAAAAAAAGGCCTCACTTTTGCAGCCATTAGGGCCGTAGTCCCAGTATCCAGGGGCACACTGGCGACAGTTGGGTCCGTTCACACCTGGACGACAGGCACATGACCCACTGACTGGGTCACATGGTTTAACCAGAGCTGCCGCTGCCTCACAGTCGCAGGAATGACAACCAGCGCACAACTCATAGCCAAATGTGCCGTTCTGAACACAAATTATAAACTGCCATTAGCAAGACTATAGGCGGAGCACATACTTAACTGGAATGAAATAAATATAAAAAAAACAGAAATGGAAAAAGTTTCAGTGCCTTACCTCACAGCGATCACAGTGGATGCCAGTTACACCTGGTTTACAGTGACACTGACCCGTGTGAGGGTCACATGAAGCCGTTCCACAGGGAGAACAGTTGCACTCTAGAAAACACATCAAATATTTTATCACTGCATGCAGTGGCTGAATAGTAGGAGGTGTGGCAACCCATCGACGGCACAGCTCGAACCCAGATCCTCAGATCCAAAATTAAACAATATAGAGCCTTAACCACCTGAGCCACCACTCCCACAACTTACGTTTAAGGTTGTATTCTTGTAAAAATAGTTCCCCTTGACGTATAAAGCTCAAGCACACAAGTTTTATCCAAACTTCCATTTATAGCTTTTTATAATGAAACTTCAGCACACCTGGTGATGTTTCTTTAGTCACCTTATTATTCTGCTAAATTGTCACACAGCCAAGTAATCGCACTCATGGGAAACCATTAAGGTCAAACTTGGTCATGTGATTAATTTGCATTAAGAAAAAACAGTTACGTGAAAAAATTCCTAGATTAATCATCTGTTCTTACTGTACAAGATGACATAAGAACATTTTTCATTCATTCATTCATTCATTTATTTATATCTTCTATACTGCTTATAGCTGTCGCAGGGGCCTGAAGTCTAGTCCAGGAAACTTTGGGCACGAGGTGGAGTTCCCCCTAGACAGGGCGCCAATCCAGGAATATGGTGTATGGGTCTAGAGAGTATAAATATTGTGTTTTGCAGTGCTTCTCACTAAATACTGGTTGTGTGCTGCACAAAGTAATTGACAAGGAAATAGAAGTAGTATAGTGTAGTGAAGAAAACTGCAAACAACACCACAAAAGAACTGAATCAGCACAGGTATTGAGTTTGGGGTAAAAGTGTCTTCATACTCTTCAGGTTTAAGAAGAGCACAGATCTTACTGGTGCAGTTCTTGGCAGTGATGGCGTCCCCGTAGAAACCCGGAGCGCAGACCTCACAGTGGGGTCCTGCGGTGTTGTACATGCAGCCCTGGCACTCGCCGGTCACCGGGTGGCAATCGTTGAACAGCATGTTCGGGTCCAAGTTGTCGTTGCATCGGCATGGCTGGCAAGTGCTGCCAATCACCATGGGGTTGCCATAGTAACCAGGGGCACATCTAGAGCAACATATACAGTTAATCAGTTGCCTGATTAGTTATAGCAAATGTAAGCTCTAGCTGGAAAACATATATACTGTAGATACAATAAAAAAATCCTGAATTGGCGATATTTGAAAGACAACTGTGACAAAAGTGACTGTGATATATACTGTACATCTCAGAGTGATTCCCACCTCTCGCACTTGGGCCCAGCGTAGCCTGGCATGCACAGACACTGCATGTGATTGGGCTTCTCTACACAACCAGTGGCAAAACTAAAACGACAAAACAAATGTCTAAAAAGTCTGTACATATATAATACAAGAACAGACCAATAAGCATGAGATTATATTAAGAAATGAAGCAATACAACTAAAGAGAAGTGAGGGCACGGACTTGTTGGATGCCACCTGCAGTGGGCACGGGCAGGTGCTGCAGGATACAGCATGGCCATCCACTGTGCTGTCGCTATGGAAACCATGAAGACATTTCTCGCAGTGGTCCCCGGCCGTGTTGTGACGACACCTCTGCAAGGGAGAGGATCAAAACGCAGATTAGACGGATCTGCTTTTGTCTTTCGTGATTGCTTCAATAAACAGATAGTAAGTGGAACCAGGCCTCGTTAGAGCATATGTATTAACTTATTGTGCTGATGCAATAAAGTGCCGTTTTTCACTAAATGGAAACTGATTGGATTCGTGTAAGTGAAATTAACTTACCGTACATACACCAGATCCATCCAGGCACTGATCAGAGTGGCCGTTACAGTTGCAGGGAACACACTTGCCGAGGAACAGCCCCTTAGTGTCTCTGTAGTAGCCTGGAGCACATCGCTGATGTCAAGAGGCAAGGAGAAAGAAAAAGTGATAAGAGACTTAACTACAGGCGTGCATGCATACAGGACAGCACAAAGTCACATATCTGGGTGTTTAGCCCTTGTTGAGTACACATCAGCAGTAATGTAAAAAAATATTGTCAGTATGACTTACAAGACAGGTTATAAGAAATTATGTAAAATATACATATAGAGGAAGCTTGTGAGTGTACACTCTACCTGACACGAATCGCCCTGGTAGCTCGCCGGACACATACACAGCTCCACGTTGTTGGCATGGCGCCCGGTGAGTCCGTGCTCGGAGCCCTCTAGCGTGGCGGCCCGCAGAGAGACGGACTGAGCTGACTGCGAGTGGAGCGCTCGGATCTGCAGAGACTCCAAAGCCACCAGCACCATCATCAGCTCCTCCCGAGAGACCGAGTTCCCTGTCTGAGCGTGACGGAAACTTCCCTACAGAAAGACATTCATACCGCTTTATCCTGTGATCAGGGTTGCGGGGGGCCTGGAGCCTATCCCAGGAGGCTTTCGGGCACAAGGCGGGGT
>JAQQZS010000015.1:16614654-16631239 GCA_030068045.1 Platyallabes tihoni | reverse complement strand
GTAAATTTAAATCATGTTTTTATTAAGTACTCGGTATCGGTATCAGCGAGTACTGAAATGCAAGTACTCGTACTCGTTTTCCAAAAAAGTGGTATCGGTGCATCCCTAAAAAATATCTCATTACTTAATTAATCAAAGTGTGTGTGTGTGTGTGTGTGCTTACGATAGCAGTTGGGGCCGTAGTACCCAGGAGCACAGATCTCACAGTGCTGTCCCGAGAAACCAGGTTTACACACACAGGTCTGTGTGTGTGGGTCTGCCTTACACGAATTACCTTCTGTGCCTGCCGCATTACACTCACAGTCTATAAAAACAAACACACACATGCATAGTAACCATTGGAATAATCATATTTTTTATGATATGATATGAAAAGAAATCCAGAGATGAGTCTTACTGATGATCTCTCCTGCAGGCCGAGCCTCTCCGTTGATATGCGTGGGGAAGGTGGGAGTGACCACTGCAGCAAATACACACAAACATAAAACATACTTTACAGTTTCATGCAACAATCAGGGGGTCAAAACTTTGAATGTGTAGTGGACTGTAAGGCTCAGTAATGATGAAACTTTTCTGAACTGATCTCTTTCTAAGCCAGAATGATTATACACACTGTACACTCATATAGACTATTAAATCATCAGTGCTGAAGGTCTTAAAACGTCTGTCAGGATCCTCCTGTATTTGTCCCGTTTTTGTGTTTTTTTGACCTGTTTCGTGACTTGTGTTTAGAGACTTTCATGTTGACGGTCATCTCAAGACTGCATTTCCCAGCATACCACCCATGTTGTAACTGTACCCACCTGCACCTTGTTCAGTTATAGTCTGTCTATATACTGTATACTGTAAGGTGTGTTCCAATCGGCCTGAAGTACCCTGAGAAGTATACTACACCGGGTGCATGGTAAGTGTGATTCGAAACCGCAGGGAGCCGCAATGTTCAGTTCACAGGGAACTGCGAACGTTGTAGGAAACGCAAAGGTGTTCACCAGAAAAGGGAATGAAAAATTTCCCATAAGTCATTGTGTCTCGCTGGAGTGTGAAAAAATGGAGCTTGAAAAAAGATTTATATATTTATTATCATTATTATCATTATATATATTATATTATATATTATCATTATTTAAAGGATAATTTAAAATTTAACTTAATCAAGAAATCCTTAGGGTAGTGTAGTGGTTAGCACTGTCGCCTTGCACCTAAAGGGGCCGGGTTCGATTCCCGTCTCAGTGTGCATGGAGTTTGCATGTTCTCCCCGTGCTTGGTGGATTTCCTCTGTGTAATCCCGTTTCCTCCCATGTAGTATGTGAGTGAGTATGTGTGTGAGTGCCTTGCGATGGATTGGCGCCCTGTCTAGGGTGTACCCCACCTTGTGCCCTAAGTCTCCTGGGATAGGCTCCAGGCCCCCCGCGCCCCTGAATACAGGATAAAGCGGTTTAGACGACGAGTGAGTGAAGAAATCCTTAGTATTATATAGGCTAGTAATCTGTAGAAATGTCCAATAATTTCTCCATACAATCTTGTAAATTAATTAAAAATTTTTTTTACCAGTTCTACACATTTCAATAGCACATGTTTTATAATGGTATCGGTTTTTGTTTCAATGAATATTCAATATTTTATTTCCGTAGTGTGAAATTTCTACAGCAGCAGCAACAGGTACAGTATCTGAGGTGCTTACAGTATGTTAACCCGAGGGAGCAGGGAGTAGACTATAAAGTACACTGTGGAAGGGAACGAAGCCATTCTGTTCTGTCCTGTTGAGTTTATGGTTTTTTGTTCACTCGGATTTTGTATTAGCCCTAGCCCTTGTTCCTCTAGTCAGATTCACGTTTGTACATCGTGTTTGTTTTGTTTCATAATGTTTAACCTACACTTTAATAAACCACAGTCCTGTCTCTCCTCCTCCATTCGTGACCATGTCTTTTAATTTGCCATACGACATAATAAACTGTTTGACAGCACTTGATGGGTTGACTAACATATCTTCTGCTGTACAATCATTCTGCCTGAGAAAAAGACCAGTTCGCACTCATGACCATCTTCATGATGAGTGCATATAAACTTCTGCCCACAACTGCTTATGAAAAGATTATCTGTCTCGCTCTTTCTTACACACACATCCACACACTCACAATAGCAGGCTGGAAAGTTCTCATATCCTTCTGCACAAGAGTCACAGTTCTCTCCAGTGTAGTTGGGCTTACAGTAGCAGCGACCAGTCAGGTCCTCACACGTGCCATCAGTGAAATCTGACTCACACAAACACTCTGCATAGAGAGAGATAGAGAGAGAGAGAGAGAGAGAGAGAGAGAGAGAGAGAAACTCAAATGAGACTCAGTAACATGGGATATTGTTCCTGTTTGGTTTTTATATGATTCCACTCTCACGTGAACAGGCCAGAGGCGACTCCAGAGGATGGTCAGGTGACCTGTAGTATCCTGGTACACAGCGCTCACAGTTGATCCCTGTAGTGTGGTGCTGCACAGACAGGAATTACCAAGAGCATCACACATATCTGAAATGACTACTCAGACAGTACATTAGTTGATATTCCTTCTTCCTTATTTTCTAGTGTGTTATCTTACCTGACACTCCATACACACTCCGCCTCCTTGGTACTCGCTGTGCATGTTCAGACTGGCTCGTCTCCGGTCTACCTCGGGGTCGTAGTAGCACTTAAACGAGTGTCTGTGGCAGTTACACTCTGTGGGCGGAAACACACAAGTGTGTATTATCGATCATTTTCACTTTAACTGAATGGGGAGTGGGGGGTGGCAGAGGGGTGGCAAGGAGGAGGGGTAAAACTGACCTTAAATCTGGAGTAGACATGGTTAAGACTAACAGATTACAGACGAGAAGGGGGGGAGGGGAGCTTACTTTAGATTCACACACACACACACACACACACGCACACACACACACACACACACACACAAACGGAAACACTTACAGTATCTGTCGGGATTTATTTTTACTTTTTTTTTTTAAAGGTAAAGTGCAGGTTAATTTTTTTATTTTTGCTTTATATTTTGTGTTAATTATTTTTATGTATTTATTTTTTTGGGCTGTGGAACAAATAATTTGAGGTTCCATTATTTCTTATGGGAAAATTAAATTTGGTTTCCGAGTGTCTTGGAATACGAGCCCGCTTACGGAACGAATTATGCTCGTAATTTAATGTTCCACTGTACATTTATTTAATAAAATAATAAAATAAAATAAGCTGTGATGCTGCTGACACGTCTGAAGTATGTATAAACTATTAAAATCTCCCTCAGTGTTTTATGCTGTATTTGGATTTGTTAATTGCAGGTTTCACTCCACTTAAAAGAAGCAAAGTTTATATCCGCCAGACGCTTCACTTGAAATCCCTCTGGAGTATCAACTGCTGGATGGTTATTTCAAAGACGTCTTATATTTTATAATTACTGTCATTAAAAGATTTCTTACTAGAGATAATGAGGGTTAGATGAAGGGAGAAAGCACTCGCGAGTACCAATCTCTACACATGAAACAAAATAAAAGACTTCCTTCCCCATCACTACTGTCATTATAGTTTAATCAAAATCTTTTAGTGACAGCAACTACACAAGTATGAAGTATAAAACATAACATGGATAATAAAAAAAAAAACATCCCAGTGCATACGGGTTTCAGTTCTGTAGTACTGGATAAGATGCAACTGCAGCACACAGACACTGGAGTGACGACAACCTCAAAGATGAGCTGCTGTCTCTGTTTTTTCTCAACGTGGCTCTTCTAACAGATGTTTTACATCCTCAATATCTCAGTGTGTGTGTATTTCCTAGACATTTGAAGTTGATATCTAACACCCCCTATCAACAACCAGACAATATTCTCAGATCTCACAAAGCAACCAGTGCAGGATCACAGGGTTGTCTGACCGATTCCACAGAAAATCCATAACTCACCGAAAATGTAGGGCACGTGATAGTAAGACACCAGAACACCCAGTGCACAACAGCCAGCCACACCCGAGGCTCAGCAGGCAAACAGCCTGCAGATCTAAATATGACTGGTCACCCGTGGGATAAAGCGGACATACTAGAACACTCAACAGCTCCCCCTAGAGGCACTTGGAGACACGGCCAAGAGGGCAGAGCTGCCAACGCAGTCCAAGGGGAACCTACACAATATTGGGCTTAATGGTTTGTTTGGGAATATTATGGCTGATCAGAGCATAAAGCAATAAAGTATTCATTTAGAAAAATTCAATATGGAGTAGAGTTTTGCTGATGGTCGTTTTAACATCAAAACTACTGAAGCTGCTCGACTGCTGGGCTTTGCATTGAGATTGAGCTTTGTTAATACAATAACTGCACTTATTACGTAGCCACAGAAGTGAGGTCAGGCACTGATGTCGTGCGAGGAGGTCTGGAGTGCAGTCAGTGTTACTGTTCATCCAAAAGGTGATCATGAGGTTTGCTTTTGCAACTTACATTTATCTCACTTAAACATGTTGACGTTGTTAAGTGTAAAGTGACAGCTTGGCAGTGCTGGAATTTAAACTCACGACCCTTCCAGAGGACCTTTCAGAGTGATGCTCCAGATAAATTTGGCCATTTAGTATTTAGTATCTAGTATTTCTTGTACTTTATTTTACTTAATAACACTATTGTTTGTCTTATTTATTTACTGCTCCTCCTGAGGGACGCATATGTTTAAAAAGAAAGAGTGAAGAAACTCACGTTCGCACTCATTAGCGCTGTAAGTGGTGGCTGGCTTCCATGGCAACTGGTTGAATCCGGGGCAACAGTGGTCACATGATGGACCGCAAGTGTTGTGCTGGCAGTCACACTGAAGTCTGGAACGGCAAAGAAAAATGTAACACAGATACTGTACATGCGCACACACACACACACACACACACACACACACACACACACACACACACACACACACACACCACAAATACAAACACAAGTAAGCAATGCACACAGGTAAAACACAAGCAAAGCGGGTTACTGATTTTTATATCTCTCTCTGACTCGAGGGAAAGAAAAACAGAGATAGTGAGAGTGGCTTGTCAATGGGCTTCACATGAACAGCACAACAACTTCAAGTGCCTCTGTTCAAAAGGATGAATGTATTACATTGACCTGCGAGACCTGAGAGGCGCTACAATTAAACAAGGGAGACAGACTAGAAAGACACGACAAAAAACAGCGAAAGGGAAAAAGTGAAAACATATATATATATACAGTATATAAACACCCACAAATTACACTTGTATACTTACTTTCTATTAGGAACCTTTTCAAAAGAAAACTCACAAATTTCTTCAGCTGCAATATATTAAATCTATGACTTGCCATGAACTATACTGTAAACCGTGATCCACTCCACTCACTCAATCATTGTCTATACCGCTTTATCCTGTGTACAGGGTCATGGGGGCGCCTGGAGCCTACACCAGTCCAGCCAATCCATCGCAGGACACATACACACTCTCACACTACGGGCAATTTGGGACTGCCAATTAGCCTACTCTGCATGTCTTTGAACTATAAACCCACCAAGCATGGGGAGAACATGCAAATTACAATCGAATCGAATCGACCCCGGACCCCGGAGGTGCAAGGTGACAGTGCAAACCACTGAACAACCGTGCTGCTATTATCAGCTTGTATGGACAGTACAATAGTACTAAACACACAGTACTCCCTCACATATACTCTCTCTATCAGTACAGGATGTAATCACTCGCATTTATTTAATCAACATCAAACCTGTTTCTTTGACTTTGGAGGCTGTCTGTCAACACAATTTCAATACAAGAAGGTCCTATTTCCAAAGATATGTAATCTTTAAGCAAATAATATGGTTATAATTGAAAGGTGATTAAAATGATTCTAATTGAACCCAGCAACAGTAAAGTAACATTAGAAATGGGAACTGATTTCACAGGTATGTTGAATTTGCAAATAAGAAAATCCACTGCACAAATAGGTCTAGAATTGGCTTGAAACAAGTTTTGAAACATTGGGAAACAATTAACATACAGACATGCGCTTGTGTGATAAATACAAAAAAATTACAGCCAAGAGACCCGCATGACACACACATGCACACACTTCAACATACATCTGTTTCACATCATTATAATCTATGGAGGGCCTTTGGCTTTTCTGTGTACAGCTCTGAGAAGGTGAGAAGTTTCTATCTTGATGGCTCTGACACTTTTCCACATGATCTCACTCAAATTTAAAGCAGGAAGATTCACAGGGACAAGAGGCAGACACACAGTAATCCCTGTTTCCCAATCGTAGCACTGCTGTAGCCTCTAAAGGAGTCGGGAAAAAAGTCTGTGAATTCCAGAAATATTAAACAAACCATCTGCCAGTTTACAGACAGTGAGTGTCTGCTTCGTATTTTTTGCAAATGTCATCACGACAGCATTTTTAAAAGTTTACTGAGGTCTCTGCGATTTCTGTAAATTATTTTATCCCTGATTATTCAGATTGGAAAACAATGGTTTAGGACTGTTTTTTAGTATTTATCTGAAGATGATTGCAATTATAGAAGGGAAAAGCTTGTTCAAAATCATAAATCTCAAACATTTAATAAACACTGGAGGATCTGGATAATGGGACAACTCTGGATTATTGCATAAACACATGACCTGTATAAAATAAGAAATGCTCAAAACATTCTCTGGACAGGTCACTGATGGACCAGCCCATTAAATAGGATGTGAATGTTAACAAACCTGGCTTATACTAGTAATTCCCTGGTTTACACAGTCGCAAAGACTTGCGATGGGGGTCAATGAACTCTGATATCTCCCAGTAAATACAGAAGGAGTCTGTCTGGTTATAACACCGATTCAAAGCACAAAAACAAGCCCACCTATGAATGGCCCAAAATAGAAAGTTCATGCTTGAAAGCCCTCCAGTGAGGCTGAATGAAGGAAGAATTCATCAAAGAAGAATGGGTTAACATTCTTCCACAGTAATGTAAAAGACTGATGTCAAGTTATCAGAAGCATTTGGTTCAGTTGTTGCTGCTAAATGACCAGCGTCATGACAAATTATTAAATGCAGGGGGCAATTACTTTTTCACCTTTGTTAGTGAGTGGTTGGTGTTGCATAACCTTGTTTCTTCAATTAGTAAAATGGTTATTTAAAAACTGTGGTTTGTGCTTCCTCATGGTCCCCTATACATTATAGTTTGTATGAGAATCTGAATCCATAGTGTGACAAATTACAAAGTGAACCCTTTGGGTGCTCTGGGTTGTGGGGTCGGGTCTCCATGGATCAGACTTGCTTGTCTAGTGTGATTGATGCTTAATCAGAATGGAATATGAGGAGGGCTCCTTGGTGTTCTGCTGTGCCAATGGTGTTCTGTTGCCCTTTCCTCATGCCCAGCAGAGTATTATAGGACAGAGTGGCCTTAAATTCTCTCAGGCATGGGTTAGCCTAGTCTTGTTCAGTTCATCTGAGGGTGGTTAATCAGTGTATGTATACAAGAAGGGTTAACTCAAGTAGCTAGCCACTGCTGTGCGGTCTTGAAACCGCACACCACATATGTCACAAGCTGCCTGCAGAGGCTTAACCATAACATTCCCTGTCCTGTCATAACTACCTCCACTGATATACACACAGTCCTATAGATCCAGACATCACACGACTGAAATACAGTCTCTCTAAATACCTGAAAAGCCTAAAACTATAACCTAGAGGGGAATGCAGTGTAATTATTTAAGTCCTGTATATACATGTGAGTAGGTTAGTGTACTGTATGATGTCATATGCTCTGTATGCACGAACATGCCTGCATTACCTGACTCTCATGATTATGATTAGAGTGGAGATGAAGCTGATACACATGGACATTTTTTTTCATTTGTTAGAATACTATTCTGGCTTCTGGCTACGTGCTTCTGGCTCCAGGAGAAGATTATTGTTAACCACAACACATCTGATATCTTACACGACAAACTTGAGCTACTAATCCTGAATTAATAAGAGAGATAAAGCTGGAAAGACCTTTTTTTTTATATATGGGTTGTAATTATACAGTGCTGTGAAAAAGTTTTTGCCCCATTCAGATATACAGTATATGATTGCCCCCTTTCAGAAATATACAGTATATATATATATATAGGATATTTTTCAGACTCAAATGATTTAGATAATCAAACATATTTTAATATTTAATTACATAAAGATAACCAGTGTAAAAATAAAATGCAGTTTTAATGCAGCTGAATTCTGAACAATTCTGCAGAGAAGAGCGGGCCAAAATTTATCACAGCGACATGAAAGACTCTTAGCCAGTTATCGCAAATGCTTGATTGCAGATGTTGCTGTCAAGGGTGGCACAACCTGGTATTACGTTTAGGGTTCAATTACTTCTTCACATAGGGCCATGTAGGTTTGGAAAACTGTTTTCCTTTCATTGTATTTAGTCGGGTTATCTTTGAGTGATATTAAAATTTCTTTGAAGATCTGACAAATATGCATAAAAAATAAAAAGGAAGGGGCAAATACATTTAGACAACACTTAAAATTTAGCAAGACCATATGAAAGACCCAGAAAGGTCATTTGTAGTGCTTACTTGTAGGGGTCATTGGGGTCAACAGCGTTGCAGGCTTCAGCATGGCCATTGCACACACATCTTCCTCCAATGCTGATGTCTTTGATGCTGTAGTAATACTGCAGAAAAAAGAAACATCGAAGAAACGTCAATGCAGAAAATAGAATTCCATAATAAAACCATGATAAAATTGTGTTTGGATTATACAGACCTGTCCCTATTTAAATTAATATTTTTTCTGTAGTTATAATGGCATTAGTTTTGCCAGATTTTGAAAAAGTTTCATGTTCATTGCATCATACCCGGCGGGTGACGGTGGGGTCTCTCAGTGCTTTGCCCATCAGGTGGCCCAGCAGTGTGTTGGTGCGCAGGAAACGCAGGCGGATGTTGGTAGCTTTGGTGAATTCCCTCAGCACCGGCGAGTAGGAAAAATTCATGGCTCCAGGTCGCCCGTTAACCAGAGAAACCACGATCTGTGTGTGAACAGTAGAGAATGCACACATGTTGTAAAAACCAATGGACTTGACTTGAGATTTGTCCACAAGCCACAATTCATTATTACATTATAACTTATTACATTTTTATTTTTTTTGCTCTTCTAAGAGATTCTTTATCCATATGTTACTTTACAGATGTGCAGATTTAGATTTAGATCCTTAATAAACTGGGCAGATATGACAGTCATAAGAAAAATCTTTGTAAGATCACATGAGAAAGGAAACTTCACCAATGAATGAAAAATCACCAAACAACAAATAGTTTGTTTTACGTTATAGTGTAGTGTAGAGTGGGTATCTAATTTTTGAGTCTGGTTTTGTTAGAAATAACAATTTAAGACTGCAAATAAATTATTTTCTAACTGGCATTCCCAAATTGTATGTGAATGACTGTGTGTTTGTCCTGCGATGTCTTGGTACCCTGTCCAGGGTGTACCGCGCCTTGTGCCCTAAGTCTTCTGGGATAGGCTCCACGCCCCGTCGTGACTCTGTATTCAGGATAAAGCAGTACATACGATGGGTGAGAGTGTGTGATCAGCATCATTACCTCTCCATTCTCCAGGGGCACAATACGAGAGTATTCTGTTGTGCAGATGACATCATTGTCATGGTTGATGCGCTCGATGGTTCTCTGGCCAAATCGCTCGATGCAGTCTCTTTTGGATGCTGTAAATCAAAGCACCGAAAGCACACATAGTGTGAAAAATGTTAATTTGTCTACTAAGAGAATTGTTAAAGTTAGAGAGTGAACAAATATTCTCAAAATCTTTCACTGTACTTGACCACAAATCTTCCGGGTACAAGGTAACTAAGAGTCTCTCACATTCATATAACACTAGATGGCATGAACAGGTCTAGAAACAATGGTCTAAACCATCCGATGAATAATGTCTTGCTTCATTTTATTAGAACACTTCTGCTCCCACACGGCCACGTTTATACAGAAACATTATGGACACATTGTGTTTTAGGTGAAAACGCCTGCTCTGTTTTCTCCTCTCTTTGACCTCTCTGTTATTCAGATGCGTTCTGCACAGAGGTGATGGTGGAATATAAAGCCAACAACAGAATATTATGTTTCAGTGTGGTGAAACATACGTCAGTGTTTCTTGCACCAGCAAGAGCAAAAAATGCCTTTTATAGTTGGTGGATGTTTTTTTTTTCTCTTCTTCTCTTCACTACAGCCAGCTATGATGGCGAAAGCCTTCAGTGCAAATCCAAAACAGCAGGAACACCAAGTGTGCAAGTGTGACTAGGTGGGACCTGTTTTTATTACACGTCATCTGTTGACCAAACCATCATTTCATTTCAGATCCAAGAAATTTCCTTCACATTTATACCCAGGCTGTACTGATAGTGATGCAAAAGTGAGCTTTTATTAACCGTCGTGTTGCACATGTTGATAGAATAACTCTTCCTAAGTACAAATTGTGAATCTCATTCACAAGCGATGCATTTGCGGCTTTGTTGAACTAAACGCTTGAACATTCTTTGAAAATCCCCTCTGTGGCAGATGTCTTCAATGCTGGTTTCCCCTTTTTAAACTTTATCAATCCGTGTGCGTTCCTTATGTCAACAGTGACGTCTCCATAAACATAGTGTAGGACAGTGGGAAATCATCAGCTGCGGCAGGGACTATGTTGAGGATCTTTGTATAGATGATGAGTTCTTTTAAAAACATGTGCAAGTTGAATGAATTATGTCATTTAATAAAAACTTATGCCCATTTTCACAGTAGCATAAAGCATAACTATTCACCCCCTGCGTCATTACCTGTTTAGACAACTGAAAGTCTTGTACATGTCTGTCAGCTTTGCATATCTGACCATTCTTCCTGTCAGAATTGTTCAAGCTCTGTGTGATTGTATGACGATTCCTGGTGAACAGCAATCAGGCTTTGACATCTCAGGTCATCTTTCAATCACTTTATTTTTTATCAAGTGCCAACTTTCCTGATCATTCCAGGCTGGACCATTTCACCCTTGCATTGACTGTAAAGATATACAACGCTCCTGGCTATACTACAAACCATGAAAGTACTGTACTTTGGAACAGGGATGCATTATACATGAGATGCATGTTAACAGTCAGTGTACTCACAGGCAAAGAACTGCCAAGGTTGGTACGTCTCTCCAAAGTCCACAGAGCGCTCAAGGACCCACAGGTCAGGTCTTGGAGAGTTGGCGAATTTGATGAGCACATAAGCCACATGGAAGAGCTGTTGGAGACAAGAAAAACAGATATGTATGATATAACATGCAGCAATACAATGGTGGTGGATTGACAGTAATGGCTGTAAAGTGTGACAATCCAATGCACCTAATGGAAAACTGACCTCATGTAATCCGTTTTTTTAGAGAGATTTTACATAAAACAATATTTTTCCTCCATAGAATCTCTAGTGTACATTTAGAGTTAGAAGGGCTTGTGGGAAAGATTAGATTTCAGTCAGAATGTTAGCATAATATGTGACATTATGCTTTGATCCCACTGAGACCGTTTAATTACATTCATATTTTCAGACAGACCAGACAGTGAGCTCACACAGGCAGAGTATCTGACACATGTCTCTGTTAGGATTACTAAATCAAAGGGAAAAGGGTGAAAAAAACATAGAGAAGACAGGATTACTAAACCACAAACTAGAAATGTAATAATAACAGAAGGATGGCAAAGAATCTGTGAGTTAAGGTTTTGACGTTGTAAAGCAAAAATCATTTCTGAAGAATCGCTTCGGTTGATGCTCGTTGGACGTCCCAGACTTCTTGTTGCATTATTGATATTCTTGTCACAACAGCATGTTCTCATATAGTACACTCACATGGTGAAATATTTATCTGTATCTACGTATATACTACTACACTTTCCCATCGGTACTCGAGAAACAGCACCTGATCATACACACCACAAGTCTCATTCTTGTTCCTGTCTTATTTTTGCTCCTCTACTCAAGAAGCATAAAAAAAAAAACAATTATAAAAAAACTGTTCTTTCCTACCTGGATGAAAGGTTGTGCTTAATAGAATCAGCTTGTTTAATTTATAGTTGGGGCAAATACTTAAGGTGCAGGACTTTTATATGCCACTTCGGCAAATAAACATTTAATTCTGTATAACTTAAAGCATATAATTATTATTACAAAATTATTTAAAAAATTAGATCTGCAATTTTATACATTCAATTCTAATGACCCTGCTGGTTTTATATCCCAAACTTTCTAGTTAGTAAATTATACCTGGACTGAACTTTTACATATAATTCATCATTTTTCCCCTATAAAAGCATTCTTTATTTAATCTCTCCGTAAACTCATCTTCTTCCAGGCAGCTCCAGGAGACATCCAGCTATTTCCTTTCTGTTAGCAGTGATGACCTCTTTGTAAACCCTTTAACCTTTTCCCACACAAGCACTTTCCCAAAAACACTTCCTGATTTTCACAGTTCCTTTATAATTTTGCCTGCGGGCCGTGAAAAGGTGTCAAGTCCAGTGAGGAATTAAAAAAGCAAACAGCCTGCATTATAATTGCTTTCTTATAATCCGAAGTAAAGAGTTCAACTGGGGGTACCTTATATTTTGGGACATAATAGAGACATGCCCACTATATGGCTAAAAGTTTGTGGACACCTGGCAAACACACCCATATGTGGCTTTTAAACAAACTATTTCCACAAAGCACAACGGTGTATAGGATGTATTTATGTGCTGAAACAATTACAATTTTCCTTCACCGGAACAAAGAGGGCCGACCCTGGTCCAGCATTACAATGCCCCTGTGCACAAAGCTGAGCCCTATTAAGTGATGGTTTGTCAAGACTCAACCCCTGGAACCTGGACACCTGGAACACTGACTGCACACCAAATGTCCTCACTACAATATTGCTCGCACCGTCTGGGTTAAAACGCGTCATATTCGATCGACCACTCAGGATTTTGCTCTGGAGGATGCAAACGGTTAGTCGCTTTATCTGGTGAGGGCAAGAATAAGAAAGAAAGAAAGGAAGAAAGAAAGAAAGAACGAAAGGAACAAAAAAAGTCATGATTTCCGATCTGCCCGTTCTCATTCATGTTGCGTGACCTTTTATCCGATCTAGGACCAAATATGACTCAGATCCAATGTAAAAAACATAATTTTGTAGTCAGACAGTCATAAAAAACAGATCTATGTCACATTAAGGTAAAAAAATAAAAAAAATAAACCTCAGACTGGTAATATGAACATACTGTAATGATCCTGTCGCTGAATGAGCACTAATCCCCAAAGCTACACGCCGAAATTTACTGGAAAGCCTTCTGGAAAGAGTGGATGTGATTATAAATCAAATCTGGAATGAGATTTGGGTTAATCCATAATTAATCTAGCTACCTAATCGCTAGGTTAAAATCTTAAGAGTTAAGATCGCAAATAATGTTAACAGCAATTCATTTGGAATATAAGTCACTCGTGCCTGATGAATTCTGTCAGCCTCGGCCAAGTCAAATACTACAGACTTAAGATGATGAAGGATTTGCCAAAAACAGGTGTGATCAGGTGTGTAGCTAGAAGTTTTACCTCAGACAAAAGCAATCTACTGTATTACTCACCATGGACAATTAAATGCCTAGAGTGAGAGGTAGATCAAGAAATGTGACCCGTCATTCATTTAAATCCAACATTAAGCAAACAGAACGCTTTATTATAGAGTTCATCCCTCTATCATATAGACTGCACGCTACACAGTATTTGACACACTACAAAATATGTGAGTGGTTGCGACTGCAAAACAAATAACACTATACACATCAAAGCATCTAAAGAATAATATTTCATAGAAGATTGAACTTTCTTTAAGTGCATTTCTGTGACCTCAGGCCAATTCAACAAAAGTTTCCCCACCCCTGAGCTTAATGATTACACATTCCTCTGTTGGCTTTCTGCATTCCTCAGGTTACCATGGTAATAGATATCAGCGAGTAAAACCCTCGGGGCGCCGAACTGAGAACGTAGGACAAACCAGCCAGCACGTATGCTAATAGGGGACGTGGCACAGGCGAGCGAGACATAGAACAGCTCTAATCTGAAAAGAATGACATACAGATGTGATAAGCTAAAAGAAGACTGATAACTTCATTAGACTACTTCAAATAGCAGCTGGTCTAGACCTGATTGGCTAACTGGCTTCTCTTTGTTCAGATGACACTACAAGGAACTAAGATTATCTACCACAGACACACACAAGCAAAGTCTGAACACAGCAGAGACTTGCAGATGTTTCAGGAGGGTAAAACACCCCCATCGTTACTTATTCCCCCTGCTGTGAATCCCTTCCTGTCTCTGTATGTCCTTCTGTCCTACTGTATAGTGGACACCCACACACACACACACACACACACACACACACACAGCATTATATCATGGTAGCAAGTGAAAGGAATGTTGGGAGGTCAGTGTTCATCCGATGCTCTAATGCTTCAACGGAATGCAAGGACACGGAGGGATTTCCGCCGAAACAGGAGAAGATGCCGCAGCTGTCAACGTCCCAACACAGTATAAGCATATTGTGGCATATTTATCCATCTATTTGAGTGGATTCTGCATCTTGGTATCGGAAGACAAACGTGACAAAGTGTCACCGTCCCGAACAGATCTTGTCTTAAAGTCAGAAATTCCTGCAGGTACCGAGAGACTTTGACATTTCTTTAATCCCTTTTTTCCTTCGTGTGATGTTTCAGACACTTGGCAGGATAAAGACCCCACACGTTTACCTAGTGTTCCTCCTTTGTCTTTGCTTCATATCTGTCCATATCGCTCCTTTCCAGCATGACAAGTGGTTATAAATGAGGCCTTCCAGTCTGCTGCTTGTAGGTGATGCCACACACAGACAGCTCGAGAGGCAGCAAGACTTAGACATTAGATTTCAACACTAACACTTTTATCAGTCCTTAAAAAAAAAAAACCCAGATCAGTGTGTTTCAGTGCTGTCTCTAATTGTAATCAGTAATCGGAATGTCTCTGGAAATGCATGTTTATGAACTAGGATCACCAGTAGTGGGGGAGAACCCCAAACATGTGGCGTCTTGAATTCACCACCCACATATCTACAGAATAAAACGACAAAAGTGGCACGGAGAGAAACTGTCTGGTGTTGACATGAAAACAACCAGATCCGTTTTAAGCCAGTTTTTTTTTCCCTCAAGGTTTCTTTCTTATGCTGTTTCTCCCCTCATCTTTTTCTCGTCTTCCGTCCTCATCAAGTCAGGGTAGGCCACAGCATGAATGGGCAGCCTTCCAAAAATCCCAATCTCGATCCAATCTTTCACTGTCCACTTCACACCGTTCTCACGGATCATCTGTAGCCGTTGCTTCCAGTTGCGATGTTTGTATGCGCCTTGCCCGAGGGCCCAACAGTAGCAACCCAACAGTAGTGGCGGGGACACCCCTGATCCTTTGATCAGAAACCCAGACCCTGGTATTGAGGGGAATTAGTTCACCATCTGACACATTGGGCAACAGATACTTTGGAAAAAATTTTGTTACAATGTCTTTGGACTGTGGGAGGAAACCGGAGTACCCACCATGCATGGGGAGAACATGCAAACTCCAGGCAATGTGCTGCCCAAACAGACCTTACACTAAACTAAAGATCTACTTAAGCACTTCAACTATCATTTTTATGCAAACTGAAGCTGAGCATGAAACATAACACTCTAGGCCCTGCCTCATTGCCACTATGAGTGAGCTTGATGCTCAAGCATAAAGACAGAGAACTGAGGTGTACCACACTAGTGTTCATGGTATGAACTAGGACAGTTCTTACATCGCTCCAGATGTGAAGCCAGATTTTCCATTTGACACCGAATAAAATCACACAACCATTGGTGATGTCCACATGAAGCAAGTGTAAATGGATAAATTCTCAGGACTACGGATGCTTGTGTGAAGTAGCACTTATAAACATATTTAAAAACAAAACAATCAAGACCCCCACATTTTGGATCCTTTAATACTTGATGTTTGAGCTTTTAAATGATAGCAGGTCTTACAGCAGGTCTGCATTTCTGCTGACCCAAACTGCGGAGAAATGTTTCATGTGGTTGAACTGTTACCTCATGTTTTGTGCTTTTAAGGTGTTTGGGAAAACACAGACCTCAGGTACGGGGACTGTCAGTGGTGACATGTAAGATCATGCTCTGTTTCCTGAAAGAGCTGAAAGCTGTTCTTATGAGGGGCTGGCAGCTCAGGTATGTGCATATCTATGTGTGTGTGTTGGCCTGAGGGGTGGTGGGGTGTATCATCTGTTCACACCTGCTTTGCTTTGCTTCCCCTCTTAAAAGCTGTGCTATCAAAGGGCTTCAGGAATCCTGGGCACCTGGAGATTAGAGGAGCCAAAGTTCTACATATCTAGCATGTACATTCAGATGAACGGCGGCACGGTGGTGTAGTGGTTAGCACTGTCGCCTTGCACCTCCAGGGGTCCGGGTTCGATTCCCGTCTCTGTGTGCATGGAGTTTGCATGTTCTCCCCGTGCTTGGTGGGTTTCCTCCGGGT
>JAQQZS010000015.1:16592092-16603360 GCA_030068045.1 Platyallabes tihoni | reverse complement strand
AGCCTGGCCGGGAATCGAACCCGGACCCTGGAGGTGCAAGGCGACAGTGCTAACCACTACACCACCGTGCCGCCTAGAGGTCAGATATACTATAATATCAATAACTATAATATCAGTTATCCGGCATTTTGGACGACAGGTACTCCTCACTCTGGACACATATCCGTCTTTCGTGTGGCAGTTACTTAAGGGGGCGGGTTGCCAGCTCAATGCCTGATTGTCATTCACACACACTATAGGCAATTTGGGAACACCAATGGTCTTTGGACTGTGGGAGGAAACCCGAGTATCCAGAGGAAACCCACCAAGCACAGGGGGGGATATGCAAACTCTATGCACACATGCCTGAGGATTCAAACCCTTAAGTAGTAAACCAGCGTGCTGCATGATATCAGTTATAGTTGTTTACATGGAAAACGTCCTAGAAATATTTTTAAATGAGTTCCTAAACAGTGTGGGAACACAGTTTTCCCAGGAGATTCTATATTAATTCTCTCTAAAGCTAAACTGGAAAAAGAACAAGCACTCCAAGACTTTGGTCAGATGCTCCTGTTCCATGGACTTGGCAAGAGAAAGCCAGATCCCAATCAGCACTGGAGGGCTGCTATTGAATCAGAGAGAGGAAGCAGAGGTCGAAACAAACAGCCTGATCTGACGCTTTCCCATCAGTTACACAGAGAGAGAGTGAGCGAGAGAAACTGAGCACTATTAATGGCAGTGTAGCTCACTCAATGGCAGGAAACTGTAGAGTCCTTACAGTTCTCATGGTTGGCACCATGCCGCTCTCTGCACATGACACACAATGGAGCACTATTTTGCCTTTGACACTCAGACAGGCGCACTTGATACCGACACAGGAAAAGGGCACAACTTTCCCTTTAAATAAACAACGTGAAAGTCGAACTCTAAGGCGCAGAAATCAAAGACTGGGGTATAACGTGCACTTACTGTAAATGCATCAACGTTTTTAATGCACCGATGTTTTGTGTACGTTATACCCCAGTCTTTGATTACCATTCGAATAAAATATCTAAGTCGGACCAAAAAAATAATGGTATCAATAAATAATGTTACCCTTATATTCATTCATTCATTCATTCATTCATTCATTCGTTCATTTTCTACACCGCTGGACAGAGTGTTAATCCATCCCAGGGCACGCACACACACATACACACACTATGGGTAATTTGGGAACAACAAATAACCTAATCTGTGTGTACTGTTTGAAAAAACTGAGCACCAGGAGGAAACCCACCAAACACAGGGAGAACATCCTAACGAACACAGACCAGAGGTGGGAATTGAACCCTAGACGTGCGAGGAGACAGTGCTAAAATTGAAAAACGAGAGATGAAAGATGTTGTGGATTGCTTTGATCCTATTGCACAAGGCGGAGTACACCCTGGTAGGGGTGCCAAACACAAACATACAGTACATTACAAGCAGTTTCCAAACACCAATCAACCTGGACCGCATGTGTTCGGACTGTGGAGGAAACCGAAGTACCAGGAGGAAACCTACCAAGCACAGGGAGAACATGCGATCTCTAGTCTAACCCTTAACCTTGGAGAGGTGACAGTGCCACACTCAAGCCACCATGCCATCTTTCAGGAGTTCAGTAATTTGAATTGAATTTATAATTGTTCCACTGACTACATTAAACCAACATCCTGGTTCTTTTGCACCTCTAAGACTTTCCTGGATACTTAACTGGTAATTTCACTAAAGGTAAAGTACTGTACAGTATTTACTTTACTTTTATTTAAAGATGCTTTTAAATCATCTATGCATTTACATAAACTGTCTTTGTGTATATATACAGTACAGAAACAGTGATACTTTGTTGACAGAGGTTTTTTTGAATTTGTAAAAATGGCAATGGTCACAATGTTTAAAGTAGGTTTAAACATTTGTAGCTTTAATCTTTTGAACCAAAGATGACGAGCCTTGAGAACTAAGGCCTTGGACAGGACCAAGAGGTGGATGGGTGGATGGGAGGCACTTGAAGCCAAAGTAAAGGAATGAGGGAGGGGGGGAAGGACTGAAAAGAAGGGCGGGAAGAAGAAAAGCAGAGTTGAGGTGAGGGGGTAATTTGGGCTGGGCCCCAGTGCAGGTTGAGACAGATCGTGTTAGCAGGAGCATTCCAATCTCATTCTCCTGCTCCGGGGGTCAAAAGGACCCCACTGCTTGTACTCGACACACACACTAATGCCACACACAAACACACAGGTAAACGTATTCTAAGAAATAAGACATTCTGGTCTTATTTCCTTAAACCTGAAAATACTCTACATTGAAACTGAAGACACAGAAATCTCTCTCAGCCTCTTTTTCTCAGACATATTTGATTGTCCTTGTGTTGCTTTTTAATCAGCTGGTTTCACAGACACTCCCACACAGAACACACAGCACAAAGCCGGTTACAGTCCCTGACTGTACGGTCGGCTAACACAAAAACATCCAAAGTGCTCGGCTGCTATCACGTTGCTAACCTGAGCTGTGACAGAATGGAAATATCATAGCCCAAAGGCAGGAATGTCAGACCTGATTTCACAGCTAGGATAAGAGCGTGTCACTACTGTAATTACTCCGCTTTCTGCTCCCTGTCACTTACAGAGAAAGATAAGACAATACTTCAGTCGAGGATATCAAACAGATTCTGTATTTAACAATTGCATTGTTATTTTTTAAAATAAACTTTCTATCACTAAATTCCAAAAATGTAATTAGGCCTCAAACAAATGCTGCCCTTTTCTTCCTGCCCTTTGCTTCTTTTCTAAACTCCCTCTTGTTGACCTGCCATGTGCAATCCTATGCCAGAAAGTGTTTAGTCAGTACAATAGCTGGTGGTGGGGGTGAGTGTGTGGGAAATTAATAGGTGTGGGAGGATACGGGTTATAATCGGTAGAGTGTTTTTTTTAAGCAGTTTAAAAATTAGCTGAAAGAAAAAAATCACATACATACAAAAACAAATGGATGTAATCAGAATTAAACAGCTGCAGCTATTGAATGCAAAGGGATCGAGTTCAACTCGAGATCCATCCAAACAAGTGTGTGTTATGTGGAGCAGTGCTGAGTAACACTTCTGTAGGTGTTATTGTGGTCTTTACACAATAGGAAAAAGGGAGTAGACAGTTTGTTTTTTGTATGAGAGAGAGAAAGAGAGAGCAAGAGAAGTAAATAGACATGATGAGAGAGAGAGTGAGAGAAACAGAAAGAGTAAGAGAGAGACACACCTGTCCCAGGTCCAGCGTAACGTTCACTTGGTTGTATTCAGTGCTGCGAGAAAGGGGAGGACTCTGCCACCATCTCTCAGTTCCATCAATAGCATTAGTGATGGGATGGGCTCGGTTGCTGTCTGCCGTGTCACATATGTCGCAATACTGGCCCTGAGAAAATGAAAAAAAAAAAAAGATTTTAAAACACATTTCCACCCCACATATGCAGTACACAGTAATTCTGCACACTGTATCAGCACATGGTGATGTTTTTTATAAGAAACTGCTGCACACCATACAATGTGTTAAGATTCAGAGGAGAAAAATTCTCCTGGACTGCTGCGTCTCCTGTAAGAGCAATTCACAACTTGTAGACTGTCAAGTCAAAATAGGCTGGAACCTTGTACTCATATATCATATTCGAGCTCAGATACGGCAGCTCTCATCACGCCCCAACTTCATGCATGAGAGAAGTCTGACAAAGGTGTGTGTGTTTGATTGCGACAAAAGAGGGAGAGAGTAAAATAAATGGAAGTAAGTGAGTGAAAAAAAATTCTAAAATTTCACTACAAAAAACAAACAAACAAAGATTTAAGACTGATGATGTTTCTTCTTGTTGAATAGTTAAGGAATTTAAAAGCCTTAAAAAGCTCAACATGAGAACGTTGAGAAGGTCAGGGCCTATGGGTGTCCCTGCCACACAACGTTACCCTGGCAACAAACCTCTGGGGAATTACTTCATTACTGGTAAAAAATAAAAAAAATAAAAAATAAATAAATAAAGCTTCTCTGCATTGAATTATGATGCTTAGCAGTCCTTTAACAATACATGATAGGTTTATTGCCCAGGAATGTTATAGTCTCTTTAAACAGACTCCAGAGGGTATCCCCAGGGATGATCCTGATGCTTTTAATTAACAGTGAAACCTACATTAGTAGGTAAAAAAAAAGTAAAAATACAAGCCGGGTATCCGTACATCCAATAACAACTAGATAGGTCAGGAAGTTTAGCTAAAACATATTGTTAAATTAATCCATCAAAGAGCTGTTGTTATGACTGACGAAAATGCCGGAAACCACAGAGTAAGCAAACCTTTTAAAGTTTAATCCCTAACTCATAACTGTTCTTAAACCAAATGACTTTTAATGACTCAGATATACACAAGTCTAAGAAACAATGTTTTGTCTAAAAGATGAAGCACCATTAAAAGTCCATGTTCCTATTTTTGAATTTTGAGATATTGGGCATCTGATGGCTCCCTAATTCTCAGGAAGCCATATCAGCATTTTATTTATTTATTTATTTATTTATTTATTTAAAATTAACTCCAAGGTGGTGTACCAAACTGTTTGTTTAATTTGGCTTTATTGAATAATCAATGCATTAACAAGTGAATAAATGAATGCATTACTTTACATTAATGCTACTCCATCAGTCTTTTCTTCAAGAGAAAACTGTGCTTATGACCTGAGAATCATTCTATTATTAAAGTTGGTAAATTGTCAAACACTGATTAAAAGAGGATTAATTAATGGATTATCAAGAAGGAATGCGAGAATACACTTCAGCACTAATGAATCATATACTGTATATAACAGATCTAAATATATCTGCCTAAGAAGGCCCAGTTATTTATCCGCAGATCACTTCAGCTCGATCTCACACTGAAGAGAAATGAAAGCCTTTAAATGGAGGTGACTTGCTCCATATTAGCATTGCGTTTGATCCGACACCTTGAGCTCTCAGGTCCCTGTTCCCTAAGGCCATGGACCGAATGCCGCAAATTCCTCAGAGAGAGAAAATGCTAATAGTAACGTTACACCAGACTTTGCATTTTACAATGTTTGAAGATCTCACCAACCTGTTAACCGCCAGACCCCAAGAGGAGCTAGGGATGAGCTAAAGTGAACCACTAGCTCGAAATGGACACCTACGGTGCTGAATCAACATTTGCAGAGTTCGGTCAACTCTTACAATGGTTCCTGAGAGCACAGCTGGAACTTTAGGAAATATTCAGGAACACTTACGAAGAAGAAAAACATCCATATTCAATCAAACACATGCACTGTTAGGGACACTATGATCATTTTGATACATACATATATTCTCACACATTTCATACTACTTTCCCTAATTTTCTTTTGATTCTCTAAAGCTGCGTTGTTACAATGACTGTTTTTAAAAGCGTTATACAAACACATTTTATTTAATTATAATGTTCACTGGGTATATATTGATAAATAGTACTAAATAATACCATCCCTTGTAGATGGGGTGGAAGCCTCAAGCACACACCCTCTGTGCGAAAGGTGTAACGTTAACACTTTGTTCTAAATGGCCATCACAGTCCAATACCATGTACAGTGTATACTTATTATATACTTATTATACATTTCAGATTTTGAACATATGAAAATGTAAGGGTACTCCACCAGGGACAACAAAAAGTACAGTTCAGTAACTTTACCCTTTTGCAAAACTTTATGGTGCTGAAATAGATTGACTCGAATGAACAAAAAAAGTGTTAAATTATCACTTTAGATGTTTCAGGTCCTGTAACATTACAGTTTATGCATTTAACTGGAAATTATTAATCTACTAGTACAACGCCTGTGTTGCCAGTTCCGCTCTTTTCACTCCGCAGTACACCTGATCTCCTGCTTGTATTTACTCGGAGTTCTCGGAGTTTTTGTTACATTAGATTTAAATACAGTGTACTACCATTCATTCATCATCAACAACAATGTGAGTTACTCTTCTATTAAACAGGAACATTTTGTTTACTTGGAAAACAAAAACTATGCAATGCAATGCAAGTAGAATAGTTTTCTTAAATGACGCGCGCGTATATTGAGCAGGGTTGGCAACCATCACAAAGCGCAACCTGCTCGTGAAGAAAAAAGTCATAGGACCGTGATAAAGTTTGTAGCCTCGTATTTTACACGGTGTGTTTGATCTCTATAGAGAGTAAATACCATTATCCCAAATCTAAACCCACTCCTCACCTGGATGGTTTGGCTCGGGTCCCCTGATACAGGCCCTCCGACCAGTTTGCAGTAGAGGTCCTGGACCGGGCGGATGTGCTCGTCTTCTCCACAGGTGGCTGTCGCCGTGATTTTTGTGCCTTCTGCCAAATTGAAATAAGGCGGATGGAGGCTGAATCCGTTCACTGCGTCCGTCGGTAAGTCCTGAGCGGCGGCGCCGCAAACACGCAGCAGGAGAAGCAGAAAGAGCTCGAGCTCCGCGCGTCCTCGCGCCATCTTTCACCTGCGCGCGCGGCTGTACTCCGAGTACTGAGAGCTGCTGTGAGGGGAGAGAATAACGCGGGCAGTGAGGAGACGCGCTGGTGTTAACACACACACACACACACACAAGGGAGGGTGGGGGGTAAGAGAGCGAGAACTCGGGCGGAAAGTTGGAAAGCGGTACTTGTCCTTCTGCTGCTCGCGCGTGTGTATGTGTGTGTGTTTCCAACGGGCACCTCTCTCTCTCTGTCTGTCACACACTCACACACACACAAACTTTACAACTACTGCTGCCAAGATCACTTATGAAGCATCAAATTAATAATAAATTTTAATGTTTTGCAGAAACCTGGCTACTAATTATATAATAATAATAACTTTATAATCACTCAGACTAGTGTTCTTCACCAGACTCCAGTCTGTGTGTGTGTATAGACTGTGCAGGTTCACTCCTACAGTAACTTGGTGGGTTTCCTCCACCAAGTACTGCATTTTCCTCTAACAGTCGAAAGAACACTGAAAGCTGAATGGAATTAACTATTTGCTTGCAGTGTGTAGGTGTGTGTGTGTGTGTGCACACACTTGTCCGCTGTGATGGGTTGGCACCCCATCCTTGTGCATCCTCACAATATATAAGTGGTATGGAAACTGGATGGATGGATAATAATGTTAATGTAATTATCACATTCTTAATACGTTTTTTAAAAAGTTAAAAAGATGTATTATTACTAAGACTAATGATTATTAATATTATCATCATTCATTAATCTTCTATACCAATAACTTATCCTGTACCAATCCATCGCATGGCAAACACATTACCGCCAATTTGGGAACACTAATTCATTAGACTGTGTAAGGAGACTGACGTACCCGGAGGAAACCCAATAAGCGCAGGGAGAACATGCACGCACACAGACCCGAAGGTACAAGGTGAAAATTCTTTTAAAAAAAGGTTGCAATGAGCTTTACTACTACTACTAATAATGATGATGATGATGATGCCAGAAATCCCCTTTTTGACCACTTCACAGATTAATTTTAGAAGAGCAATCCAGCTTTTGGGTAGTTAGTATATTAAACCAATATTTTTACACAGTCTCCCTATGTCAAAGAAATTAAACATTATACATAATTGAAACTACACTAGGCTTACATTTATTACAAAAGCAGATAGATTCAAGTTTAGATTAAATGTGTACTTTTTGGGATTTATATGAACAAGAAGCACAATTCTAAACCTATTCAATTAAAATGGCTTTTAGCAACTCCTACAACTAGCAATAGCAACTAACTAGCTCTAACTAGCTCTAAGACCTCTAACGATAAGGGTTGTTAGTAGTTTACTGTGATCTTCAGAGTCATCACGTAATTTGTAATAATAGTAGTAATAAAATGATGACTGTGTGTTGGGTATGATGGACCCCACTTGAAGAACAATGGCTCTACACTCCATTTGATAAGATAGAAAAGGATTTTGTATTATGTTGGTTAGAACCTATGGCAGTAAATGATTGCAAAGGAACTGGCAATGGGCATTATCTTTTTCTAAATGCACTAGAATGTCACTAATGAGTCTACTGCTGCTGGAAATTCTGTATACACTAAAACGACTATTCATAGCATTACTGTGTAGTCTGCTGTGCTGTATAGAGTCGCAGATTATACCATATAGTTGCCACACAGCAGGCTCCAAATCCCATATGTCAGCAAACAATGCTGAATAAAACACAACTTAGAATGGTATTTGTTTTGGCACTAAACCTTGAACCAACTGTGTCTCCATGAGCCTCCATGTTGCTAGAAAAGAACCTTGAATAAACTTTTTACAACAGAAATAAGAGTTCCACTGGGACCAACTCTATTATTGCAGTGTTCTCTAACACACCATGAACTTATGCAAGAATTCAGTTTTATGTTTTCCTCTGCAGTTAGAGGCCTTATACATTCTTCTACAAGTTATAAAGACACACAGGCTTCCATTTTCCTGTTCACAGCACCTGAAAACTTAATTAAATGGCAGCGTTCCAGACAACAAAGTGATGAGCAGATAGGGGGAGTGAGAGAGACCGTGAGAGACGCAGAAAGAGCGGGAGAGAGCAGGTGTTTCCCTCTGATTCTGCCCACCTGGATTATGCTTAGACTGCTGGTGCCCCTCTAATTATCAGAGCTGTAAAAAACACATTCATACACACACACACACACACACAAACAAAAGTGCTGACGTGGGAATTAAAAGGAACAATACTAGACAATTATCTGTCCAAGTATTCTCTCTTTTTTCTAGTTTCACAAGAATTTTCAAAACTTTTATGAAGAAATAAGCATTAAACATTTAGATAATCCAGTAAATCTACATTTATTTTAAATGCCATCTGTCATCTGTACAGGGATATAAATATACTTTTCAGACTACATGACACATAGTGGGCATTCTGGTGATGGAGCAAGTATCATTTCCACCAAACACTCCACTGTCTCCTCAAGATACTGGGTGTTTCTCCATGTCTACATGGATTCCCTCAATGATCTCCATTTCTTTTAAACTTCCAAAACTTGACAATAATAGAGGTTAAGCCTATCAAACAAAGATGATAATTTTTCCACAGACAAGGAGCTGTTTAAATACATCATTGCAAGCCCAATATTGCCATGATGTTCATCTGCATGAGTGTATGTAATCTCTAATCCTCTGCAGCTCTAATCCTGTTGCATATCTTGTGTTCCTGCCAAAGACTCTGAATCCACCATACTTAATTCCTAACTATCTAAATGTTATATTAACTATATAAATAATTCACTGTAGATAACTTCTGTTGTAGCTATAGGAGTATAGACATGATTGGCAAAGTTCAAAACGCTTCCCTTCTCAGCAGTGACTCTCTCTACCTCCGTCTGCTAAACATGTGTTGACCTTTGACCTCTGTTCTTAGATCAAGACCACCACAAGCCTTGGGGGGGTCAGCTTAATGTTAGAACTCTAAAGTCTGGAGTCAGTCTGTTAATGCACCATGCTCATTCACTTATAAATGTGAATCTAGGCCACACAGCAGAGGAAGAGTTGAAGGGACTGGTATGTCTTTAAGACGACAATGAAGGAAGCAGAGAATAGCTGTCACGTATTTGTTGAAAGAAAGGCAAGTGACTTCAGAAGGCTGAGAGAGAGAGAAGAGGGACACTGCCCTTTAATCATCAGCAGTAGCCCTCTCAGTTCATTAGTTTAGTTCACTGAGTCTTGGAACAATGTGACTTCCTGCTTACTGACTTCTTTTACTGGTTGAGAATAGGCCACCAGTTGTCTTGGAAACACCCTACCAATTACACTCAGTTCAGTCTCGTTGAGTTAATCTCTGTGTTGGGCGAAGGGCAAACAAAAATATACCCACCGTCAGTCCCATATAACCATTTGATTCATACACTGTTAGATGAAGCTCTTGGGCTCTTTGACAGTATTTTGGAAATTGCTACACAGAACCTTTAGCAGGGTCAGGCTGAAGATTTAACAAGTTTTCCTAAAACAGGTATCATACATGCAATTTTACAGAAATTAGAATATCATGGAAAAGCTATAGTTTTTATTATTTAATTAAAAAAATCTAAATCTTATATTTTGCAGATTCATTATCTTCATATTCTTTTGAATATTTCCTAAAATCATTCAGAAAATGATTTGAAATACAGACTCAATACTGATCCAGTGCATCAATGCAGCATAGCATGGTGGTGATCAGCCTGTGGTGCCACTAAGGTCCTATTGAAGACCAGGTCGCTTTGATAGCAGTCTTCCGCTCATCTGTATTGTTGGGTCGAGTGTTTCTCATCTTTCTCTTGACAATACAGAGAGAATCTATGGGGTTCAGGCCAGGCATGTTGGCTGGCCAATAAAGCCAATTAATATCACAGTCATCCAACCAATTAGGAGTATTTTTTGGCCTTGTGCTTGAAAAGAACATCACCATCCCCATAAAGATTGTCGGCAGATGGAAGCATCAGTTCATAGACGGTTGAGTTGATAAAACACAATGAACCAACACCAGGAGATAATATTGCATCCCGAACTTCTAACATTTCTGGCATTGTGTCTGGTTCAGAAGTGGCTTGATACTCAGAATGCAAGGGTTTTCTGAAGATGTCTGTGCATGGTGGCTTTTGACACACTGACTCCAGCCTCACTCCGCTCCTTGTGAAAAACTCACAAGTTCTTGAATCAGCTTTGTTTGACAGTCTAAACATTAGGACTCGGGATAGTTTCAGAGAAAGCTTGAGCCCAAAGTCTGGTTAATTTTGATCAGTGATAATACAATCGTTCCACACTTCGGAACCGTTCCGAGTCCGTGGGAAAAATACAGTGTACTCGGGTGCAGATCGAATCAAATATGGAAGCCATTGCACTTGAGAATGGAAGTTGATCACTGCTTAGACTTGGCATCACCAGTGCTGTTGGTCTTCTCTGAAATCTCTTCCTCTGACCTACACAGTCGTAGCTGATAAAGAAGGAAGGCATATGAGAGCATCCCTCTAGGATAAAAATTCTTATTTTTTGAGACACACTATTTTTAATTTGGTTTAGGGTCCTGCATAAAAACTTTTAAGAGGTTGCACAGAATCAATACACCATTAGGCTGTTAGATAAAATCTTTTTTTTTTACGAAGAGCAATCAAAAGAATTTAAAGAAGACATGGAGTGATTTCATTTAATTGATGTCATGCGCACTCAGCCCGCAACCGGCACTAGGACCCGGAAGTAAGACGGTCGCGAACCTGAAAGCATAAAAGGAAACAAGATGGCGCCGCACATCGC
>JAQQZS010000015.1:16581972-16591992 GCA_030068045.1 Platyallabes tihoni | reverse complement strand
TCGGATTCGTTCGTTGACTCGTGAGTACTCACTTTCTTGGGTTTACTTTCAGACTGAGTGTGTATTTATAGGATGCGGGTTAGATTGTGTCTTTCTCTTGCTCCTTAATTGTGAGAGTCCTTATATCAATCGCGTGATTATCCTGCCCGCTCGTGTCTATCCGCATTTGGGTTTACCATTCCCGCTACAAAGGGCTAACCGCTAAAGCTAAGTCTTTCTGGTCTCCTCGGGTTAGTTCACGAAAATTGATTTGGATTTCAAGAATTCATAAGTGCAAAGTCATCAAAATCTCAAGGATTTAAATCCAAAACTGGATCCTTAAGAATTCCAACAAATTAAGGCTTACAGGAAAACCTACAAACTTGGCTATGTAGAGTGTCTGTATCACAGTTTGATGTCCTGATAAAATTCACAGTAAACCAAAAATACAGACATGTTGTGTCTTTTACAAAGCTATAATCTGAGCACCTGAACACACAGCAAACCCAGCAGGCCGGGTCGCCGAGAGGCGTGAGCAGACAGGCCTGAGATTCAGATCTACAGAGATAACATAGTGGGGGGTATCCTTCATCTTAGCTTCAGAGGCATGGGGATAAATGCTTTTGGTGATTGCTGATTTTGCATTAAATCAAAAAATAGTAGAAATAAATAATATGAAGATATTACAAAGAAATGACAAAAAAATTACACATGGATTGGATCCCACTGCATGCCTGTAATACATGTTCAACTGTTCAGACGTACTGTAGTTGAGTTTAAATTACACACTTCGGAAATCCCACCAACTTAGCTGAATAAATTAATGGATGGATGAATGAAGTGTCAGCTTCTTATGAACTGCAGATAGATTGATGAGTATAAATAATAAATGTTACAAAGAAACATATGAAACATGTTTATATTGAAATATTTTAAAATATTAATATTGGAATATCTCCTGTGCTTAACAATTTATTGGTTATTGTTGTATTTTGGAGAGTTTTATGGGAGGTCAGAAAATATTAATATAAGTAATAAAATCTCACAACAACTGTTGGAATCCAAGTTAGAGAAGGCAGCACATCTACTGTATATGACAGTTTTGTTGCAGCTAGGTAGGGATCTACAAGATGATTAATATAAAAATAATGATGAGCGTTCAGACTGTACAGTGGTGGACAGACTGATGGACTAAGGAGCTGCTGCATTCCTGTGTTTAAGCAGAAATGAATCTAGAGCGCCCCTACTGGCAGAAACAGACCCTAATGTTGAAAGACAAAAAAAAAACCCATAAACTTAGATTTTCATTATCAGCAGATTGTTTGTGTGCTTTTGTAATGTGGAGTGGAGGCTTATGCTAAAGAGAATCATTTAGGCATTAAAATGAAAGATATAGTCTTATGCAAAAGTTTAGGTTGATAAATAACAGATTTTGGTGATTTTTTAATTAAAAAGATGTTAACAGTCTCTCTTGGAAATGGAAAAAAATGCCAAATATTTTCAGCAAACATTGATGCATAGTTTTTATGTCATGAATTGAACAAAGATAAAATATTAAAAAATTATTGTGGCACTGTGCAAAAGTTTGGGCACCCTACTTAATCAGTACTTAGTAACACCTCCTCTGACAGATATCACAGCTTGCAAACGCTTTTTATAGCCAGCTAAAAGTGCTTCAATTCTTGTACTTGGGATTTTCTCCCATTATTCCCTTGTAGCCTTCTCCTGCATTGTGGGCATCAGTAACTTTCATTTTCAGAGTCTTACACAGCTGCCTAGAGGAGCCCCTGGTTGTTGAGTGTCCGCAAGTGTGCGTACAAGCGTGAAAGTATTTGTAAAAGCTTTTAAAATTGCCATTTACTAATGACAGCTGTTGCCATGCATCAGATCTAACGAGCTGATTAAGGTCTGAAACCTTGTAAAAAGAATCTGAGACTCTGGAACTCTTATACCACTGAAAGCACCTATAGTGGGCAGGTGAGCATTAGAACTGGACCATGGAGCATTGGAAGAAGATGTCCATCCATCTTGTGGACATCTGTAGTGTGTGCATCACTTACCTGGAGAAGAGTTGGTGCCAGGATGCGCTGCGGGATGAAGACAGTGTGAATCTCTGGGCAGTGTTCTGCTGGGAAACCCTAGGGCCTCGCAATCATATGAATAGTACATTGACATGTACCACCTACATAAAATATTGTACACAACTTCATGTCAGTGGTATTCCCCAGTTCTTTTCAATCGTCCATTGTTAAATAGGCTATTCACAGGATTATTAAATTGAACTGAATTAATAACATGATAATTTTCAGCATGATAATGTGCCTTGCCACACCTCCAAAAATTGTTTGAGAATGATTTGGGAAACATGACAAAGATGGGTCAATCGAGCATCTGTGGGATGTGCTGGCCAAACCTTTCCCTGAAACTTACAGGACTTAAAGGATCTGCAGTTAACGTTTTGGTGCCAGATACCACAGCATACCTTCAGAGATCATGCGGAACCCGTGCTTCAATGAATCAGAGCTGTTTTACAATAGGGTACCTACACAATTTTAGGCAGATGGTTTTAATGTAATGGCTGAACATTGTAGAGATCGATATACTGTATTGATATGACTATTGTGCTTCAAAATAAATCTTATCTATTTATAATTTCTCTGTCTTTGTTGTTTCATCTAATTAAATGCTAGATGCGTACATACTCCTGATAAACCAAGATTACTCATGTCAAATCATTTCCCACCTTTATATACAGCAAGCATGAAAATTCAAGTGAAAAACAAAAAGAATAATATAGCATTTTAATATTTAAGAAAATTAAAGAAAAAGGAAACAAAAATCCAATAACCTAGTAGCATTATCGAGCAGACCTTTATAATAGGCATAATCAATTAAGTGATTCTGAGTCACCCCAAATAATAATCACCTTTTTTGGTGACATTTCTTTAGATTCATATGACAGCCATTATAAAGGTATAATATTATGCTTTATTTTATTCTTATTGTTTTTCACTTACATTTTCATGGTTGTTATGTATAAAGGTGGGAAAAGGTCTGACATGATTATTCTTGGTTTCTTTCTCTTTTTTACATTGTCATATCAATGTATCTATCGTCACAATGATGCTATAGTTCACCCAAAGATTACAAAGCATGGACAGTATATTGCTGTTAAAACGATCAACCAGGTGAGGAGTACAAAAGGATTTCTAGCGCTTTAGATGTACCATGGAACATTGTGAAGGCCACCATCAACAAGTGGAGAAAATGGGACACCACAGTTGGTGTCTTCCAAAATTGACCAAAGGACAAAGAACATACAAACCCACCTAATTACCCGTAGTTTTGTATTGGCACAAAACTTGCAGGCTATAGACATCTGAAAAAAAATTCCACCTGCCAATACAATATTAACTCAAACCAATCAGCGTTCAGATATTAATCACGTCAAACACTTGTCGACAAGTGAGAAAAGACTTGATTTATTAAACATCGTTTATCCAGGTTTAATTTTTACATCACAAAAATCTGCGGGACTTTTTATATCCAGTCTACGAGATAACTGACAAATTCATGATCTAAAAGAGACAGAAATAAAAGAGGAGGTGAGAGAAATGGACAACAGTACAATAAAGAATGACAGGAGCACCTGCAGAATCTGTCAAGCATACGTCACTGACAGGAAACGATTACAGCTGACCTGATATTTACTTAATACCTCATATTAGTATGTAAACCTCTCTCTCATCGTCTATACCGCTTTGTCCTGTGTACAGGGTCGCAGAGGCTTGGAGTCTGTCTCAGGTACTTAGGGCACGAGGCGAGGTACACCCTGGAATGGGTGTTAATCCATCGCAGGTCCCACACACTAATTCACACACACTGTCTGTATGTCTTTAGACTGTGGGAGGAAATCGGAGCACCCGAAGAAAAGCCACCAAGGATGGAGAGAACATGCAGACTCCATGCTCACAGTCCCGAGGTGGGAATCGAACCCGGACCCTGGAAGTGCAAGTGCAAACCTAATATGCGAACATTTTTAGAGGCAGTAAAATGTAGCTCCAGCTGGAGTTTTAAACTCACATGGCATTCAGGACTAATAATCCCATATGTATATGTGTGTTTGTGTGTGTCTTTGGTTTGCCTGCAAAACATTCTTCCTGAGACTTACACTAATTCTGGCAAGTTTCCTCACGCACACAACATTGTTTATAACAAAATGCAAAATTTGGAATACCTTTCTTTTCAAAGCTTTGCTCTTTAATTATGTTTTTGGCAAAACATACCAATCATATATTATCCAATCATACCACTTACACTGTGTAGGGTTGCTGGGTGCCTGGAGCCTATTTCAGGGAACTTAAGACGGGTTACACCCTAGATGGGGTGTAGCCCCACATGCAAACTCACACACACACACACACACACACACACAGAGAGAGATCAGGGATGAGATATAAACCCCCAACCCTGGCGGTGTAAGGCGATAGCGATAACCACTAGGACTCTGTGCCACTTTATTATACTGTATTATATTATATTATACATACAAATTTCTAATTTACATATTACTAGTTTTCGTGTGTATATCCGTTAAATTTAACATCTTGGCGCATAGTTGCTTGTGCTGTTGTAGTCTATAGATCATCAGCACATTGAGAAGTGGATGGTGTTTTATGCATTAAGAAGAAGGCACTTATAAACCCAAAATAAAAGAACGTCCACTCCCCCTCTCCAAGACTCAAGTGCCTCACAAGATCTGTCTCCTATCTGGTTTAAACAACGAACCACAACTTCTATGTAAATTTGGAAAAAGTTTTTCATATATAGGATATGTCTAGTTCCATTAATAATTTTTGTTTTTTTTTCCTGTAGACTGACCTACTCCGACATATTCTTTGCGTACATGTACTCTTTTGCTCTCTTTGAAGAGGAGACGAGCTCTAGCTGAGTCAGTGCACACACTCACCAGGGCCTTTTGTCACACATCCCCAAATCTGCTTTTGTCTCCTTTCAGGTGCACCAGGCTTCAAAGAGAAAGGGAGGAAGAAAAAAGAGGGACAGGAAAGATAGAAGACGTGGTGCAGGACAAACATAAAGCCCAAATACAACATGTAGGTACCTGTTGCACTAGACAGACATCAAAGAATCCACACAATCTACTTCATGCACATGCACACACACACACACACACACACACACACACACATGCACACACAGGCACACACGCACACATAGATGTGGTGTTAGAATAGATTTGATTTATGCTGCAGTATTTATTCTTCTCTCCACAAATAAAGATGTAGATAAAGTACTGTATAACAGTCCATGACAATTCAGAGTTCTTTATTTGTTCAATTCAATTCAATTCAGTTTTATTTGTATAGAGCTTTTAACAAATGTCATCGACACAATCAAAAGAAAAGAAAAATCTAAATATTACTATTCTTGTAATAAGATATTAGTATTAATAGCTTATAAGGAGTCTAATGTGGGTTAAATACAAAATAATATAAATAATAGTTTATTTGATAATTTAAACAGTCGTACTATGAAATAAATAACAATGAGACATTCCATTTCTCACTGATGTTGTTTTATAGCCATAGACTATATAAATGTTATATTTTCCCTCAGTATATCATATAATCTAAGAACGTCTCGTTTATAGGAATACTGTGAAATGACAAGCGAATTGTGAAAGGTAACCATGGTCTCTGCACCAGGGACAAACTTGGATTGAAATGTTACTTTTTCAATATAAATTCTTTTGCTCTGCACACCAACACTGACATTTTCTCACCTGGGACATGAGTACAATGTAGGCAATAGTGATGGGTCGTTCATGAACGATTCGTTCTTTTTGAACGATTCTTTAACGTGACTCAGGCGCGCATGCGCAATGCATCGCAAAACCTCCATAGGTTATGTACAGGAAACAGAAATTACTTTTTTTATCACGTGACTCCCATTGACCCTATGCCATGCAGTACTCAGGAAACAGAAATGAGTCTTCTAGTCCAAGTCGTTCATTCTTTTGTCACGTGACTCCCATAGACGTTATCCGGTGCAATAGATTCAAAAGAATGATTGACTCAGACTAGAAGATATGAGAGGTCAGCTGCTCATTCTGTTTATCATAATATGTCCTTAGCTGCACTGTAATATTTTCATTACTGGAACTATAGCAGAAATGTGTGTATGTAGACGTGTTGTGTGTCTGTTTATTAATAATGTAACACTTTCTTTTATTTCTGAACAAAAGAACGAAATTAACTTGACTCGAAAAAGATTCGTTCATTTTGATGAACAAGATTCAAAAAACCGAATCACTAAAATGATCCAAACTTCCCATCACTAGTAGGCAATTGGACCAAAATTCCACAACCCTCATTCCATTCAAAAATGTGCTGTATATGTTGCTTCTGAAATTCCACTAAAATCTGGTTTATTTCAAAGTTATGGTAAACTAGCCATGTGGCTAACATTATTGTACTAAATACGCCATAACTTCTGATTTTAACCCATTTGGAGCACTTTTTGACGTGAACTGGAATAGTGACTGTACCACAAGCCTCCTCACCCAACATCAGTGTCTGAGGCAGCCATGCTCCAAATCTAGTTAAAAGCTTTCCTAAATCTGGAATGGGACGTTCAACCAGGCCATCTGAGCGTTATAGTCAGGTGACCACAGATGTTTAGCTAGTGTACATATCACTCCAAATTGTATACTAGTGTACTAAGTAGTATGTAAATAAGTATGTAGTAAGTGTGGTTTTATTTTAGTGCATTGTTTTGAATAATAATGTATTTTTTTTTTGAAAACCAATATGCAGTTTAAAGGATCGATACTTTCTGATTTTTCTTTTACACATAGGCGGTACTATAAAAATATTAACAATGCTGATATTTTATGAAAATGAATATAACCCTTTCACACACTGGTGTCAACTAATTAGTATATTAACAACCCATGGAGTGTTATACTTTATTATACTTTATTATACTTTCAGAGATCTACTGCAGCAGTAATTAAATGTAATTTAACACTACATCCATCCATGTGTGCATGTGCGTGTGCATGCACGTGCACGCTTATGTGTGTGTGTGTTCAAGTGCACATTTGAGTGAGGGAGCTTGTGTTTAGAAGTGTAACAAAATCTAAAATTTAAAATCATGAATTTATTGGGAATTTTTATAAAATAAAAAAAAAAAACAGAATACAAATCGAATCAGCATCTGCTGTAGATATCGTGATAATATGGTATCGCCCGGTCCCTAGTGACACGCTATACATCTGTATTACACGCTATACAAAAGACTTGCAACCATGTTCTACAAATCGTAGCGCTTTCCCTGTCATAGGAACTCAGCTGTTTTCAATAATTTAACTTAATAAACGTAATTTAAACATTAAAAAAAATAAATCAATGTTTGTGTTAGTGTGATGTAGTGAAACATGTATCGCCACGCAAAAGAATCACAATACATCACTACGATTTGCTACGATTTGTAGAACATGGTTGCAAGTCTTTTGTATAGCGTGTAATACAGATGTATAGCGTTGACTTTGCTCCCATCTCTAGTGAGTAACATTAGGATTTTTTTTTTCCTTCTGCTGATCAGAATAAATGGCATTATGTACAAAACTGATTTTTTCAGTACTTTATGGGCTTGTTCTAGTGTGTTACCTCTGTTTCGATGTGGCCTTCCTTTGACAAACCTGCTACAGACAGTAAGAGACATTATAGTAATGGTGCAGAGCTAATATTGTGTACCAGCTGGCAGCAGAGAATAACTTTCATACAGTTTTGTAGACTAGCCCGTAAAGCATTACTGAAATTTATGTAAGATGAAAAGCAGAACAGATGGAGAATAGACTGAGTTAAGTCGTTCTATGATCCAGCTGTTCTGCCTCACTGATTCGTCTGTTTAGACTTTGTATATCACTGTAAGCTCTCTCTCATTGACCTCAGAACCCTGCTATTAGTGCACTCCTGTAACTGCTCATCAACAGCTAACTCTCTTCCTCACTTTGGGAAACCTGGAGCATTTTTGTCCCATGACTTAGTATTCTCATGTATACATTTCAGTTTTGCAAACCCAATGCTCTGATTTATAAATTTAACTACTGTTATAATTGAACTTTGCTGCCCCCATCTGGAAGAATTATGCATGCACAGCTTAAAGTGAATAATAGTGTCAAATCTTTAACTTTTCAACAATGGAATGTCCGATGTCTGATTATGTCATTTTCAGAAAGATTTTTTTTTTGTATTTACTTATTAGGCCTGTGAGATATTTCAGTTGAATCCGAATACAATACATGAATGTTTGTTGCCGAATCTGGTTTGGTCAAAAACATGTATGCACTATATGGGAGACAAGGACATGAACCACAATACCTATATTGTACATGTTGTATTAATATCAGCAGTGGTGGCTCAGTAGTAGGTTTCCCGCTTATCATAGAGGGCCTGGATGCAGCCACTGGATGCAGTGTGGGTCCCAAGCCCAGATAAATGCGAAGGTTTCATCAAAAAGGGCATCCGGTGTAAAACCTGTGCCAAGTTGTGTGCAGATGAGATGATCCGCTTTGGTGACCCCAAATGGTTCTTTAATGGTTAGTAATTGCGAGTAGCTGTGTTTTATCAAATGGTACGAATGTTTTAATATGTGACCTGTTTGACCTCTTCCAAGTCAATCTGTTGAGCCAGTTGGCACTCAGTAAAAAGTATTTCACTTATTTTTGTGATTAATATAAAAATTTACTCATTGCTTGACTCATTGTTGAGCGTATGTAATTTAATAATTTTATACTTCCCAGGGAGCACCAATGTTAATGTTTCCATCTGGCTCTCCCTTTTAATAAAGCTGTCATAGTTAGTCCTGCTGGAGTTCTGGAGTCTGTAATCATTTTATCACAAATAAAATTAATAAATACATTTCTGGAGATATAAATGTGTTTTCGTATTATAGTATTGGCAATGATGAAATTTAATGAGTCTAATTTAATTTCCAACCTTGCCTTTATCTATTTAACCAACGTTGTGCCAACATTGTACCAACCTATCTTTGGCCCCGCCAATGAGCCAATGTTGGGCCAATAGACCAAATGACATTGGGCCAACCACTGATGCCAACATTGGCCCAATGTTTGCACTGCCGTTTCCAAACGGTCCTTCAGCAATGTGCTATCTGGGAAGCAAATCATTTGCTCCTACCAGGATTATGCGGTGCCCATCAATGTGTGAACAGTTTAGAGCACTCCATCTGTGGTATTAAAGAGGAACAGCAATCGTTCCTGCTTGCACTCTGCACTAAATATGCATTCATGATATACATTACGTGACTGTTACCAAATTCTCTTCTCCTCTCCCTGTCGAGCTACATATGCCACTCCTGAGCTGCCAGTGATCCACGCTTCTGGTTGGAGATTCCGTTACATGGATGATCTGCTTCGGATATGTGTAGTGACTGGGGACGGTTCCACTTTACCATGAAGACGGTCCTGGCCTCGGCTGATGCAGACAGCTGTTCTCTGTGGATCTGTGACTGCAGTCGCTCCATAGTTCAGGACTGGAGTTTCCTACAGTCTACTTGAGCCGCCTATAATGAACTGAACTTCATATTAACTTAAACAAATTTTCTGTTATATTGAACTTTCAAATCAATTTGACTTTCAAATGACTGCAGATCAATCCCTGTTATCTGATATCACCCAAATGAGGATGTGTTTCCTGTTGAATCTGCTTCCTCTCAAGGTTTCTTTCTGTTGCCATCTCACGAGAGATTTTTCTTGCTATGATCACGTTCTACTTGTTCATCAGGGATCATCTGATCATGTGATCAATGGCCATTGGTAAAACGCTATATAAATGAAATAAAATTTAAATTAAAGATTTTAATTTCCTAAATAATCTCTCCTTATATTCCATTTACCAACTGTGGATATTCAGCATTCAGCAATGCTTGAAAAGTTTAAAGCAGCGTAGACAACTGTTTCTTTGTCTGAGATGAGATCATATGATTGACCCATCC
>JAQQZS010000015.1:16545339-16555716 GCA_030068045.1 Platyallabes tihoni | reverse complement strand
TATTGCCCCCTGGTGGCCCGCCAGTGAATTAACATCAAACTCAAATATATTACACTGTGGATGAGAAATTTTGTTATAAAAAACGAATTAGGGGAGAAAATTGGAAAAAAACAAAAACAAAAATAATAATAATAATAATTTAAAAAAATGGCTGTCATACCTAGTTGAGCCTTGCAGCTCTCTATGGTCTTATCCAGACTTCTGGTGGGCTTCTTTGGGGAGGTAAGGAGTACAGATGGGCCTTGCTGCTGCTGCACCGTCTCACTCAGCTCCTTCAGGTCCATTTCTGCCTTAATGCGGTCTGAAAGCACAGCCAATACTCATCCCCACTTTGTAATAACAAGCATCAAATGGCTAGAGGACATAGCTTAAGTACATTGCTAGAGGCGATTGATCTTATGACATTTTTTAGTTCAATTCTATTTTATTTGTCTCTGTGTACCGAGAAAAAGACTGGAACTAGAAAGCCATTTTTATAAAGCTCACCAAGATTTAGGTTAAGGATGCTGGCTGTATTCTGTGGTTTCTCATGTTTAAGAGGTATTGGTAGGATGGGTTTGGGGCTACCAGTGGTCTTCAGACATGCTGGAGATGGTGTAGCAAAACAACAACAACAACAAAAGTGTCTGTTAACATTCTATACTGGAGTACAGGAAATAATTATAATCAATCTACTAAGCAACAACATGTAAGAAGACTATAGGCTTGTGTACCTGTGCAATCCATAGAGTCTTCCCCAGTACTGTAGTGGTTAGACGGGACTCTTGTTCCTTTCTCTGATGCATCCTGCTCAAGGTCTGATCCTGTGTGTACTGAGGAATTGGTGCTCATTGGTGACCTGGGCATATCACTCATTCTGTGCCCGACATTCTTGCCCAGGGATGTCCTGGGAGATGCAGTCATGTCAAAGTTGAACTTAATTTTGTCCTGTTTCTCTGGCACAACTGTACCTTTCCTAGGGTTACTTGGGTCCAGCAGCATCTGGAACATATTGTTGGGTGTATATGCCGTCCTAAATGGAGCGTAATTAAACACGCCATGTTTCTTGCGTACGTTTTCCACATAAACTTCCATCTCTTGCATTGCACTGTTGAAGATGCTCTTAGTCTTCTTCACAGAAAAGGGAATCTCTTTTGACATGAGGTAGCAGTTGTTAACGGGCACCCAGGCTCTAATAAAAAAAAAAAAATAAATAAAAAAAAAATTGCTCAATGTGGTTGCAATATATAAACTTGATCCCATTGTCAAACTCCTTTCTGTACCTGAATTGTCTTTTCAGAGACATGTACACCCAAGAACCACCATTATTAACATTCAGTTTAGTAAAATCGACATGCAAATGAAGTTCAGTCTTGTCAAACCAGTTGAAATTAGTATGGAGGTAAATACTGCAAGCTTACCGGTCATGTTGGCCAAAGAAACGTGCATCTACCTGGCCATCTTTTTCCCTCAGAGCTTTAGCAGGCCAGAAGGGAAAACCTTTTAGCTTAGCCCACACCAGAGGATGGGGCTGAGACTGTATACAACAAAAACAACCATACACTTCCCATTATTTAAATAATAAATAAGTGTGTCAAATTGGTGCCAAAAAAAAAAGTTTGATCTACTCACACATGGTTCACAGAACCAGTTGTCTCTCTTTTGGCAAGCTGACAGGTAACACTCTGGACAAACTTCAATTTCATTCATCTTGAGATAAAACCAGACAATGTATTTCATTGTACATCCTTTTAATAATACACTCAAAAAAATGTTTCACTATATCAGTCCTTATGTATAAAACTCACCTCATGTTCACAGATCTTGACAATAACCTTTGCTGTTGCAGTAAGTTTATGATTCCCTGCACAAGACAGACAAACAACCAAATATAAACCGCATAATGTTTTAAATCAAACATTCGAAATAAAAAACTAACCTCCATTATAAATAATGCAGTTGTGTAAGATCCATTTCACATCTGCCAAAAATGCCTCAGTGCAACCATAAATCTTCTTTTTGATATTCTGTGGACAAAGCGTTCAGTCACTGTTCAGTATTTCGATTTTTTATTTTTTACCTGTTGCGTTCATACAATCAAAAGGACTAAGTAACCTTTTCTAAGGTGCACAGGTCCATTGGGTTGAAGATGTACTCTGCGTAGTCAGGATGCTGCTCCAGAGAGACGGGTTTCTGAAAAGGCTCTGTCTATACAGTGAGAAGGTGGGGGATGATTCTTAACTATGTATGATCTGGGGAGTTCTACTTAATCCCAGACCCAAAATGATTCCATGCACAGGTTTAAATAACAATCACATTGAATACTGACAATTGGCAATAGATTTTTATTAAGGCCTGAGACATAGATAAATTCCAACCCATGTAACACAAACACAAATGCTATATTATTCAAAATAAGGCCTTGTTATGTTAAAAGCTATATCCTTATTTAAATTACGTGAGACAAAGAAGTATTACCCCTGGCTGCTTCATTTTCTGCAGGGCAAACTTCAACAGGTAGGACAGCTGTTCCAGATTCAGCATAGTCATAGCTTTGCTTTGTGTCTCAATGCATTCTGCTACTGTTATTTTCTGAAACAAACAAGAGTTATGTAGCTCTACTATAACTATATTAATAAAACAACAAGATAACTAAGCTTTCAGCTTTCCTTCTATCCACTGTCTCAACTCAGAAGCAGGGGATAAACCATTGGCTCTCAACAGATTGTTTAGTAAACCTGCACCATTAACTTTAAAACCACTGAAAAACCATTACATAAATCCATGTTAAAACCATTAAGATTAAAACCGCCTAGATGTAGAGTTCCCCCTGTGCCACTGGGGCAGCTCTGGCCCCTCGGGCATGGCTCCATGGGAACTCTGGGGGGTGTGCTGTGGTGGATGGGACCAGGATCTTAATGGCACATCCATTGGGTGCTGTAGGTTGTGGAGTGGGGTCTCCATGGATCAGGGTTGTTTGTCCAGCACATCCCATGGATACTCGATCTTGATCTGAGATCTGGGTAATTTTGAGGCCAGATCAACAACCTTGAACTCCTTTCATGCTAATCCCCATACACAGCAGGCTGTGGTGCCCTGGGTGGTCTGATACATCTTCTGTCGTGGCCAGCATTGTCTTTTTGTGGTTTGTGCTGCCCGGACTTTTTTGTGGGCTTTAGATTAGCTGGTTAATAACTGCTATTCAATTCTCCTGGTGGCAGTGTTAATTTTAATGTAATCCCTCATGTTTTTTCTGAGGTAGGAATATGAAATTAAGTTCAAAAGCCTAAGGAAAAACAAGGCTATCAACCCTAGGCTATCAACCCTAGTGTAATGGTCCTTTAGTGTTTTTTTTTAGTCCATTACAGACCTTCTTCCATAGCCTACACCTTACACTAGTAGTTACCTCACACTCTGGACAGAACCAGTCGCCTTCAGGCTCGGCAGCCAGTTTGAGGCACTTGGCATGGTACACACGTGGACAGAGCTCACAGCAGAGCACTTGGCCCTCACGATGGCACATCCAGCAGTAGAAGTCATTCCTCCCATCCTGTGGCACAACATCAACAGGGTCTGCGGTGAGTGCAGGCTGCTTGACATAGTAAAAGGGACCATGTCTTAGCTCACACTGAAATGCAGGCAAGAGAGACAGAAGCAGCGGTCAAAAACACACTAGGGCAGGCAAGAGGAGTAGCAAGGCTTCGCATAGGTCAACACAGCACAACCACAGGCCCTCACTAAACGTAGTGGGCAAAAGCAAGGGGAAGTAACCCTCATGCTGGAGAGATGTAAGAAGGATAACGTGAGAGTATTGGGTACAGCACAGACTCAGAACACAAATCTGCCTCTCCAGGAGGAGGGTTGATTACTGATTCACAAAGCCACAGATACCAAGCATAGAAACTGATTGCCAAGCACTAACAGGGCCAGACAACAAAAGATGAGGCAAACTCAAAAAGAAAAAAAAACAGAATTATTTTGATATTATAATGTTTGTATTAGAAGTATTAGAAATATCTCTTTAATATTTTTAAAGCGTTTTTTTTTTTTTAAAGAAATGTGATATTCAATTAATTATTTTAGTACCATTCAAAATAATGACATTAGTTAGTTATAGTATGTATACATACATGTATCCTCGGAGTGCTACATAGAAATTCCTTAAATTAGAATAAAATAAAAAAAAGTATACTATAGTATAGTATAGTATAGTGTACCTCTTGAAGTGTATCCCTCTGTGTCGAATTTGCCATGAAAGTATTTTTCTGTCAAAACGCATTTCCTAGTAGGAACTTTTTAAGAACTTATGAATATTTAACTATTCAACTTCTCACTGAAAGGTTGTTTTCTAAGAGTGTAATTCTGCAGTTCTGCATCTGGTATCATGCATGGGGATTATAAAGGCTATAACCAGAATACCAAGGCACTAATTCAAGCAATGCAAGACACATGATCTTTTAAAGCCACAGGAATGCTAGTAATAGTTAGGAACTACTGCAAATGCAAACTGAATATCTATACCTACATACAGTAGGCTTAAGCAAGATAGAGCAAAGGTCACCATGTTCATTTACATTTAGGCAGACGCTCTTATCCAGAGCGACTTACATATTTATCTCATTATACATCTGAGCAGTTGAGGGTTAAGGGCCTTGCTCAAGGGCCCAACAGTGGCAACTTGGTGGTTGTGGGGTTTGAACCTGGTATCCTCCGAACCGTAGTCCAATGCCTTAACCACTGAGCTACCCCTGGCCCACGTTCAGTCATGGACGGCTGCAGTCCAGCACAATTTGGTGGTTTGACAGCTTTAAAACACCTATGGCTACTAATTAACTGGGAGATAAATCCAATATTATTGAAATCACTAAACTATGTTGGAACCCAAGCAATTCTATGCACAAACTGATGACCCTTGATCTAAATGGTGCAAACCAAAAAGATAAAAAACTCAGGGCAAAATTCCATTCCAAATCCTCTGAACTGGCCATAGCATTAAGAGAAGAGTTTTTCCCAAGCTGTAATAAAATTACAGTAGCACAATACTACTATTTCGCATGGGTTGCTAAAAAAATAATAATAAAAGTACATAAAAGAGATTTGCTTACACACTCTGGGTGCAAGAGCTGCTTCTCAAGATGCATAGACAAATTCAAACAAACTATCTTGCTGTCACTCAGCATTAAAATGCATTAAGCTTTTTACATGAAATCATTTTTGAATAACAGTAATAAAGACTTAAGATAGGGTCCTACTTGATCTTTATTGTTGCTGACTAAGCCTGGTTTCTTTTTCTTCTTGACACCACTGGGCGATGTGTCAGATGGTGAATGGCCATTAGAGGAGTGAAGCGGACTGGATGCTTTCTGTTTTTGACTAATCAGTGTTGCTTCTGCTGATCCTACATCAGGAACTGTAAAAAAAAACAATACAGAAATCTTTTAAAGATGATGACAATTGACAAGGCAGAGCAATAGAAAGGTGTGTGCGTGAGAGAGAGAGAGAGAGACAGAGAGAGTACCCTTTTGGGCCTCTTAGTATGGCCTTGTACCGAAACTGACCGAGTCTTCACCAGAGCAAAACATGTATGTTTTTATTCCTCATTAGGATTAATCTGTCTCTGTGAGGGCAGGTTTGCCACTAAACAATGTAACACACCTCCCTCTTTCAGGAAAAAAAAAATTCATTTTTACCCAGTAGTAAGTACTAACTAAAATAAACTACAATCTGACACATCATTCAGCTCAGCTAAAGCAATGACATATAAAAGTCTTACCTTTTGGTGGTAATGATACCTCCATTCCTTCGACCTCATCAGACACTGTCTTCATCTCCTCCTCAGCCAAGCTAATGTAAGAAAAGATTGATACACAAGGGAGAAAAAAAAAGCAATGTAAATGTGGGAGTCTCATATGGTTTGCTTCTGAGATAGAAACCTAAGGTGATGCAATTCAATCCCAAGAGTTTTACTGTTGTTGTTCACTGCAGCATTGCCCGACTTTCATACTAAAACACGTCCCCAAAGAACATCTGCATATATGTGATGCTGCTATTTTTTTCGTTTTTTTTTCTTCGTTTTTTTTTTTACTACTTAATGTAAAGATAGCAAGCTGACGTTACACACTATTCTCTGCTGACCTGGACTTCTCTTCTTCAGGCCAGGACTATTCATGCAGGCTATACCTTTGAGCAAGGCCAGTCACAAGGGTTAATACGTCTCCTAGCCAACGTGTAGTGCTGCACCTTTCTTAGAAACATCTTAATCGCTTTAGATAAATAACCACTTAAAGGTTTTGATCAGCATTGAAGACAGTCTCCCAAATTCAGACAGGATCATGCAGACTACAATCAGCTCCTGTCCGCCACTTTTACCATTGCCTACTAGATCACGTTACCTCCAAGTACTGTTTGGTTTATTTGCACAAACCTGTTGTATTAGTATTAAAATAGGGCTTAGTTATCACCCCGAAAGCACTTATTATCGTTTGACTGAAAAGAGGAGGATAAGGTGATGTGGTGGTGTTGGAGCATTGTGGCAGATCCTGTCTTTCTTAGTTAGCCTTGTTCAGGCACCACAAGAAAATCCCCACAGAGGTCAGATTAGCATACACCAGCTCAACCACAGAAAGAAAAGGTGGCAGAAGGGCAGAAGGTAAAGAAAAGAATGTTTTTTGGGATGACGTGGTTAAAGAACAACAAAAAGGGGAACTGAATCACAAGGCAGTTATAATGCTTAAGATCTGTGATAGAGAATGAAAGATTTCCAGCACTATCACACAATAATCACACCAACTAGAATGACTGAAAATAAAAGACACAATTTCTCCCATAAACTTTATTTACTGATTGATTCAGGTGTCCAATGGAAGGTCTTAACCAGAGAACCCAGCATTTTAAAAATACATGCTGACTCAAGTATGAGAAAGTGCGTCATGAGGGAATGCAACTATGTTCCCTTTGTTTGAACACCGTGTGTAATACACCAGGATTCGCCAAAGAGGATCTGAAGTGTATTTAGGCATTTCAGTCATAATTCATGCAACTACATTCCAGTGGACAACAGAGTAATGGAAAAGGTCAACTGAGTTGACAAGGCAAATCAGGCATAATGCATTACCCATGCCAAGGAGTAAAACTCACCTGATCACTAGCAGGCCTCAACTGTCCAGCTCTTGTGCAACGTGTTCTGTCAAATAACAGTACTACCAACAAAGTGGGATTTTGTTGGTGGATTGGGTGTTTATCAAAAAAATGTGATACGGAAATGTCTGAGTGTAAAAATGCATGTCTTGGCAAATTCTGAAGGCTTGCCTATACTGAGCCTGGTAGGAGTGCCAGCAATATTTCACATGTTTGCAATGGCACCGTTTTTGCAGCCCCAACCTTTTTCCCCAACAAGATTTTCACTCCTTTCTTTGACGTGGTCAAAAAGTCCACAAGGTGTGCCACCAGGATGGCTAACAGAAGGACCTAGATGAAGATAATATTCAAATAGGAAACCCAGTCCTGGAACTGATCCACAGGCTTGTTAATGTTCATAGCCGAGAACCGAAACACCACATGGCCTTCATTCAGTGACCTCCACAAATGGAAAACACACAAAAAAAGGGCAAGATCTTCTAGAATGTTCTATGGAGCCAAACGCCTACTCTCATGTCAATAAAGGCCATCCGATCTGCGAGCCCCTCGCAGAGACGAAATGGGGAGAAAGGCAGCTGTGAATGTGGAGATAACTGGTCAGAGAATGAGTGAGCCAAGGTCTTTTTTTCCCCTCTCTCTTTCTCCGTTTCTCGCTCTGTCTGCACACAGGAAATGAGAAAGGCTGCTGCTTCCCCTCCCCCAGCGCTGTGCTGAACCTCCCCTCCCCCTTCCCTCAAGGCCTGATCCTTCACGTCCACGCCACAAGAGCTTTACAGTAAACAGGCAGCATGAAAAACTGTCATTATGGGCAACAATCAAGTGCTATGCCAAACAACCAACATCGAGCCGCTGAAAAGCTCATTTTTGAGTGAATCTTTTGGTGGTTGGATAAACTTAAACCTAAAGCTTTCGACAAAACAGATTTTGAGTAATATCAAGACAACTTAGTGTTTAATGGAAACAAATGAGAGCTGGATATAAAAGCTAATCAGGGAACAGAACTGCCACATTATTTTTATATTTTGTAACCATTTCCTTTTAACGCTGAAAAACATTGCAACCCCAACGACTTGTTTCCTTTGTAGACAAAACCACCAGAAATCAGTTTCCTTGTGAGAAGCAAGGCACGCAACATCTGCTGTCCCAAGCGGCACAGTAGACAAATCTCAAACTATGCTTCATACTTAAACAAAACACTTTCGATTTTTGATGAATTTATACAAAAAAACTAAAACAAAGTGTTTTTGAACTAACCAGAGTAACAGCAAAGAAATTAGCAGAAAAATGCACAGTCATACTTTTCCTTAATGAGCAACACACAAATTCTTCATTTGATGACCTTTTTGTTGGAATCAATGATGGTTGTGAAATTTTCCACAACATGCCTTTCTATCATCCCCTCAGGTTGTGTCTCCCTCTCCAACTGGCCAAGGCATAAGACTGGCTGATTGGTTGGTGGGGTAGGTGCCATTCTATTGCCTATGTTTTGTTCATTCTCTCAGATGCATTTTGCCATATATCTAAGGCTTACCTTTCCTTAAAAAAAAAAAAAAGGGTATTGAGAACTAATGGTTGTGTCTAGAGGATTTCCGTCATCCAGCTGAAAACATCTTACTGCCTAGTTCAAATTTATATTTTTAGGACCAGTGTGATTCTATCACACCTTCATACCAGTGAAAATCCTACAACCATATGCTGTTATGGTAAAGTACTGTGGTCGACCTCAATATAAAATGCCACGCGTAAAATCGACATAATCCATCGTTCCATATAGACATTTGAGTCTGTGTCAGTCTCTTCAGTTGGTAAAATGAGAATGTTTCATTATTGCTGACCCACCCACATGGCTGTGCCAGATGTGGAACACGGAGTTCATGTGCTCTGGGAGAAAGAAATATTTTATCTTTCATGAATTCCTTTTTAAATACAATAATAATCGAGAAATCATTATCATCTAGACTGTTATGAGAGAATATATGATAATTTCATGCATATGATGGCCTCAAATTCACATTATTAAGAAGCCCTGTTGATTTGAATGAAAATAGATTTGTATCGCCACGTTTGTTATATTTCGGGAAGATGAGCACCAAAAACTATTTGTTTAATGTGCCACCATCTTCTGTGCCAGCCTCAGCAGCAGACATGCAGAACAAAGGGCCAGGCAGTCAGATTACAAAAGACTTCCACCATCCAGTCATCCCTCCCCCATCCTACATCCTATTCTCTCCCTCTTGCTACAAGGGGGTGTTTAATAGGGGAAAACAGGGCCTTGCTCCCACTCCAGCCCTAGCTCCATGGCAGTGCAACATTTGAATGCCATTTGTTTTCAGGAATGAGTAATGGCTGCCTGAGTTTTCACCGCAGTCATGTGACATACCCAGGCCAAAGCTCAGGACATGAAGAGAGAAAAAGCCTGTTTTTCCTCCTTAGGCCACCTCCTTCTCTGCCTCCTCCCCTTTCATGCCCTCCCCCTTTTGCCCTGTTTTCAGTGTGAGAGGCCTTGCCAGGCCTTTACTGTAGACTGAAAATAAGTGAAAATGAACAGTGTTAACAGTCAATGGAAGCAGTGAAAGGACAGCATAGAGGAGAATAAAACAGAAAGCTTACCTCTGTGGCTGCATGGCTGAAAACTGTAATGTCAATACTTATGAAACATGGAGGACAATCTCAGCCTTTAGACAAGGGAGGGCTTGCCTCTGAACACTCAGCGCTGGAGGCCTGTGTGTGATCAGAGGCGCGCCGTGACTGGCTACCCTCCCACTGACAGCATGTAAAGCCACAGCTGATTGGTCAAATGGCTTCCTGAGTAATCATCTTTGTTCAGCACTGCCAGAAGCACTCCACAGAAGTAAGACCACAGGGAAAGATATGACTAGGCCTCATATGTTTTTAAAAAAACAAACAAACTGAAAAGACGATCTATGAAACAAAACTGATCGTAAAATCAAGAGACATGGAATGCAATGTACTTCACCAGAAGCACTGAAGAAAAGGCTTGTTCATTGCGTGAGGGATATGTTGAGCTATAAATGTTTGGGAAATACCCCAGAATAAACACACCCAAAGGATTTTAAGACATTCTTGTAGTGAAATAGGGAACATGCAATGTAGTTCACCAAATGCGACTACTTCACACACTTCCAATGACCCTGTAATATACTTTATACACATAACATTGTGCGCAATGGATTGGCACCCTGTCCAGGGTGTACCCTGCCTTGTGCCCTAAGTCTCCTGGGATAGGCTCCAGGTCCCCGC
>JAQQZS010000015.1:16503522-16525298 GCA_030068045.1 Platyallabes tihoni | reverse complement strand
TCAGACACTAGGTTATCAGCAAGCTATAAACGGTACTGACTTTAGCAAACCAAACATCACAATCCTTAAACACACGCCACACAACAATTATATCCCATGATGTGTAGTGTTTGGCATGCTGTTGCCACCCGGTTAGAAATGATATTGTGTATCTGTATTGTGTGTGTTGCAGAACTGAAATGAGAGAAGGAATAAATATTCCCTTGTAGAGAGATGAAGCTGGCAGCCTTCTTGGCACAGACCCTCTAACACCAACCTGTGAACACTTATTAATGCAGAGGGATTAGGACACAAACAAAATGGCAAACAACCACAACAAGTACGCACTTGTCCTTTAGGTGTTATAATGCAACAGAGCAACAAAAGAATAAGAATAGCATAATAGTTTAAATGTCTATATTTTAAGATTATTGTGTATTGAGCTAAATTGCTAGTAGGTATGACTGAGTGTGTGAATGTGTGTATGCATGGTCCTCTATAAAGGACTGGTGTCCCAGTCAGGGTGTATATTCCGGTCTCATATCCAGGACCACCACCACCATGACCAGGCAAGATGATTCCTGAAGATGATAGTATGAATGAATGAATGAATGATTATGTTATTGAAAAAAACAAACAATACATTTGTTATAATTAAAAACTAAAACATTTTTAGACTGACACATAATTACACATAATTGAAATTAATTATTGAGTGAACTTGAGAATCTTGTGTCTCCCTTTTGTTGGTGAGCTTAAATATAAATGGTCTGACCCTAGTGACATTGTTACCACAAATAGAAGTGGCAGTCTTTCACGTGGAGAAGTCTTATATAGGTTACTGCTATTTCAATAAACTATAAATACACAGTAAATAATCTAATGCCTGTTCTACATATTGTTAAACTTTAAATACTTTGATCCTCCTGCAACAGCTTGGAACAATGATTAAAAATAATAATATTAATAATAATAATTGTATACTGTGAAAGTTTTTGTTCATTCAAAATTACTTCATGAAGTACTGTATAAAATCCTCAAAATCCTAATGAAAAAATAGCTGATATTTTTATTATTCTGAATATTGTACTATAAAGCTTCCCTCATGCAGAAAGCATGCCAACACTTGCGCTGTTCGTTCAGCTAATTTTACACACATCAGTTTATCACAAGGTCATATTTTAGTTCAGGGTCCTGAGTGACATGACCTCACGCTTTGATCTCACTGTACTGGAGATTCCTTACATGGTAAACACAGCGTCTCTTTTTTAGCCACAGAACTCACATGGATACATTTAGCACATTTTCATGATAGAAAAAAAACAAAATAGGAAACAGATAATAAATAAATAAATAAATAAATAAATAAATAGATATCTCTGCCAGATGTAAAAGATACTGATATTTTTTTTTTTTCAAGCAAAGTGTTTTAAGTCTAGACATAATGTTAATGTTAGTGCTGACCTAATGTGAGAGATAAACTGTTCCACAATGGACCTGTAACTACAAATGCACACAGCTTGAGAATGGACCTCAGAATAACCAGGAGAGTCTGGTCACAGGGTGTAAGTGTCCTAGTGGGTGTGTGACAATGTAAAAGCTCAGAAAGCTTAAAGGACACTAAAGAGTTTTCCTATAATTGTGGGTACATTTCATGTCTGTTGATAAGTATATATATATATATATATATATATATATTTTTTTTTACCTATTAAAGTTATGTTATGTGCATCCTGTGCCCTACCCAGATTGAAAATTGTCACAATATTGCAAAATTTTTATGATTAACAAAATTGAGCTAACAACTATTTTAATTTATTTCAATAGTGTTTTAATGCATGTTAAAATGTTTAAAAAAAAGATTTTCTCATTTAAATAATTATATTGTCTTTTCTTGTTTTCATTGTTGTTTTTATTTTATATTTCTATGTTACTAACAGTCCTGTAACTCATAAATGATTTGTCCCAATGCCAAGTGACCAGCATCACTTGATCTCATTCTTCTCTGCAGCTTACATTTTAAACACCCTGTTTTCTTTCATTAAAGAAAGAAAAAATATCTATAACAGCTCATTGTCAATGAGTACATGTCATTTAAACCTACAGTTTACACTACAATACATAATGTTGTAGCCCATTCACATTGTACATCCTGACAAGGTTTTCTGCTCACCATAGGTTTTAGGTGTTACCATTACCATACTCTCTCTCATTCTATAAGAACCAGTTTCTCCTTTCTCCTCTGATTTCATCAATAAGGCATTTGCACCTGAGCGGCTGTTGGCAATTTTCTTTGCACCATTCTTTTATAAAGATCCATGCTACGGTTGAAGTTACTGAGATCACATTCTTGTATATACTCTTGTTTGATGTGAGCATTTTCTGAAACGCCTGTCTTATTGTATATTGGCAAGATTCTATGCAGTGTGTTGGTGCCACATGATTTGACAATGAAGAGGTAATAAGCAGGGCTGAAGCTGTTCCTAATAAAAAAATGACAGCGTATGTATGTATGTATGTTCAGTCCATTTGTTTATTCAGAACGTACCTTTCAGATACATGCTGATAATTATTGTATGATTATGGTAGTGCTATAATAATTTACGCTGGTCTGGCCGACTTGACATTGAACTATCTAATATATGTTTGATCTACACTATATAGGCAAAAATATGACAACTGTTTTGCCTTTTTGAATGTCAACTTACAGATTTAGTTTCACCGTTGCATCTTCCGGACAAGGTTTTCCACTAGATTCTTCGGCATGGGCAGGGAGATTTGCTCATCCAATAACAAGAGCATTTGTAAGGTCTGATACCAGTGTTGAGTGAGGAAGCCTGGGATGCACACAGCTTTCCAATTGATCCCAATCGTGTTTAGTGGAGTTTTTCTGCTCCAAACTTGGAAAACTATGACTTTATGGAGATTGCTTTGTACACGTTTGTTACATTTTCATTCTGGAACAGACTTGCATCTTAGTTCAAATGAAGTAAAAATCAATGCTATAAGTACAGCCTGTACAATTTAAGGCTCCGAGCTTCATAGTGTGATAATCATGTATCCACAAACTTTTAATAGGAAGCAGCAGATTATTAAATAAAAACAGACTCCTAACAGCTTTATTAAATTGGCAGTCTACATACATAACTTCAACTTAACAGTTCAGAAAGTGTATGGCTTATTACATCACTATTTAACATAAAAGCCCAGGTACAAAGGACAGTGTGAATATATATGGTAAGCAAAAACGGCTCAAAATTCCTATATGGATACAGCATGTTTTACAAAATAACACTAACTTTCATGTGTAGTACAGTGAAATTAAGACATACATTTGTAAAAAACAAACAAACAAACAAACAAACAAACAAAAAAAGCTATTAATTAGTCATGGGGGCAATTAAAAGGGGCTCAGAAATAATTTTACAGGAATTTGGTCTTCACAAAAATCAACTGCTAGCAGCTAGTCAGAAACAATATAAATAAATAAATAAAACAATGTGGCATGTTCAAACAGTAAGCAGGGTTGACACAGCGGCTGCTTTACACATTAATGGACTGTATGTTCATCTCTTGTTCGTTAAAAGCAACAATGAAATACATACAAAGAGTTAAAACAGTTCATGCATACGAAATGATCTTAACTATGGCATGCTGTGCTTTACATGTATCCAGGGATATATCATTTGATTAATTGCAAGTAAATTCCAGTTGAAATTTTATTTTTTAATTTTCATATAAAACTGCACAAAAGTAGAATATTCAACAGGTAAATAGTATTTTAAGCTATGAAGAGAATGTGGATAAAAATTTCTTGTAACTGAGCCTTTGGCATGTGTGTGTGTTACATGGGGAAACTAGGCTATTAATACTGAGCGGTCAATGATTACCGTGCCGAAATTATAACTGGACCAAGGAATATTAACTAGAACTACGATGCATAAGAACAACAAACTGTAATATGACATTAAAACTTTGAAGATAACTTTTTTCTTTCTTTTTTTATGAGAAGCAAATGGATATCATCATGCAGTGCGGTGTAACCGTGTACTGTAAGAGCGTTATGGCACAGAGCATGAAAAGTACAGTGCAATGTTATATAGGTTAGTATTCAGAAATTGTGCTCACCGTAACAGTTATGCATAGCAATGTTGTGGACATGAAGTGACACCAACTACATTACATTTTCTTTCTAATGCTGTTATTCCTTCAAAAACCTCTTTTCAGATGTAGTGGTATTTCAGTGGGCAGTCTTTGTTCCATTACTTCTGATGCATATTTACAGTAGTTGTCATTTTTCTGTTTAGTGCATTGTATCATCTTACATATATTACTTGACAATATATTGCCATTAAATGTCCTTTTAAATGTGCCAATGCTTCTTCCAAACAAAAAAAGAACTTTATTTACCTTCACTCTCATTTGCGTAAGCGATGAACACATTTTTCTATGCCTGAAACTTTAACAATATTTTCTGCTTAACATTATGTAAAAAAATGGATAAGGCTTAATGTAGCTTATTGTACATTGTACATTACGTTAAACATCAGAAAGAGGAGGCGTGATGTCCAAACATACCTTTTATTTTGCAGTAGCTGTCAGGCTTGTCACTGTTTACGCACTGAGCACTTGCATGTGTATATTACTGTATGTTGTTTTTACTGACTGTTAGAAATGCACATGAACTGTGCAGTACCAATACATGCAACATGTATGGTTTTATTTCAAACTTTTCTGTGTGTTATTGTACATTAAAAAGTCAATAAATGAGGCTTATGTACTGTAGGTACAAAAAACGGATGCTAGGGTTCTTGAAAAATATACCATATGTGCAGTGTTTTAATAAGACATTATTTTTTTTTTTTTTAAGGCTAACAAGGAGTTAGGACATCCCTCAAAAATTTGAGGAAAAAAACACAATAAGCTCCTAAGTGCAATGAAGAAACTTACAAAAAAACAACAAAAAACAACAAAAAAACATCATCTTAAAATCTTCCGAATGTGTCCTCAAACAGTCCCATGGAGATGCAGACAAGCCTGCTAGCATATTACAAATATGAAGTTTCAGTAGTAAGCAGGTAAGCAGCAATAATCCAGCTGGAACTACTGTACATATCAACCTCTTTCAATTTGAACAGACTAGATTTGTTGGACAGACGGCTGCAGTGAGATTCGCTGTCCATTAATAAAGAAGGTTAACACTCAGATATCATTGTAGTCACTTTGCACAGAAGTCCCCATCTGTGCGATTATGTTCCTGGATGTCTGAGCGCTATCTCTGTCCTTCACTCTTGTTTCTTTTTCACTCTCCTTAAATTTCAGCCTGACTTAGCAGGTCAAAGGTCAGTAACTTTATTCTCCACAGCTGCTGCAATCTGCTGAAGCCTATACCCCAGCTGCATCTTCTGCGCAGTCAAGTCTTCCTCTAGAGCAGCGATTATCTGGTAGTGGGAGCGAGAGACACAGTGAAAAATTAATGCAGTTAAATCGATTAAAACCTGGAAATTATAAGTTCTCACTCAAATTATGTGAAGGATCATAAATGTTTGTTAAATGGAAACTTGGATGAGGCTAGCTGTACTCATAGATACACTGCACTCATCTAATTTGCCAAGGAGGAGGCATTGTAAATATTTTTGTAATTAATATTTAATTTTAATGTCATATATTTTCATATTCTAATATATGGCTTTACATTGGTTAGAAATCATCTTTCACTGATATGTTTAAATTTCATACATGGAAGGACCCGAAACAAGTCTCAGAAAAATTTCTGTCTGAGCAGTTACGTGCCAGAGTACGGCACAGCATCTACAGTAGCCCTTTATTGGACGAATTTATCGTCTTTTTGTCCCATGAGGTGAGCGTGGCTATACGCTTCAGTCCATAGAGCCAAACAACATGATATTTTATCGTGTATATACAGGGTATGCGGAAGACACAAAAACAGTAATGCACATATTCGCCGAAAAAACGAAAAAGCAGGTCTTACAATATAAACAATTTAACTTCAAAGATAAATTTTATGTTTATTCTTCCAGTGGGAAGTTTAAAACCAGTTTGTCTGATATGTTCTGAAAATGTGGGCCTATTAAAAAGTTATGAGCCATATTATGTCCCAGCATCATGCAAAGCTGGCTGCACAGAATTTAATGAAACTTTTACCAAACTTAGATATCTGCCTTAAGTTTAACCTGCACCATAAGTGAAAACAAAATGTTGAATAAAAGCGATGTTATAAACAGTTATGTGCCAGATTTAATAATATACTTTAAATAAGCTATTAATAAGCTACTTGATATACTTGATATAGATATTAATTACAAAAGCTAAACTGAATATTTTTACTGGGATTACTTAATATATTTCCAGCTGAAATAACAGCGCAGTGAATTTTAAAAGAATATCTATCTTTTAAAGATCTTTATCCGATCTACTTTCTCATTTGTGATTCTTTCTACAATTACCGAACAGAGAGTGTATTTGGCTGACGACAAAAGAAGTACAACTTAACCTTACAAAATTTTATTTCTATGTATTTATAAGTTAGGCATATAATATCACTGATTAGCTAGTCAGCTTACTTTTAGCTTTAACCTTTTAACTATTTCTACAAACTATTCTACCGTTAATGATGAGTACTAACACTAGTTTTAGATATTTTAGTACTAAAATACTTTTTCCTCACTCCCTGCCCATCCAAACCCTGCCTCTTCTACATCAGACGCCATTGATACAGAGAATGAGTTGACTAGTGAAGTTCTCAGGTAAAGTCACCCAGCCAGTCAATATTCAGTCATCACTTTCAGATAATGCTAACAAAGCACAGCTAACTAAGGTTGTGCATTCATTAACAGAATCCAATGGTATCCTCCTTTTGACAACACACCTTAAGTTGATCTGAAATTATTTCACTAACTCGATATCGTTAAACTGTATTTAAACTGACTATATTAAAATATATATAGAATACATATTGTATATAATACTATATATTGAAATCTGTTGCTTTGCTGTTTGCTGTTGTTGTTTAATTGTTGATATGTTGCTGTATCTTTTTTCCTCCTCATTTTTTGGTTAAAACAGACTGGATGCCAATACTATCCTACCTGATCATAATATTTGTTGATGTACTTGTATAACTCATTCAAGGCCACTAGATGATTCACGTCACTTGAGTAATTCTGCAAAGGCAAAAACGGAAGTATGAGACAAATGACAAATTTGAGCTAAAGGAGCAAATAGTCCACACACACAGATAAACAGATCCACAATGTAATTATTCATTTTATGTATTTTTTTTTACTTAGCAACCACTTAGCTTAGTGTCAATGACTCAGAATTCAGACAAATTCAATTACAAAAGTAGTATCTATTAAATTAGAAAGAGACAAGATTTACCCTGGACAGCTCTGCCAAAACAGAGTTCATTTCTTGGTCACTGGCAGTAATGTTATGCTTTATATCTGCATAATACCTGTAGAAAAATAAGAATTCCATCAGTGCAAAACTAGTTAATTAACATGTTAATTCATATCGGTCATTTTGAGCTTAATTGTACTTGTTGATTACATGAACACTGGTTTAATGCAGGTGCTGAATAATGCTATTACTGTATCAAAGATACTACAGTGCAATAAAAAGTTGCAGCCTTAAATATATATCCTGAAATTATTTCAGAGGCTATATAGCTCATTCATTTAGGAGTAATCTAATAAAGCAAGGCTTATGCCAAACCTAGTGAGATGATGGAAGTTTATATTTTGTAAAGTTAAGTTTTTTTTCCCGAGGTAAACTTTTGTAGCCAATTAAAAGAAGAAAAATCCTTCACTGCCATCTTGGGGAAAATATTTAAGTTGCAGGCATAATTTTTAACATCTCGAGTGGCACCAACAACCATGCCACATTGAAGCCAATTAAATCACCTTTCTTAGCCATTCTGATGCCATTTCTAAATGCATTGAGTTTTGAACAGTTTGAACAGTTATAACTAATGAAGTTGCTATATAATATATAATGCCATATGGACTTTTTTATTATGCTTTTAATTGACTATGTTTTATTCATTAAGTACAATTTTTGTCCATGAAAATTTGGGAAAATCTCCTTGACAGAGATTGCCTCATATTGCCTCAGTGATGTTCTTACACTTCTGGTTATATGCTAACTGCCTCTCTTGGTATTGTACTCTGCTCACTGAGAAAGGAGAATCTAATCTAATTCAGATAATGTCTCTGATTAAGATAGGGATGCACCGATACCGATACCGGTATCGGGTATCGGCCTCGATACCACATTTTCTAAAGTACTCGTACTCGTTAAAAGTCCCCCGATACCGGGAACCGATACCACGCTCTGAGAAATGCCTATTTTTGAGCGGCGTGTAAGGGGTTAATCACAGGCGCCGAGTACCCGCCCCCAGGCCCCGCCCCCAGCTCAGAGCGGGAAGAAGGCAAGTCGAAACATGTCCGCCATGTGGAACTATTTCAAAGTGAATGAACGACGGCAAAATAAAGGCGGACTGCAAATTGTGCTCAGCGAAATTGTCCAGAGGAGGCTCAAAAGGTAATGCATTTAACACAAGTAATTTAATCAAGCACGAAAGTTTCACGCCGCAACGAGCCATATTACATGCGGAACAATTCCGCGTCTGTTTCTGTAAATTTAAATCATGTTTTTATTAAGTACTCGGTATCGGTATCGGCGAGTACTGAAATGCAAGTACTCGTACTCGTTTTCCAAAAAAGTGGTATCGGTGCATCCCTAGATTAAGATGATGTCTGTGTTCTCTGTTAAGAAAAAAACAACAACTTTCCTTGTGTTTCAAGGGGACAGTACTGTTAATAAACTGTCATGTTTATGTATTTATTACTGATCAGCAAATTATTTGAGTATATTTATAGCCTTAAAAATGTAAAACATTTTGGGTCAGAATCACAAAAAAGACAGAAACACTTTTGGGGACTTTCACATTTCATTCCAAATTAAAAGAATAGCAGAAAACATTCACCTTTCCACCATCTGTTTGTAGCGTGGGATGTCTCGAGCGTACAACAATTTATTAATTGGAGAATCCTGTACAAGAAAGTACAAATTAAAAACAACAAAAAAAACTGTTTATTAAAAAGCTACGTCTAATATATTCCGTTCTTTTGTTTCAGTTTTCTATCTGTTTAAAACGTATCCTTCTGATGCCACAATCCTCCCTGATTGGCTTACCCTGCCCAGTTTGTGGTCAGCGATTGTACAGGAGTCCATGAAGGTCTGAGCGATAACAGACAGCACTGCATCTACATTGTCTGAGGTCGGAACATCAAAGATGAATTGTGGGTTCTTCAAAATATTAATCCAGAACCTCAGTGGGAGACTGCAAAGCATTCATACACAAATAATTCACTGTCAGTTTAGTTTTGTCACGTGTGACAGATTCACGGCCCAAATGGTGCTGATTTAATTTTTTTCATGTTATACATATAGTACAAACACTGTGTGTGCCAAAGAAGCTAATTCTAAAGTTTATGCAACATGGAAGTGATCATTCTTGCTTCCCTAAAAATTCCAACTTGCTAACTTCAGCCGTTTTGGAGAGATAATTTTATATGTGCCCCAAAATGTCCATATTTCAGCGTTATACTGTATTGCTTCAAATTGTAATAATTTAAAACGCAACAGATTCATATTTCATATTGATACTAAAATTGGTGTAAGCTTCTAGAAGCACTTGATCTGTAAAAACTGTTTCTGGTTAAAGCTTAAAAAGCAAAAAATTTGTAGTGTCCGTAACCATGTCAAATTCATGCTGCAACTTAACAATTTAGCATTTTAGAATATTACACTTTTTCAGGTTTGTCTTTTCATGCAAAATCTAAACTGGCCAAGTTTCATCTGAATGACAATTAAGATTGTTGAAGATTTGAGTTCAGAAAAATTGCGAACACTACATAAAAGCGCATGAAATTGTATTTAGCGAGTGTTTTTTTTTTTTACAGTATCTGATAAAAATATAAACTTGTATGCATATTTACAAAAAAAACGAAGCATGAATCAGGAGATAAGAAGCATTCAGTATTACTATCCTATCTGAGAATTCACTTTTTCACCTAGGTGAGACACTTTTTAGCACCAATACCAATTTTATTCCTGCTAACACAGTAATATATTATGGAGCAATCACCTGTTTGTCTTCCAGATGTGGATGGTTTCAGGGTCAGTAATATTATGATGTGCTGCTTGGGCATCCAGCAGATCAAAGAAATATTTCACAGCCAGAGGAACTGGGTGACTGGTACTAAGAATCACGGTGAACAAGTCGTCTACAAATTTTTGCAATGTGCCCTGCAACACAAAGACTCATGTTAGTGTATGTATGAGTTGCTACATATTGCTAAATATGCTACATTTAAATAGGGTTACATTTGGTTGCCTTCCATAACATGTTTAGCGCATGTTAGCAGATTGTTTGTGTGTGTGCGTGCATGTGTGTTTGTATCACCTTCATGGACAGCAGGCGTGTGAGGTAGATCTCTGGTATGGCCTTGGCTCGCTCTCGCTCTCTTTCTCTCATACTCCCTCGTCTGTTTTTGGACAGTTCTGGCTCTTCACTGGCTTTCTCCAGATGCCACAGTCTCATGCCATCATCTTCCCCATCTTCCAGCATCGGGGTTTCTGATAAACAGACAGACAGGGAGTATAAAGTAGAGTAACTTAGTTATGCTATAATATTTATATAAATTGGAATGCCAGAGCAGTGTACTGGAAGACTCACTCTCTCCTGGTATATAGTCATGGCTGTCACTGTGGACATTTTTGGACTGTCGTGATACAAGTGCTACTGTGGCACCATCAGGAACCTGACACAGTAATCAGAAACAATGTATTTTCAATAAATAGGACTGAAAAACAGCAAGTTTATCACCTCTTTAACTATAGTCATTGCTGATACATAAAAATTAGAAAAGGTTTAGGGTGACACTTAAGATGAAGCTTAAATTTTCAAAATTTCTGTGTGATATTTTATGCTTATATTTTTAATATGTTAAATTTGTAGAGTAAAATTTAAATACTTAACTGAAACTGTCATTAAAATAGTGGATTACATCAAACTGAAAATGAATTTAGTTTATAATGTATAAATCTTTTTATATAACATGTAAAATTTAGACATAACATTACACTAAATAACAAAGAATAGACCTTGTAGTGTTGCAAAGTGTTAAGGCGTTTCCATGATCCCTGCACCACTGACGTCAGGTCTTCATCGGACAGGATTAGGTGTCCTGCCGTCCCAGCTCTCCATTCTGTGTTAGCAATGAAAAGGACATAATATAAACTTCTCCTTCTGGACACTGTACAACAAAACAATGTTGATATTTAATCTAAGATTAATCTAAGATTTTACAACATGCTAAAACATCACAGCAAACTTTCTTAGTTAGTATTTGACATCGTGACCTGTTATTAGATATGAGAAAAAAATCTAATCAGTTTTGATTCGTTTGAAGTCAGTGTGGCGATACGTGAATCAGCACATTCACGTATCACCACACTGACTCCAAAAAAAAAAAAATTAATAATAATAATTTTGATGTTCATAATAGAGCTGAACCGATCAATCGGCTAATGACCAGAATTGGCTGGATTTCAGTTTGATTGGCCGTGACCAGCTGATCAGCCTCAGATACAAACAATTCTATGCCGAGCATAAGAGCTTCCAAGCCTCTTTAAACTCTTGAGTAAATTAGTCTGAAACCCCTTCATTATCGACACTTACACTAGTCCTAAAACACTCTGAATGCTAATTAGTAGAAAATCGCATTCGTTATAAGCCCCACGTGAGAAGCCACACTCATGAGCTCACTGTCAAGTTAAGTTTTGAGACTTTGGAAGCATTTGAGGAGGTAAAATTGTGCCGTTTTTTTTTTATAGTCCTAGAGGAAGCACACTGAACTATTTTCAACTATTTTCACATATTTTCATCCTATGTGATAGAAGTTAAGTATTTGCTAAGTTTGTTTAGCAATAATACTTATGGCAGAGGACAGAGATACCTGCTGCTCATTTAAATGTTTAACTGTTTTATTTAAAGTTAGTTTTTATTGTTTAAATGCTCCACTTAGAAAACCAAGCGTAAGTAATAAAGCATAAGTGATAAAGTGACCAAGTGATAAATGTTGAACAAATGAGGAACAGGCTATATTTTATTACTCTTTAAACATTTTTTACAGGTTTAAAATTGTAACAAAATTGGGGAAAATTTTTATATCAAATTAGGATATTTTTAAAATTGTAATACTTACAGAATCGCAATTTTAATTAAACCGGCACCTCGGCATTGTGTTAATATCGTATCGGGTGGTGACTGGTGGTTTCCATCCCTATTAGTTACGGTAGCTGGCTTGTCAAAAGAATATCATTTTGTTTAAGCCCCAAGTGAGTTCAGTATATTAATTGATTACCTAAGTGCACCGAGTCTGTGGAGGGTCTCTGAGAGTATGATGTGCCTTTAGATGTATGCTCCAGGATCTTCTCCTTCACCTGTGTGATGGTGTCACAGTCCAACACTTTTACAGGAACTGTCTGAGACTCGTTTGTTCCTCCACTGGTTACCAGGACATTTAGTGTCTGAAGCACAATTACAAAACAGGGTGTGGCTGTAAACAATGCCTTGAAGTATATTAGCCTGTTTCAAATCGCTTATGGATAGTAAAAATAGCTTTGATAAAATAATTATCTGTGCTTCTATATATGACTTTGTGCAAGTACACAAGTAAAACATGTGACTACGTTACTAAAACCTTTACACTGTGTGTATTTCTTACCACGGTGTGGTATTCCACATCGTCGCGCAGCAGCCGGTTGTCATTGAGAGTATATTTGGCTTTGCTAGTTACAGCATCCACAGGGCCTTTCTCCACCTGGTGTTTTATGGCTCGGAATAACATATAGAAAGACTCGCCTGCGGACTCCTGTGTTACATAAAGAAGGTGAATGAAATACAATACACAGCTCAGCTCACGATACTGTATGAAGAAGTTTCAACCTAAGTAGAAACTTCTGAGACTTCCAAGGAAGGCACGTTTCGTCTGCTCACTGAAACCCAAGGGAAGCCAGCCTTCAAAAGTTTTTCAGACTATACTTTTGTCACTATATACTGTCATTTTAACTGTATATACAGATACACTTATTTTGTTTTGACTATACAGTTGTATTTGAGAAATAATTTCTTCTGTGTTGTTGCTGACTCATCTTTATTTTTCACCGTGTATTTTGCAGTGAGTGAAACAGCGCCTCCCTAGATGTGTGATGAAACTGTGTACTGCACTTCAACTGTAGACATTGAGTCATGGCCGAAAAAGGAAGTGTCACCTTGTGGTGCTATTTGGTATTACATTTGGTATCACATTATGTGCTAAATTTCTGACTGTCGCAGTATATTGGATAGTGTCTGAATAATAAAAAAAAATAATCGAATAGTGTCTGAATATAAAAAAAAAATAATCGAAAGTGAAATATCTAGTGCACAACTACACTTATGTGAGGGTTTAGTCAAATTCTTATCAATGGTTTAGGAAAAGCTGCAGATAGAATATAAGTGTACTATAATGGACAACGAATGGACAATGAAATGAGATGACGTGACTTGTTCTTCGCAGGTAGGCGACACAAAAATCAATTTGGCTTTCTTTAATCAGAACTGCTGAACTTAGAGCTGCATATTCCGTAGAAGGATAGTGTAGGTGAATATGTGGAACCTACCCTGAGGAATGAATAAAGACAGATGGACATCCAGTTGGTAAGCAGCTTCTCTACCACTGACTCAGTCCTGCAACACAAGTGAAGAGCAGCTGAAATGCAGGGTGTGGTGCCAAGTCTTCTAAAATTAGAGTGTTTCTAATAGCAGCGGACTTTATTTTGTAACATTTGGACAGAATCTTATTATTTATTATTTTTGTAATCACTTTTGATTAACACGGACTATGTGAGAAGCAAGGTGGACTTTTAAGGATGGCAACATAGACTTTATCTTGACAAAGACACTTACTGCTTAGTTTATGATCAAGATACTGAGCACTAACCTGCGCAGCATGAGTTTGGGGTTTTTGGTGGTGTACTGCTCCACCAAGTGACTCATCAGAGTTTTCAAAATGTCTGTGAAATACTCCAGCTTTTCGTGCAGTGCCACTGTAAGGAGCGAGGCCACGTTCGCACGGTCCCGTGGAGAGAATGTCCTCTGGCTCTCCAAAGTGTGAATGAACTGCACATACACACGTACATGTATCACTATACAAGAATTCTTTCCTATATTATAATGTCAGCTTTGAAAATACTGTGTAGAGGAAGTTACCTTGATGAGGAACAACTTGCTGTTCAGTAAATTGGAGAGCTGGATGAGGCCTTGCTCTACCGTCTTCCGGCGACAAGCTGGCACATCCAGATCTCGCTTCAGTGGTGAGTCCCGGTGGCCAGGGAAGAATATTCTCTCTGCGTAATTATGGTAGTCAAGGAAGGGAATCCCTGATCCTACCAAGTCACTAGACATGTCCATCATCTCTGTCATCAAATCTATCAATAAAGACAATATTTAGATTTATAACATGGGCTCTGCCAACATTTCAATACATGTATATAGAGTATACATTGTGCAAAGATTACCAGTGAACTCCTTTTTGCAGCGATCTCGCACGCTCGTCTCTAGGTTCTCTAGCTGAATCTGAACTTTCTTGTAATCCCTCAAAGCCTGTTTACTCTTCCTCCTTATGAACACACATACATATAACACAAAGCATGTACACAAAACTATCACCTACCATAAGAATTGAACACACTTAGCCTCGTTGTGTTTTGTACCTGTATATAAGCAAGATGACCAGTACAATAAGAGCCACGATAGAAGAACCAACTCCGACGCCCACCTGGGCTTCCAGCGGAAAAATGGCCTGGCCCAGAAAGTCATACTCCACTTTTCCCAGTGAGAAGTTCAGATTCCCCATCTGTACCTAAACACACATAACACAGGATGCGCTGTAATTAGAAAAATATATTCTACTGATTTGAAAATTCTAACCGTTATTGTAGACAAAAGTAGAGTCATTCATGTGAAATTCAACTAAACAGTACACGGGCAAACAAAATTTAGCACTGTCACAATACACCTCCAGGATCTGGGTTCAATTCCAGTCCAGGTTCCATTCCCGCCTCAGTGTCTGGAGTCTGCATGTTCTCCCTGCGCTTAGTGGATTCCCTCCGGGTGCTCCGGTTTTCCTCCCACAGTCCAGAGACATGCAGATTAGGTTAATTGGCGATCCCCAAATTGCCCGTAGTGTGTGATTGAGTGAATGAGTATGTGAGTGTGTATATGTGTGTGCCCTGCAGTGAATTGGCACCCTGGACGATGTGGACCCCACTTGTCCCAATGGGCACCCAAGTCTCCTGGGATAGGCTTCAGGCCCCTCACCTATAACTGATTGCATATTCTAGTGAAACAAAAGCAAAGAAGATGACTCACTGTGAACTCTAGCTGATGATTTTTGGCTTCTCGTATCTTTTTGGCAAACATCGACAGCTGCTTAGCAGAAGGCTCACAGTATAGGTGGTTCCTGGTCAGTGTTTTTACAGCACACACCTCTCCTCCTATCAGAGCCACAACCTCCTTCTCAGACATGGCCAAATTCAGATTCTCTCCCTACACAAATGTCAAATCCCAGTTATTGTTATATGTTTTTACTTAATTCATATATATACATATGCGCTACTGTGCAAAAGTCTTGAGCCACCCATTATTTGTTCATATTTTATTTCCAAAGAGGCAGACTTTTTGCATATTTAATGAAGTCTTTAGGAATACACAGATCGGCCATATCATGACCACCCGCCTAATATTGAGTCGTTTGCCCTTTTTGCCACCAAAACAGTAATGTGCTATGTGTTCCAAATCCTTTCTATTGGAGACAGCATTAACCTTTTCAGCAATTTAAGCTACAGTAGTCTCTGAATACACAGGCCGGCCTTCAATCCCCACCTGCATCAGTGAGCCTTGACCACCCATGACCCATCGCCATTCACTGGTTTTACTTCCTTAGACCACTTTTGGTAGGTCCTGACCACTGCTGACCAGGAACATCCCACAGTGGAGTTGCACTGATCCAGTACTCTAGCCATCACAATCTGGCCCATGTCAAAGTCAGTCAGGTGGAGAGCAAAGGAAGGCCTGTGTAGTCTGATCCAATAGATGAGCTACTGTAGCTCAAATTGTTGAAAAGGATCATGGGTTAATGCTGGTTCCCATACAAAAGTGACAGAACACACAACATAACATTATGACCACCCACGTAATATCGAAGTTTCAGTTCAAGTGTCTATAGCGTCTATAGCAATTTTAACAATGGTCATGACCATTGTTTAAAGTGCTATACAAATTGAATTGAACTGAAAACTCAATATTACGTGGGTGGTCATAATGTTATGGCTGATCTGTGTACTTTAGTTCTCCAGGCTTCCTGAAGGACTTTCTAGCTCTTACTTTTGGCAAGTTTTTGACTCTCATTTGCAGGCCAGTCCCTGTACCTGACCAGTTTCAGGGCAATGTTTTTTGTTAACCTACACAGTGCCTGAATCATTCAGGCATAAATAAAACATCTTACTTAAGGCATGAACCAATGAGAAACGGATGCTGATGATGACAGATGATCAGGCCGATGATTAATATACTGGTGATGCTGAATGCTGAGTAGTTGGAACAGAATAGAGGTAAAGTAAGTTTGCTGCTGTGTCTAAATTGTGTTTTAGTCACTGTGCACGCAGTTGCAGTAAAACATCCGTTCCTATTTAATTTTATATAAAGAAATATGGGGTGGCTCAAAACTTTAGCACAGTTCTATACAGTAATAAAACTGTCTGAAAAAGGAAAACTAATTACATTATATCTTAGTACAACCTAATGTGTATGATCAGTTGAAAAAAGTTTTAGTGTGAAAACAAGGAGTAGTATGTACTGTATTCCAGCTAAGTGCACTATGTGTTAACAGGTGAAAGATTATGTGTAACCTCAACAGAGATGATGCTTCCAGCTTTGTGGCGATAGGGTTTGCTGTGGTCTCCCTGGTTGACTGGATAAAGGATGGGGTTTAGCTCATAAGTGAAGGTCTTGTTGGTGACTGCCTTGAAATTAAAGCGGAGGTTATCCAGCAAGAAATGGACACTAACAGTGGCATAGCGAGCCTTAGGACCCAGTGCAGGTGTGGTACACAGGAGCAGAGTGGAGTTGTTGATTACACAGTGGTTCTCTGTCTAAATAAAAAATAAAATCCACAATTTAAATGGTCTGCAAATAAAGACGTTGTTGACAAAGATATAATAAATTTCTGGATTATACTGTATGCTCATGAATTTACAGTGGAGCCTCGGTTTATGAACATAACTCGGTCCTAGGTTCTGGTCGTAACCCGATATGGTTGTAGACCAATTCAGTGTTTTCCATAGGAATACATGTAAATAGAATTAATCAGTTCTGCATCACTATGCACTATATTCAACTTTTGATGTATTTTGTTTATATCACAAAATATAAAACAAAGTATGAAAAAGCCCTATTTATACAAAAATAATAAGCACTGAATAATAATAATAATAATAATAAATAAATGAACTGTACAGGAAATAGCGCACACTTCATTTTTACATGTATTGTCCGTGCACCTTTCTTAGGGAGACTCTGACATGAAGGAATGGAGGAGAGGAAGATGTGTGTGCACAAGGTTAGTGTGTGGAAGGAGAGACCCCTTCCATAATACACTGGGTAATTCTCCTATCTTTCTTTTTTGTTTCTTGGCCTCCGGTTCGCAGAGTTCACAAAAAAATGGATACACACCATCCAGGGTGCAGTTCGCAAAAAAATCTATCAAGAGACATTTTTTTCTTCTGCGGTGCAAAAAAAGACACCACGCTATCATAAGATGTCGCCACAGTTTTGTTCGTATGATACAAGGCAAAAGCTTAGACGTCACTCCACTTTGTACAAAATTCTTGTATCATGTAGCCGATCCACGACCGTGGACTGAGCAAAACTGATGCTGGGCGACGCACTCACGCCTTTGTTCAGCTGATAGCGGAAGCTTGAGATGGCAGTTTCTGCATCATGCTCCGAGGAAATGTTTGTGAACAGAGACAAATTTTTTTGGTCGTAAACCGAGGTTTCACTATATTGACAAACTCTATGCACATCGAATCACAAGCCTATCTACTCACACATTTATTACATCCATACCTGCTTAATATCACATATGCTATCTTCAGGACAGTGTGATTCCGGAACAATCCGCCGCTCCCTTTTGAGAGGCCAAAGTCTGTCGTCACTCTTGCCACTTGCCTGTCTCTTGCTTTTCCTTTTTCTCCTTTTCCTGCCCTGAAGTTGTGAACCTAGAGGGGTCAGGGTCACTTGGATGCGAGGGTCCTGGACAACGTCCAGGTTTTCACCAGTAACTTCAATCACACGACCCCCACTGAGCAAAGAGAGAGAAATAAATAAATAACGTTTGATCATGATAGAGAGAAAAGTGGTGGTAGCAGTATGTGATTCTGGGAACCTGTGAGCTAAAGAGGATTATCTAGTTTTAACTAGATTAACTTTAAATCCTGCAGTGTCTTGGCTGGGAGAGTTGGCTTCAAAGAAGAATGAGTGAAGAGAGTTTGGGTTTTAGAAACCTGTTCACATTTTCCTTAAACTTTAGTTTAAGGGCAAAACTAAATCTAATAAAAAACAAATCTAAGACCCTGTTCAGACTCCATACCTGCTTCTTAGTTCTGGGAGCGAATAAACTGGTGCAGTCATACAAGGAGGAATACAAGTTGTGGGCCGAAGTTAACATACACTCATCATGAAAATGAATGTCATGGTGATGTACAACATACATGTTTAACAGATGAAACCCTACGAATTTGGAGCAAAAAGTTGAATTTATTTTGAGTTTTCAGATATCAACTCAGGGTCAATATATGCACGTTTAGATCATTCATTAAGAAGTGATGAATGTCCCAAAAAGGTCTTTTAATTTGCCAAACCCAAGGCACAAATCTGTTATGAACTGGAATCTGCAGTTTTTTGTGTAGAAACATAATAAAAATCATACTAGTGGGCCTTAGTATTAGGCAAATACAACCTCAGATGAACAACAAATAACTTTTGTCACTGTGCAAATACTTATTTAACAAAAATTTAGCCAAAATTGTTCGGCAAATCAATCTGGAAAGGGTTATAAAACTATTTTTTAAAATCGAGTTCATCGTTCTACACTGAGAAAGATGTGGAAAGCATTCACGACAATTGCTAATCTTTTTAGAAGTGGATGTCCAAAACACATTTACCCCATGGTCAGACTGTGCAATGCTCAGGGAAAAGGCAAAAAAACCCCAAGACTTTCATCTCAGACCCTCACTGAGCACATTAAGTGTGTTTATAACGGCTTTAATCTGGGATGCTGTTTATTGGTGATTTTTGAGGCTGGTAACTCTAAATAAACTTCTCCTCGGCTAAAAGACTTATTTTTAATGAATATGGTGTCCCATACCTGAGGAAACTTGCAGTGGGATCAGCCCCGCTGATGATTGGGTCTGGAGTATAGTTATAGAAAGTGTCCTGTAGATGGCGCTCTGCTTTACCAAACCACACAGTTACTTCATGATTTCCTGTTCTATTACTGCCACTGGTCACACATGCAATTTGCTCATCATCCAGTTCTGGAGAGCTGCAAATTCAGTATTTGATCAACACCATGGCTTTAAATGACACAATTGTGTTAAAGCTAACATTGCTGAAATGTCTACAATAAAGTATAAATATGAACAATTAAGCAATCAGTTAGAGCAAACTATTTGAAAGAGTTTATACCTAGTTAAGATACAGGGCACTCCACCAATCAGAATTCTAATCTCATTAGACGGGCCTGTTTGTAGATCTCGCCCCTCAATGGTGACTGAAGAGCCTCCTGAAATTGGACCTTTCAGTGGGAACACTCTCAATAGCACAGGGTCCTGAAATGCAAAGATAAGGTTAACTGGTGGATGCCATCCAATTAATTCAGATCTACTTATTTTACTGTCTGTTCTGTGGACATTTTTCCTTTCATAAATGTAATGTTTTTTTTTTTTAAATGTTCATTTCATATAAAGTTTGTTTAAAAAACAAATCCAGTATGTCAAAAGTCCATTGTCTCAATATAGTATTATAAAAACTCAATAAAGTATTGAGTACATAAATTAACATACTTTTTAGATGCTGGACATTTTTGTATTGCTAATCTTTTTTTTTTATTTATTCCAAAATAATAATAATAAAAAAATCTAGCCTGTAATCAAAATGATTTAAAGAAACTCAAAGTTGAGGTGTGCTTTGATTATTTATTTATTTTTATTTATAATTACAAAGTAATTAAAGTTTCTAGCCAAAAGTTAAAAGCCAAAGCTGGATCCTTAAACATTCCATTAAATTAAGTAATCATCAAAATAAAACAAAAACAGACTTGATATATTTCACTTTATGTTCAACGTTTTGAATTATATTACAACAGACAAACTTTTCCATGATATTCAAATGTTTTGAGATGCATTGTTGTACACATACTGTATCATCAATGCAATGTAAAAAATGTCTGACTTTTAGACCTTAAAAAGCAAAACATAAAACAAATAATAACTGCTGAAATAAATAACTGATAGAAGATGGAGACTTTATTATATCAAGAAACTAATACAAAAATTAAGCTTACAGCATGATCTTATTGAATATATTATATGGATATCTACGTTTGGAAACTAACTCACTGCATTTTTGGGGCAACTTAAATGGAATTTTTCCCCCTTTAAGTGTTTATGGCAAAACCTTTAACACTAAGTACATAATAGTATATAGTACATAATGGTAATAGTATACAGTACATAATGGGCTTTGTGCTGTTTTGTCAAGAAATGCTCTTCAAGAATTTGCTCTATAAGTCCAAATTTCAACACTGCAGTACTTAAAAAGAGCCCGATTTTTAATTACCCACACAAGACACATTTTCCAGTTAAATATTATAAATAGTAGCCTGTGGAAATGATCCAAGCTGGCAACATGACTCAGCTTATACAGTGTAATTTCCTACACTGTAGTGATTAGTAGATTCACTATTCCCATTAAGTCCTATGACGTGCCTATCAGTAAGTGTTCCTCAAAAGTTTCTAGGGCTGACCTGATATGATCAAGTATAACAAACATTCTTAATGCTAGATGAGTTTTTAAAATCTTTTATAGCTCATTCTCATTGACCTAAACATGTGAGGGGAATTCTAGCCTGTAAGAAAATCTTTGGAGGGAAATTTACCTGGTAGTAGAAGTCCTGGATAGATTTTCCAATTCCTCCTCCTTTTACCTCCACAGAAACGTGTCCTTTTCTCTTACTTCCACTCGATGTGGTCTTACACACGATTCTGGTGGGATTTAATATTGGCCTGACATTATCTACAATAAGCATTAAAATAAGATACAGTGGAACCTCGGATCGCGAGTAACGCGGTTTACGAGTGTTCCACAAGACGAGCAAAGATTTTTAATAAATTTTGACTTGAAAAACGAGCAAGTCTTGGTTTACGAGCACCGGGTATCATGTATCACGCATGCGCTTCTTGTTTTGACGCCGAGCGTCACGTGATCACAACTGAGCCAACGGTTTTTCTCTCTCTTGCACTGCAGAATTGTGGGTAATCGTCTCCCCTGCTGGGTCTTAGTGCGCATCTCTTACTGGTATAATCAACATCCGTGCACGCAT